>CM037785.1:64060745-64110745 GCA_021229015.1 Solen grandis
GAGATCAACAACACTGATATCTATAGGTGAAGAGCAAGACAAGAGATGCTCTTGTTCAGCAATGTGTAAAACTTCCCATATCAATTAACGGTATATACTGAGTTTTCTCTTCAAGTTATTGTTGATTAAACCAAATATGTATGTCTCTCATTAGATAGCATCTGTCTGTAATGCATCTGTAAGATGTTAGCATCTCAGCAAGATCTTGTTCAAATCCCATTCTCCCGTCTTCACCTGTATTTTCCTTTTCTTTTTTGTCATGAGTTAAAAACGTTTCTGATATCTTGGCAGTTTGTGTAACATGCATGTTGTATCATTCCTGGTACCTAGATAGATACTGTAAATTTTAGTGGGGTTTGAAGTGATCATTTTTTTTTGGTTATTCCTTATTAGGTAAGTTTTATCTCAGGCTTTTTTAATCTTGGTTATAAAGTAGGTTTTGTAACAAAATGACCAAGGGCTGACAACAGAATAAATACCAAACAACTTTTCTTTAAAATTATATTTAATATAAAAATATATACAATGAGAATATTAGAAAAAGAATATTGGAAAAAACTGCCGGCTAAATGTCTCTTTATCTGTTGGTACAATTAAAGCTGCACTGAATGTTCTGTTTTCACTCTAAGCCCGCATATTAATCCACAAAATGGCTTACTGATATGAACGCACTTCAATGTGCCACACTCACAAAATGATTCCTAAATTCACAGTACTCATAAACTATATCACGTGCTCTTACCGATGAACACTGGACCGACTTCCTGTCGTCGCTGTCCCTTCAGTAAACGTGATCTTCCTAGTCCACCGTAGACACCCTGTCGTCCATATGACGCATACGTAGATTCTCCCGTCCTTGCAACGTAGTCTACCAACGGGGTCCCGTATCGACTGTAACCATTCAGCTTTACAAACATATAGTTCTAATTTACTTATAACACCAAATATAAAGTGCAGACACTATTACTTCATAATACTACTTTCATACCAAATAACAAATCTCTGGTATTAAATACGTGCATTTTATACCATACAACAATATTGTGGTTTTACATAAGTGCATTAACGCAGAGAAATGCCCTTGTTATTAGCAATTATATACCAAACAGATATTCCATAAAACTCCACATTTCTTAATTACAAAACAAATACTGTTGGACAAATGCTTCCATGTATATTCAGGTCTATAAACTAACAATTATTCTCAAAATTACATCAAATGTACATAATAATGCAGAACTATGTACTTAAGATTCCTCGGCTTATAGAACCAAAACTTAAAAAACTACCGAAAATTAAATACGATTGGACACTTGTTTCCCTGAGAAGAAACAATACAACAATCTACAAAATAAATATTTAAAATAAAATCTAAGCTTCATATCTACCTGAAAAAATGAAATACAAAATTCTAGACTGGACTAGGTGTCTTCCGTAGCTCCCATCGATATCTGACACTGAGGCTCCATACAAATCAACTTATATACTAAAACCCCATGATTTACTCTTAAAAACCCAATATCACGTGAATCGTGCAATAAATTGTAAATCGCTGAATCTCGTGCATCCCGAGAAACACTGACAACACTGAGGTATACTGATAAAAAGGCCCCATATAAAGAAACTATAGGTTTAAACTTCTAAGCCTTAAACATCTCTCTTAATACACTTAAAACTTAGCAAAACAGTATATATAACCATTTCAAACCCTAATCATATCTCATTCTGAACAAAAGGTAATAAAAGAAACCTGTGATAAACCTTATATAACCAGAATCGGCTAACACAGTTCCACTCTGGCCTACGTGACAAATACAACGTACTCTAAATCTACGCTTATTTTCAGGCCACGTCAAAATTATTTTGTGACAGGATTTGTATTAAATTAATGAAAATACTTTAAATAGAATTTGACTTTGCAGTAATGCATGAATTTAAATACCTTGAACTTCCTAATTTCATGTGCCTGTAATGACATTTATTTTTTTGTGATTTTTACAAAGACTATTATAAATTTGATTTAAATTATATCAATTTCCTAGAATGGAAATGATAGCGTATGCTTTTTGGCTTTAAAGATTATGTTTAAAGCTGTATTTTGAAATTTTTTAACTAAATTGTTCGTAATGAACTGGAGTAGAGGAAATACCAATAATCAGGGTCATGAAAAACATTGTTGATTTATTGAAACAAAATGAAAGTGGAATTCGGTCTTAAGATTTATGATTGAATCAAAGGGAATATCATATTCAGACAGATAAAAAAATGTTATTTGAAGGATTTCGCTCATAGCATGATAACTACTGTTAACTTAATGAAATGAAATTATTTCTACTGCTTGCAGCAGATGTCAGTTTTCCTGGAAACTTTGAAAATTGCTCCAAACAGGTTCCTAAAAGAGCAATAAAGTGGTTTTGATCCTACTTGCAGTCTGTGATAACACTCATAATTGGATCACAGGCACATCTTAAAGATTAGTACTTGTGGTTATTTTAAGTGTCAAATTCAGTCTGTCTTACTACAATAAAGAGTCATGTTTAATAAGGGGCGTGCAAGAAGATAAACAACCAGAGGGACCGGAAATATGTGTTGTTTTGTTATCATCAAATATCCCTTGAATTCAAGATACATGATTAAACATGATTTCCTGTAATTATGGATAGGAATCAAGATAAAAGTTAATGATGTCTCCCACATTGCTATGAATGTTACATATGTTTTATACAGCAAATGACTTCATATTAATACGTCAAATTTACTCAGAGCACCATGACCCAGTGGTATAGTAGTATACATGACTGTGGTTCCAAGGGTTGTGTGTTTGAACCCCAATGTGGGAAAAATCTTTGATGGCCTGTATCTAGGTACTGGTTCAACCCAGGAACTGTCAAGAGGGTTTAGTATAATTAAACCATTTTTTCCATCATATTTGAATTTTTGAATAAATAATTATTTAGTATTTTTTTTAAAAAAAGCCCATGCTGAAGTAGAGAAATATTAAATGCTATAAAATCTATATAATCTGCAAAATTTACAAAAAAAGAACTTAAAGAATATTATTTTTTCCTTTAGAGTAGTTTAAATTTTAATATTTAACATTTTGGCATGATGAGTGACTGTATTATAGACTAAATGTGAAGGCAAGAAGTACAGCTATGATATCAATATATATGTAAATAACGCGTATCAAATTAGGTTAAAAAAAACTAAAACCTATTACTGCAGAAATGATCAGTATTTTGTCCTGGGTCAAAACAGATTGAACGTTTTTTATACTTATGATGATCATTTATTTCCCTTATCCTTAAGTCTCTGTCTGTCTAGCATTCTACCTCATTAGCTGTCTTATTTTCTATCTTCATAGTTTGTCTTTCAGCATCATTCTACTAGAAGCATTCTGCTTTTGAAACTTACAGACATGATCATATGACAAAACAAGAAACTGGTTGATGAAAACTTCTCTGAAATCCAGACCAGCAGAAGATTTATTCATATTGGATTGATTAAAAAATCTAATATGTCTTACAGTGACAGAAGGTTCAAATGATCAGTTTGTATTTCAAATCAATATGGTGTAGTGAAATATTCACTTAAGTGTTACCATAGCAGTCTATGTGCAAGGAGCCCCCAGGGAGTCTGGGCTGAAGACAACGACATCTCAGCTGTTGACAACTTATTATACAACTGATGAGGAGGCAGAGAAATTAGGAAAACCAACAAGACAGTATTTTTGGGGGCACTCAAAGCTAATAAGACAATGGTTTGAAAGATATTTTCAGCTCACTTGAGCAAGGAGCAGTTGACAACATTCAGTGGCCGTCATTGTATGTTACTTGCAAGCTTTGTCTGTCAACTTGCTTTAATGACTTCTCCAGAAACTCAAGGCAGTAGTTGATGAAACTTAGTATGAAATCCCAACAGATTTCCCTAAGACAGAAATACTGAAACAAAATTGATCCATGCATAGCCTTGGTTGCCATGGCATAGATTTAAAAGAGAAGTTTTAAAGATCTTTTCTGAAACCCATGGTTAAAATGTATTTTATATGGTACCATTGGTTGTTATTAGTTCAGTGCTGGTGCTATGATCAAGTGATAGTGTACATGTATATTGACTACTATTAAAATCCAGCTAGGATTGAGAAGCTTTTGAAACTTGCCAAGTTCGAAGTACACATTCAACCCTGGAATCATCAAAAGGACTATTTCTTTCCGTATTTAACTATCTTTCTTTGAAATGGACTGTTAGAAATTAACTTCCATTGCTTTTGGCTGAAATTGTCACCTGATTATCCTTAACCATAATGTCAAAAAAAAACATATTGATTTTAGATATCACAATGGTTGTGGATGACAGTCTCATCATTGTGTCGCCTGCATAGCATGGCAGACACATAGGGATCACTTTGTCCGTCGTCGTCGTCGTCGGCGTCGTCGTCGGTGTCGTCGGCGTCGTCGGCGTCACACTTTCTTGTCCGGAGCATAACTCGAAAAGTATTTGAGGTATCACCTTGAAACTTAAAACATGGATAGATCACATTGAGGTGGAGTGCAGTGCACAAGAATGATAACTCTGACTTTCGTATTTTCTGAGTTATTACCCTTTGTTGATTTTCAGTCTTAATTTTGTCCAGGGCATAACTCAAAAAGTATTTGAGGTGCTGACTTAAAACTTTATAGATAGATAGATCACATTGAGGTGGAGTGCAGTGCACAAGAATGATAACCATGACTTTCATATTTTCTGAGTTATTGCCCTTTGTTGATTTTCAGTCTTAATTTTGTCCAGGGCATAACTCAAAAAGTATTTGAGGTGCTGACTTGAAACTTCATAGATCTCAATGGTCTGAGTGCAGTGCACATGAATGATAACTCTGTTTCTCTTTTTCCTTGAGTTATTGCCCTTTGTTGATACTCAGACTTCATTTTTGTCTGGAGCATAACACGAAAAGTATTTGAGGTATTACTTTGAAACCTCACAGGTGGAAAGATCTCATGGAGTGCATTGTGCAAGAATGATAACTGTTGTATTTTTGGAGTTATTTCCCTTTGTTTATTTTTTTGGATTTAATTCTTGTGTGGTGCATAACTTGTAAAGTATTTGAAGTGTTGCCTTAAACATTTTATAGTAGATAGATCTCATTGGTCTGAGTGCAGTACACAAGAATGATAACTCAATAATGATAATGATGACTACAAACTTGCAACATATATATAATTAACGTCATAAGTGCTTAATGACGTCATAATTTTTCTTACAGTTAATGTTTTGAATTCATAGTCATTCTGACACTCCTCTGATGAAGACTGTATAGTCGAAAGTGCTCGGGAAAATTATTACATATTGCACTGTTTGAATATTTTATTCCCCCCCCCCCCCAAAAAAAAAAATATATATATATATATATATGTGTGTGTGTGTGTGTGTGTGTGTGATTTGGTGTTATTTTGTACCTCACAAAATAGATTATGCTTTATCAATAATTTGTCAAAAGATCGATTTTCTAGTCAATTCTTTCATCAAACATGCTTAAATGCAGGCGACACAAGTGTTCCGAGGAACACCCACATCTAGTTATATAGATTTCTTTATAAATGTTCTCTAAAATTGTTGACCTGAGGTCATTTCATTTGGTACAAATGATTATTTCATTGCCCTCTTATCTGTATAACATGAAGAATGATTTGTTGAGAATATCACTTACACATTTTCGATTAAGTTCCCATAATTTAGCTTTTGAGTCTGGTAGATTTACCATTACGAACAGAGAAGATAGAATTTGTTTATTATGTAATCAAAGACAGATAGAGTCAGAATATCATTTTTATTAGTCAGTCCTGTTATAAGGATATAAGAAATACATTTTTAGATAGAAACAGATTGTTTCCAACAGTCTACATTTTATCAATATTATGTCAAGCAGGTCTAGAAAAAAGTGTTCAAATCTTGCAAAATATGTTTAAAAAACCCCAATGAATTTGAGAGTATCTCTCTTAAATCAAATTTATTTCAGAGTAACAGTATATTTTATGAATAAACTGATTTGCCATACATTGTCTTTCTATGCAACACTGTCGTATTATTCTTGTAGAATCTTATCAACTGAGTCGTTATATATGTATTGTCTGTATGGTGTCTTGAGCAAATATTGTATTATTTATGAGTTGGGGTAAATGACATTATTATTTGCCAATATGCCAAATAAAATGAGTTTGAGAGTTCTAAAAAAATGCTAAACATTAATCATTTCTGATTGAAATGAGATCTAAGGGGATGGAATTGTTTTCTTATAAAACATTGTAATATGTGAAATACTTGAAATGAATGACCAGTTATTAATTCCGCAGGCTAAACTGTTCACTTTATGGCCCTCCTATTACAATTACAAATAAAAAATAATACCTTCTGAAGCCTATTTCTCATATAGACAGTTTTTGACACTTTGCTTTAACCCTTTAACCTATTAATAGATATGCACAATTTATGACGTAATGATATCAATAATGATTCACTGAAGCTGAAGTACCATGAGATGAATGGCATTTTTTACCCTTTATAATCACTTCATTTTATACCCTTCTTAACACTGACAAAAAGCATTAGAAGAAGAAATTTTTTTATCATTTTCTTTTGTATGACCTTATGTCTGTGATAAAGGTTTGAAAATATAGATAGATAAGGTTTTAATTTACCATGCGCATATCCAGACAGTTTAAACTTACACATGTTACTTTTGTATATCATCCTTTCATATTGAGATATCCTTTTATGCTTCATATAAAGTATATTAATGCCTGGGTCTCCGAACGATTCATACATTTGTCATAAAATGTAAATCATAGAAAAGTCTAACCGGTTCTATATGACCTTGTCTGTCTCTTTCTAAGAGGCTGCCTGATCAAATAACCTGGCAATATATGAGGATTTGATAAAATCATATTCTGTAAGAAGTTAACATTCCCAATAGAACTTAAAAGTTGTCTGATGTTTGGTTCATTTCATTAATTATTGTGTCCTTGATTTTCAGTTAGATATTTTGAAAGGAAATATAGTTGAAAAAATTGTTCACGCAGACACTATTTTTTTTTCTCTTCATCTTTGATAATTATGTACATATAAATGAATGCAAATATAGTCGGATCGTTATCCAAATATGCGTTATCCAAAGCCTACCCCTTTTCAGAACCTAACCTGTCCCGATTCTTACCTTATCTAAGTTAATATAAAATACAACCGTTTATTTGTTTGGCTTTTTCAAACATTTTTCTAACATAAAATTGGGGCCCCCGACGTACAGTTTTATCACCTGGTCACACCTTTTATCCAAACATGTCTGTAATATCAAACTGTGAAGGGGAGATCACTGTTATGTCTTCAGTTCAGTCCACATTAATTTAAATTCGTGTTTTCCATTAAAGCAAACTTACAAGAGGATGGGTATAAATATGGCCTGATTTTATCTCAGTCATCTCAATTTAAGGATAGCTTCCACGACTTTTTGCTTCAGCTACATGCTTTGATAAATGTAAATAAAGGATAATGTGTTTCATTTTATATTTGTTTCACCTGGTATTAAATCACAGCGATCAATGCAGATACCCAGATAATAAAATGTCCGACATGTAAAGTAATAATTATAAGAACATCAAAAAAAAGTATTTGTTAAAAAACCTATTTAAACCTATTTAAAATTATGAACATGAATTATTTCATAAGGATTGATTCATTGGTATAATCTGTTTTTTTGTTATAAATAAAACATGAATAAAAACATCAAATACAAATATTAAAGCATGCACATAAGCAGTTACATTTTACCACAATGGCTTATTCAAACAGATGCTTTATTCGAAGTGAAACGCTGGTCCCGAATAACTGAAATCTGACTGTTTTGGGTAAGAATCATCTGTGTGAGTGACTTATTTAAGACATCTACAACCTACTGTTTTTATTTTTCTTGCAGGGGATTGAACAACTGAAAAAGGAGCAAGGAGCATGGGAGAAGAAGTCTTACTGGTTCAGCATCAAATCTGTATTTGGCCATCCTTTCAGCTGGAGATGGTTCTCCCCATTTTCAAAACCAAACTATGTGTACTTTGAGTCAAGACTATATTCAGTTTAGGATTTACACAATTTCTGATATAAGACCATGTGATTCTGTGTTTCAACGAATCAGGACATTTTTGGTCACCAGATCATCAATTTTGTAGTATAAAATTAACATTCCTCTAGCTTAAGTATCCTCATTGTAAGAGACAAATTCCAGCCATTGTAAATACCATGAAACACAAACCCACTTTAAACCCTTAATGATTTGAAAACTCCATATTTTTGCCATGGCTATATATCAGACTAATTGACGTTGTAAGTCTGAATTGATTTTATAATGTCAACTTTTAATTGAAAAGATAGGTATAAGTATCAACTATGGTAATTTTTATTTTCAGCCCTCATAAGTAACTTGTTACCAGGCCTAGATGCGTATACCTTTCCTTGGTTATTAAGTTTAAATAAGGATTTCAATTTCTAGAACAATGATTCAGATTAACTGTTACTCAATACAAGAAGAGGCGGTACTAGCATGTGTCTGACAAGTAACTTGATTGACTGCTGTTTCTTCCAAAGCTTGTATTATTTTCTAAACATATTAATTTTGTTATTACAAAATATGGTCTGTTTATTGTAATCAGATAAAGAGCAAATCTTGGTGTAAAAGGAAACTTTCTATGTTTGTCATTTGAATTCCAAATGCATTACCATGAACTGAACATTTCAATAATTTCATGAATTAAATTCCATTTTTGACAAAATGAAAGAAAGCTCAAAGAAATATTGAAAAAAAAATCATTCTTTTAAGTCATTGAAACTTTTCAGGGCTGTTCATTTTCTAATGAGTGCTGTAAACTTGGATTATGGTCTAAAATGTATTCAGGGAGTAATTTTATTGAAGCTTCACTTAGTTATGCACCTATCAAAATTTGCCCCAGAGACAGGGTGGAGGCATACATGGGACTTTGAATGAAGCTGTTCCTAATAGGCAAGATTTGACAGCAGAATTGTCTTGTTTAGGGTAATGGACTTTAGCCGAATTCTAGATCCAAGCAAAGCATCTTCCAATCTGGAGGTTTTGATAAATTAGCATTGTTCTATGTTGGGATTTAGATGCAAAAAAAAAGTGAAATGTCAGATTTCACTGGTTCAGCTAACCGCCCCACACTTGGCAAAATATTGACAGGCCCAGTACAATACTTTGAAATCTTAAAACAACCATTTACTTTAAAGATACTGTAATCAAAAGATGTGATTGTTTTAAATAAAGTTAAATGTCTTGTTCTGTGTGTACCATAGATGTTTTAGTCCTATTCATAAATGTTATGAGGTATTCTTGAATAATGTGCACATGCAATAGCTAATCTCAAAAGGAGAATAAGTGGATTTGGTTCTGATTTATGATTTTGATTAACATTTATATTCTATCCCGTAAAAGTTAAATAAAACATTTGATAAAATATGAAATGATTTTAAATGGATCCACACAGACTTTGATAATTGCCAATATATCAAATACTATATGGTATTCTATTTTTCCTATGGAAGTAGAATGTGTTGCTCAAAATTGTTTGCATTGTTCTTTAGATATTTAATGAAATTTAATGTTTGCCTGATATAAGCATAAAAAATAAATCTTGATAAAATTCTTTTAGTATAGATGTGATATACTTTTTAATTTTCCAAGAAACCAAAATCCATTGGCTAACAGGATTTCTTTGTATAAAGGAAAAAAATGATTGCCTAGATATGCAACTCCATGATTTGTGTAGTGTTGAATAGCCTTTGGTATTAAGAAAATTACAGATTTTATTTACAATAATTGAAATTTCAATTAGAGAAACAAAACCTATTAGTTCACGGCAATATATTTGTACTTCATTTCCACTGTTTGCACCTCACCCATATTGCTTTTACATGGAATCATGGGAATCCAATGTGATAATTTTTGAAAGTTTGTGAATATATATATATTATATGTCTTCTTAGACTATGAAACATGTACTTGAGTGTGATATAAAGAAATTCAGAATAAATTATACTCATTTTCCTGTATATTACTACTGATGTATGTATATATTGGTAGAATGCCTGTTTTCCAATGTCTAGTGCATTTGTTAATTCATTCATTATCTATAGAGAATATGACAAGATATAAAGGGACCAAAATTTTTTTATTAGTGTGTATAATGTAATGTATATTCATGCTGTAAAGATATTTAATTAATTAAAATATTCTATTCATAAATGGTGTTTGGAGCTGACACTATGTTTGCTGTAATATAATTTACATTATTATGTTGCAGGCAGTTTGGCTGTATAGAGATATGCTGCCATATACAATAACAATTTTGTCATCCGGATGAAGTTACCAGTACATGTAGCTCTCTGATAATCATTGTAAGATTTTTAATATTTTTATCTGTTTCATGTATATGTATACCCTCAGAAAGAGACAAGCAGAAATTCCAGGAACATTCTTATCAATTCATGACATCTGTAATAAGGATAGATTTTAATTGCAAACTATCCCTTATTTTTTGTCCATAAATGGTGATACTCCTGATATAATTAAATCTATATATATATATTTCTGCTCAGTAGGTAGTTTCTATATTTTATTAAGGTATATGAAATTATTTATATGCAAAAATGTAAAATTTCTGTCAATAAAACTTATTTGAAAAAAATACAAAAACACTTAACACTTAGTGACAGATTATTCATTGAATATGATCCGTCCTGTAATAATGCATGACAATAGACAAGCTAGACAATAGATTACTGCACCCTTATATTTATTTCCATGTCAGATCAGCTATAAGTAGGAATACAAGGATTTTGCATCAATTGATAGAGCATCATCAATAATAAACGCCTAAGTTAATTTGTTGTATGCAAAGGTTCTTTTATGTCTCAGACTCCAGTTCTCCAGTGAGACCCTGTGTGCTAATGTTCACTATTAAATGTTATCAGACTTTCTGGGTACCAGTAATAATTTGGTTGTGATTGTGAATGCCATAACTCGTAAACATGATAGCATATAGTTAACATATTTGGTTAACAATATTTAGCTCATCTGAGCACAATGTACTCAAGGTGAGCTTTTGTGATCACCATGCGTCCGTCGTCGCGGGTCGTCAACAATTTGCTTTAAACGACATCTCCCCTGAAACCGCTGGACAGAATTTGATTAAACTTGACAGTGATGATCCTTGGGTGGACCTTCACAAAAGCTTCTACAATAAATTTGATCCATGTAGAACTCTGGTTGCCATGGCAGTGGAAAGAAAAAAATATGTAAATTTTAAAAATCATCTCCTTCAAAACTACTGGCCAGATTCCAAAATGTTTTAGTACAGATGTTCCTTGGGTAACCCTATACTCAGGTGAGCGTTTGTCAATATAATGAAGGTAAAGTTTTACTTTGGGCAAAATCCGTTAGTTTTAGCTGATCAAAGGCTGGCTGGTTGTAGACCGTTTTAAGTACGTATATTTTTCTATATTAAATGAAGACCAAGTAAATCTTTTACACAGTTATGGTCCCCTTTTTATTAAAAATATCGTGTCTGATCAATAACTTATCATAGGGGCTTAAAGGATTTGGTACATGTGTTTATTCCCAAGTTAAGAATTTATGCAATTCTGCAATTTTTTTCACTCAGATATCACTCATTTTTATCTTCAGATACCTTGTCCATTCCACAAGACTTCATATTATGTGTCAAACGTTGTGTGTGGGCATTTATCACATTTAGTGATATTTCTAATAGTCTGTAATAAAGATATAATGAGATGACAAAATGACAATAAAATCTTCATCTTGTATTTCATGACAGGAAATTTAAAGCCTGCTGATATAATATAAAATATCCCAAATAAGCTGTACAAATGACGTTTTCATTTTAGTCATCTAAACTATATTTCTTTACCAATCCTGGATATATCCATGTTTGAAATATTCTATTGGAAGAAGAATAGTAGTGCTTAATTCCTTTTTTGTAATCCCGATAACTTTATTTTTCATTTAACACTTTGTTGTGACAGTTGTTTCAAAAACTTAAAAAGTGAGTCAACAATTTAAAGACATTTCGACTTAATTGTACCAGATTTTTTTTATGTATGACTTAAAAGCTCGTATTGGGTTTGATATTGAACACAAATCTTACATTTGTATCAAATTCATTTATAGAATGCCAAAAAAGTCGGTGAACAAAACGATTATCATGTTCAACATATTTATGATAAATTATAAATGTTTGAAATGATTTTATATTTTCTATTCATTTGCTTTTGACTGATTTTATGTTTGTAAGTACATGTATGTAATTTTATTAAACAGACAGACCTTAGATAGCCTCGTGACTGTTACTTGTTCGCATGCTTTGCAATTGCGTTGAATTTATAGCAGGTACCAAATGTTTATTGTTGTTTAGTTATGACTGTAGTTTAATGAAAAGGGAAATGTGTGTATAATAAAGTATATTCAATTTCTTATATTGTTTGCTTTTGGAAGCGTTTCGTTTATTTTACTATTATTCATCGAAATTAAACTATAAAGCAATTATAGCATTTATTTTGCAGAATTACAAGAAGGTTATTGATGGAATGTCAACAAATGTAATAAAAAATGAGACACTTCGTTTTATTAAAATATGTGTCCTGGTTACATGTCTGTAACTACTGCGTAAATCAACTTTATTTTATAATAACAGTCTGTAGGAGTGCCACCGCATCACATTACTACATTTCCTTTGTACTTAACAACACCTTAGGGACGTTAATGTAGTTGATCAGCGTGGACTTAAAAAAGAAAATGGCCGTCATTAATGCAACGATTTTGAAGAAAAAAAAATCCGTGGAAAGGTGACATTAGTTTTTGTTGCAATAACATAATATAAAGGTGGTGAAATATCTTGTTTTATGAGTTGATTAAACAATAATTTACCTAAATGGAATACTTAGCCCCTACTTGAAATCGGGTTAGAGCAACGTTGATGGGGTAAAAAAGTTAATATCCATGGCAACCCTAAAAATGTATTCGTATATGAATACGGGGGCGGGTCAATAATTAGTGTCGTGACCATAGTAAAATGAAAACCACTGACGCAAATATCAATTTCTTTGTCATTCTTTCAAAGTAATCACCTTTATGTAATACACAGAGATTCAGTCGTTTAATCCAATTTTCAAATGCTTTTCTATAGTCTTTTTTAGGCATACCTTTACTTAATTGATATAATGCGGATCCAAGTCCATTCTGGCTTCTGTAGCGGCGACCCTGAAGGTGTTTCTTTAACTTTGGGAACAGAAAAAAGTCACAGGGTGCCAAATCTGGGGAGTATGGTTTGTGGTTTAGAAAAGTCACATGTTTACTTTCAAGAAATTTCTTCACAATGTCCGCTTTGTGTGGTGTAGCGTTATCATGCAAAAGGTACATGCCCCTCATCTCGGTACTAGGACGAAGCTTACAATAATATTTGTCAACTTTAGTTAGCACTTTCCTTCTGTAAAACTTCGCATTGACAGAGCATTTCTTTGGAACAGCAACTTGTGCAACTAATCCGTGAATTCCGAAGGACGTAGCATACATTACTTTCTTGGAGCGTGTCAATCTTTTGGCTATACAAGGCCTACGGGCAATTTTCGTTGCCCATATTTTATTATTTATTTTGGGAGTCGGCTCAAAAAAGTGGAACCAGCTTTCATCACCAGTAACAATGTTAGAAAACTTCTACTGTCGTATTTTGGAAACACCTTAAATAATTTTCTGGTACATTTCGCACGCTCTTGCTTTTGTTCAGGACTAAACAAATGTGGTATCCACCTAGCAGCGATCTTCCTAACTCGAAGAGGCTTCTTCAGAATGGTAAAAGCTGACCCTTTTGACATGCCAGCATACCTAGCTATCTCAGAAATCGTATATAGTGCTTCTTTACCAATGAGATCGTTTACTTTTTAGCTCACCTGAGCACAAAGTGCTCAAGGTGAGCTTTTGTGATCGTCTGTCGTCGTCCGTCGTGCGTCGTCCGTCGTCAACAATTTGCTTAAAACGACATCTCCTCTGAAACCACTGGACAGAATTTAATGAAACCTGGCAGGAATGTTCCTTGGGTGAGGCTCTACAAAAGTTGTTAAAATAAAGTTGATCCATGAAGAACTCTGGTTGTCATGGCTACAAAAAGAAAAATAATTTGAAAACTTTAAAAATCATCTCCTTCAAAACTAATGGCCAGATAATAATTTGGTACAGATGTTCCTTGGGTCAACCTCTACCAAAGTTGCTAAAATTATTCCGATCCGTAAAAAAACATGGCCGCCAGGGGCGGGGCTTATTTGCCTAATATGTATATAGAGAAACCTTTAAACAAAATCTCCTCTGAAACCACTGGACAGAATTTAATTAAACTTGGCAGGGATGATCCTTGGGTCAACCTTCACAAAAGTTGCTAAAATAAACTTGATCCATGTAGAACTCTGGTTGCCATGGCAACAAAAAAAAGAAGAAAACTTTAAAAATCATCTTCTTCAAAACTACCGGCCAGATTTTAAAATAAATTGGTACAGATGTTCCTTGGGTCAACCTCTACCAAAGCTGCTAAAATTATTCCGATCCGTAAAAAAACATGGCCGCCAGGGGCGGGGCTTATTTGCCTTATATGTATATAGAGAAACCTTTAAACAACATCTCCTCTGAAACCACTGGACAGAATTTGATTAAACTTGGCAGGGATGATCCTTGGGTCAACCTTCACAAAAGTTGCTAAAACAAACTTGATCCATGTAGAACTCTGGTTGCCATGGCAACAAAAAGAAAAAAAAATGAAAACTTTAAAAATCATCTTCTTCAAAACTACTGGCCAGATTTTAAAATAAATTGGTACAGATGTTCCTTTGGTTAACCTATTTATCTCAGGTGAGCGATTTAGGGCCATCATGGGCCTCTTGTTTAATGTTGTTTCTGGTGATAACTGACGGTTTCTTGCCTCTACCACTGGCATCCTCCAACCTCTCTCTGCCGTTCCTAAACCTAACAATCCATCTTTGAACTGTTCTTAAACATACAGAAGACCCAAAAACAGTACAGAGTTCATTGTGAATTACTGTTGCTCTTAATCCTAAAGCCATACGCGTTTTAATATAAGACCGTATTTCTAAAGAGTTCACTGAACGTTTGGCAGGCATTTTTATACGCAGTTGATCGTATGTACCTCTTTCAGTACTTATTTTTTCACTGTCCCTGTGTATAGATATACATGTATGATACACCGTTGGAAAGCTAAAGAGTTCATGCGTATCATAGTATGACTGCACGTGCTCCATGAAATAAACTGACTCGCCCTCGTATTTAGTTCACAAGAAAACAATGTTCTCAAGGTAGTTCTTGGCGATCACCCTGCTTCTGTCCTCATTCATCGTCAACGATTTGCACCTTACAGTCTTAATAGATGGAAATCAATTCAGAAAAAAAGCTTAAACAAGTGAATTAAGGTTCTTTTTGGATTAATCACTTTATCAGAATTACAGTAGCAATGTATATATTTATGCTCCCCGAGGGGAGAGCATATATTTGCCGCTCGTCCGTTCGACTGTTATAATTTTGTCCGGAACATAATACAAAAACTATAAGAAGTATCACAATGAAATTTCATAGGTAGATAGATCTCAATGAGGAGAAGTGCAGTGTACAAGAACCATAACTTGCATTACTTAGGAGTTATATATATCGGTTCTACAGGCCTTTGTTTATTTAACTGAATTTTTTACAATATTTCAGGTTGCGCGGCTATACAATAGGCAGTATTCTGTGTCTTGAAACATTGAACTTTGTTGTCAATGTAAACAATCATCGACCGTAGCGTCATTAAACTCTTAAAAACAAATTGGCATTTGTCTGTGTTTTGAGTGAAACTAGATGTTGATATAATTATGTTTAATGGCGTTTTACTGTAATAAAATGTGTGAATTTTGTAAAGCTTATGAAACTACACCAGTGCATCTTGCAGTGTAATATGATACTTTGTATCCATCATATAGGTAGGAATAAAACGTGTCTGCAAATATTCTTTGCTGCAATTTGTCACAAACAGTTGCAGCCTGGAGCGCACCGTGTGCGTGATGATAGATTTGCTCTTGGCATTGAATACCTATTTTGCAAAATGAAATCGGAAGCATCTTCATCACACACTTCTCTCAGGGAAACTTCCTTTTTGAAGAGCCGCTCGTGTAATTAAGGTTTATTGCTCATACCTGGTTGTAGAAAATCAAAATGTAATTTTCTCTAAAACTGCAGGTAGTATTTCAATTTGAAGTTTCAACATCCCTCCGACAATGTTATTAACCTTTAGTTTTGCGCTTATATCCATGCAATATTACATTTAAACTTTTATATATTGGCAAAGTAAAGATAATTTTATGGTTTTGTATGAAGAGAGATTATTCAGAGATTACTCTATATAACCAGACTTGTAATACAATGAACTGTATTATGATTAAAATAAATCAAAATCAGTCATACAATTTATCACTGCATTATCTCATATAAAAAAGTAAAGAAAACGTCTTGTCAATACATTTACCTTTGTTATTGGAGTAAATTCTGATTATTTTAGTTTATTTAATAGGCTTTAACGTACATATGCGTTCTGCAGCACTGCACTGAACAAATAAGAACCAATGGCAACTATCGCGTAGAACGTCGCTTCATCAACTTTGAGATATTTTATTACGTATTTTTAATGAGTAGCTGAGACAATTTAGTCGATGTGAGATGTACATTTGTCTTTATCATTAAACCAATAGGTCACCCGCCTCGCTTATTTTCGTTTTGCTATAAACGATCGTTTAAATGCAAGTCTTGAAGTATGTGTATTTCATCTACTTAATTTGACGCAGTTCTGCACAGCAGCTACATGTATATTTCCAGGAGTAAATGATATACTGAGTTCACACTCCAGTGTAAATGTCAAATTTTCTGCTCTCAAGCTGATGTTCCCTACCTATTAAATTGTACCTTTAGAATTAGAATCTTACTCCTTACCCTATTAATGAATATTTTGCATAAATTCTTTTTTTCATCGTTTCCCATAACCCTAAATATGAATATTTAATAGATCTATACATTTATTGACCCCATATATTTCTCTATTAAATGTAAAAGTGTTAGTTGAAATATGTCGTCACATAAAGGATTGTGCACTTTCCATCTAATTTCAATGGTTCTTTTGTCGATCTAATGAACCATTAAAGCTTTCTAACGGAAAAAATAAGATAAACAGAGCTATATTTTTTCCAGTTTGATATAGATGTAAGTATCGCATCTCAATTGTGGTGTATAATTTCTTTTATTTCATAAGTATTGATTATTTTTATTTGAAACATAATACATTAATGAAAAAAAAATCAAGTTAACGAAAATCTGAGTGCACACTTTCTCTTGCAACCGGGTATATGTCATAAAATGGAAACCTACATTTTGTTTTTTGTATGTTGAAGAAAATTTGCATTTTAGACCGGAGAACTATAGCTATAGTCCCTGTAAGAATGAAAGTAAATATGAGTCCCGTTGGGCATTTTGTTAGAACGTCTACCAGGTAATCGGAAGCTCTTCGTTTCAATTCCCGGCTGAGATATACCTGGGTGATTCCAAGACAGGTATACTCGCTGTCGCAATTTTGTGACTTGGTGCTGTACTCACAGATTAGTTTGCATCCCCCGTACAGCACTCATATTGATTACATAAAAGGGAAGTGTGTTGGGGGATTGAAAGTTCTTAGCACCAAACACATGTGGTTGCACGAGTATGTTAAATCATCCAGCAGTAAATGTATCGAACTGAGATAGTACGTTATGTTGACAATGTCAATAAATGACTGAAACATTGCCTGTTTGGCCGGTAAACCGAAACAAACAGTGACTGTCTATTTATATTTAACAATAATTGTAAATTATTCTAAGATATGGAAACAAATAAGTATATTAATTTTGCAGTCATTTGTATATAGATAACGATATTTTGATCCAATCTGTGAGGATCTGACATTTTTCATTATAAACCCAGTAATATAACAACTTTTGAAGAAAAAAAATCTCTGTTTTCGCTTTTGAAAAAAATACATGTCAATAGAACAAATGGTGAAATCTGTGAACCATAATTTTTATGTAGTCTGTATAATTACGAAATAATGCTAACAAGCCAGCATTTCTTGGCCTTTTTATTTAATAAAAGTAAATTAATCTTCAAATATAGGGGACTTAAAATGTGTACAACCAACAATTATGTTTTGATTACATAAAACATTTGGAAAATAATTGCTATGGTATGCAATTCAGAAACAAGAAAACTTCATCAGAATGTTCAACTGTATGACATGTCTCTTCCACATGCCAGATAAAAATGCAGGTTTGATATAACTGTTTCAGAATTTACGTGATTGCTCTAGCAAAGGAATGATTGTCACGTTCATTAGTGGCCTTGTGTGTTTAATGTTGTTATTAAAGAAATGTTTTTGATTTTAACTCTTACGCAGTCTGCTTATTGTTTTCGGAGATAGTTTAACTGCATTTTATGGAAAGACTGCAGTCAATATATTTTCTTAGATTTTTGTTGTTCAGTGATGGAAATCATTGTTAACAAATCCAAATCAATGTAACGTCACTGTACTATATATACACAACGTTATTGAATATAGAACTAAATAAATATTGTTGTGTTGCCATAGAAATACAGAAGAATAGGACATCAGTCACATATTTGATAAACAATTCTAATCGTTAGATGTTTTCTCTTGTAGGATCAAAGTAAACCAAAAGAATAAGTCGCTCCAGCTTGTTTCGTATTTATCGCGTTGGATATCTCAGTGTTATCATTACCAAGTGAAATCCTACTGCTCCAGCTGGAATCGAACTCGGTCCTCTGGTACGCTAGTAGGACTCTGTACAATATCGCCACATACACTACAATCATGGCAATGATTTACAAAGGTATTTAACCTATATTACACACACCCATTCCTTCTGTCCCGGTGCTGCTGCAGTATGAATGTAAGAGAGACCAAAGCTGCCATAACGTTTGTCATCAAATGTAACAAAACACGCGGTAACTACTCCGAGGTGAAACATTTGTCGGGATATCCAGTATGCGAGTTTTTCACTCTACCACATGCCACAAAAAGCTAGCTCAATGGCAAAGACGTACATTTGTCATGTCTTACCTCTAAGATACATTCAAGGGCATATTGGATGATGGTTGGTGATAACTATATTGCAGTCATGATCAAACCAATCTCAGAGAAATGACTTTTATGCACTAAGTCTCATGTCTCAATAAAATAGAGAGTTTAATATCCTTCATGGTAAATGCTGCCATTCAGCCAACCGCATTGCACCGATATTTCTGATTTATCGGTAATCGAGTAAGTTTTTGCAATGTTTGTAAAATTTGACACTAGGATCCAGCTAAAACATAACGTTATTGCCAGGTTATAGAGTAGAGTGCTGCAGAAAACGTTTAAACAACGTTATAATTATGCTTTTTAAGATTATCACAACGTAGTTTTTCAACTTTAACACATAACTTACAGACTAAGGATGTAAGAAGATAGCATTGTCACCTATGAATAAGTTTTAAAACGGCAATCAGTCTCATTGATGTGCCAGTGTTATTCTTTATCTCTAAGGAAATAATTACGAAATGTAAAATTGGTTTATGGAATATATTCTAAGAGGACTTGCATTCGGAATATTTCTTAAATGTGGCATGAGTAATATATACATGAAACACAGATATTGCATTACATTGTATATGAGATTGTGCTGCACGCACTTTGGAATTGGTGGTAAGGAAGTTTAATTTTGAACACAGCATGTCTATAAATTTCATTTATTTCCGTGAGTTCAAATTTGTGGGTTAAAAAATTCGTGTTACATAGTATTTTATAATTGTATACTTTCATTATCTGTAAATAAACATACGTTTTCTTAAACTTCTAAACTAGTTCATGCATATACCGAATGCGAACAAAAAAATATCGCGAGAATAAATTTTTCCTATAGTTAGTCCTAAAGGTTTGTTTTATTCTACAGAAGTTCTAGCGCTAGGAACCTTGCTTGGTACCTAGCCGACTGACAGTTGTAGAAAATCATACGATACTCCAAGCATTTACAAGGCTTATCTTCTAACAATTCTATTTAGAGATATGCAACGCGTTTGAAACATTTTACACCAGGATCATAACAGCATCATATACAGTAGAAGAACCCCGGCTCTTCCCGGTGAAGACGGCAGACACAGGTTATGACCTCTTATCTCTGTAATGTTGATGCAATTCCTAAGAATTCTCCATGATTACCACCATACAATCAATGCAGTATACAATTTATCACTTCTTGGACAAATACTACGAACCTGGGAAAGAGAGTGCTGCCTCACCAAGTCAATGACCAAGGCTACAAAGCCAACCATTTCATGATCGATAAACCGTTAAGCTGTTGTTTTTTTTTCTGTGGGTGCATTTAAAATGTTTTAACATATTTTTGCGTATTTAATTTTTGTGGATTTCCAAAATGAAGTGATACAATTTTTGTAGATTTTTATGCGAAGTGTGTTTTAATTTGTGAACAACTAGATCTATTTAAAGTATTTTCATATTTTCATTATACATGTATACAAGCATTATTGTTTGCAGGATATGTTTCATTTGAAAATAGTGCTAAAATGTCAACTAAAAGGTTAAAACTAACTAATTCCTTTACAACAGTACTGCAGTCCGATATCTTGCGTGATCGTTAAACCCCCGATAAAGATCCATTTGTGTCTGGCAAACCCCTTCATATGCACCATTACAATTGCGAGTCACCAACTAATATAAGCATGTTTTGATTTGCCAGGACATGTGTTGTGTCACTTCGCTCAAACACAAAAACAGGGATAGGTGTATCGCTACAATTACAGCATAGCACAACTTGGAAGAAACCTTTTTCCCTTCTACATCCATTCTTCGTACTTCGAAGAGGCCGCCATTTTGTCTAGCCGCGGGTGTTTTGCGGACGTTCGATTACTACAGTTTACAAAAAATCTACCGCTTCCGCAGGTCAGTCATGCGACGATCATTAATCACATCTCTAATATCCACATTCAATTTGCTTTGTTATGTTGACTTTCATTATGGCCAATAATTTGAGTATCAGTCTTCAAATGTTGACACCTCATTGTTTGTTTGTCACAAGGTATTTGAAGTACACAGTTATAATAAACCAAATAGGTCTGTTCAAAATGAAAGACCGTATGAATGTACTAACAACAACAAATTGATTGTATAATCAGAACATAATGGCTATCATGGCTGGTCTCAGTAATGACGATGTGAACATCTCATTCAGCTTCATTTACTTTTTAATTGATATTATCTTAGATCAATATGCCAAGGATCAACCATATAATCCAAAATAAAGATGAGAAGAAATACCAAATTCACCATTTACAATTTTATCGAAATAAGCGAAATGGAAATTTATTAAAGTGTAACAATAACGTTTTTGCATTGGATTGTACATCATTGTATAAATCTTTTTAATCAGAGCAATATCCAGGAAATATCCAACGTAAAATTAATTGCTCTGGGTAAGTTAATTCATATTATGATATATTAAAGTGTTTCTAATAACGACAGCACTGGATGAAATAAAATAAATGGAAAAGGAAATACACAGTTTTATATTGTCGTTAAGATCGATGGAATAAAGATAAAGACTAAAAGTTATCTTAAGATCAACTTAAGACGAAATAAATTCAATGCAAAGTATAAAGCTTCAAGCATCTAAATTGTGACAACCATTTTCGCTTCTTTTTTTTTTCATAATAATTTGATTTTTGTATCATAGTCTATCTGTATTTTAAACCCTCACTATCCATTAGATTATCTTGTTCTTATTTGATGACTCAGTTGATGACAGCTTATTTCCAACAGATGTTTAGGAGGATCAATTGTACACGTTTTAATTATCCATGATTTGTATATATATATATATATATATATATATATATATATATATATATATATCACCTGTGCACGAACGGTGAGCTGTAAAGGAGCTATTGGAAGATCGTGTGTCTTCAATCGCCCGCTGCATGTAGTCAGGAGTCTTATTCAATTGACATTTTCCTTGAACTACTTAGGAGTTTTTCAAACTTAGAAATGAGTGATTCATAGGTTGGTCTTTATTAACAATTTAATTTTCAATAATACATGCATAGTGATATGGCTTAAACAATCCATGTGCCTTTAATGACTACTATAATTTTGATTTAAATGACATTAATCTCTTAAAATTGAAATGATAGGGTATGTTTTTGGCATTAAATGCAATGTTTAAAACATTATTTGGTATTATAGTTAAATCTTGATTTAGAGATTATTCATAAAGAGCTGAACTAGAGTAAAGGCCATTGCTCTTTTTAAAAACATCAAGGTCATGAGAAACATTGTTCTATTATTCAAAGATAAGGGAATGTGGAAGTTGCTCTTAAAATGAGATAAGAGACTTGAATCAAACGGATTACCATACTCAGGCATATATATATATATTTAAGATTTGGCTCACAACATAATGAGCACTGTTAAATTATCTGAAATGATTTCTGTTGTTTGCAGCGAATGAGCTTTCCCAGAAATGGTGAAAATTGCTCCAAACAGATTCCTCAAAGTGTAATAAAATAAGGATTTCGATCCTTCCTGCAGATTCTGATGACAATGAAAATTGGGTTATTGTGATAGTCTCAAGTATTAAATTCAATTTTTATGTTGATGCATTTTTAATATTACAACAAAGAGTCATGTTTATAAAGGGTGTTGTAACAAGAAGGTAAACAGAGGGACAGAAAGCAAGTGTTGTTTTGTAATCTTCAAAAAATTTATGGAGTATCCTTTGAATTTAAGAACCATTGTAACACACGATATCTGAGCATTGTAGATCAGTACATCCATCAAAAGAGACCAATAAAAAAATGGAATCTAAGAAAAAGAAAAAGGTGGATGAAGATTCGTTTGTTGTTTTATTCAATATAATTCAAATGACACTGTTATTTTCTGATGTGAATGATCAATGTGTTTTACAGAGCAAATGAATCCACATCATTTAGTCAAAATTAATTGATGCACAATGTAATTTATATAAGTTGTGGGCTCATACGTCGTTGAGAGCAATACCTTTGATCACCTTCTTAAAGTGCAAAGTACTGCTAAGTCAAACCCAGAAATGTCAAGGGATTAGCATACGTTGTAAATACTTGTCTCCAAATCAGAATATGTATAAGGAAATAAGCTGAGTTCAGAATGTTACACAAAAATTGAAAAGAAATAGTTCGAAAATGATTTAGATTTTGTAAGAAATGTAAATGAAAATTGCAGATCATAATTTTATAATACTAATACTTGCCAGTGCTGAAATAGAGAAATATTATATTCCACGAATCATGCAATGGATTGTATATGATATACAAAAGTAATGCATATAGAATGGAAATGATATTAGATATCAAATTAGGTTCAAAATTTAAAACCTATTCCCTAAGAAATAATCAGTATTTTTTCAGGCGTCAAATAGATTGAACTTTTTTTTATACATTTTTAACATTCATCTTTAAATTTATCTCTCTGTCTAGCATTCTACCTCATTACCTGTCTTATTTTCTCCATAGTTTGTCTAACAGCATCATTTCTACTAGAAGCATTCCACCCTACAAACTTGATCATACGACATAACAAGAAACTAACTGATGTAAACATTTTCGAAATTCTGACCAGCAGAAGTTTTATTCATGTCGGACTCATTTTAAAATCTATTGTCTTACAGTTCAAATGAACAGTTTGAGTTTCAAATCAATATGGTGTAGTGGAATATTTACTTAAGTGTTACCATAGCAGTCGAAGTACAAGGAGCTCCCAAGGAGTCTGGCTGAATACAATTTACCATAGCAGTCGAAGTACAAGGAGGTCTAAGTACAAGGAGCCCCCAAGGAGTCTGGCTGAATACAATGTTACCATAGCAGTCGAAGTACAAGGTGCTCCCAAGGAGTCTGGTTGAATACAATGTTACCATAGCAGTCGAAGTACAAGGAACTCCCAAGGAGTCTGGCTGAATACAATGTTACCATAGCAGTCGAAGTACAAGGAGCTCCCAAGGAGTCTGGCTGAATACAATTGTTACCATAGCAGTCGAAGTACAAGGAGCTCCCAAGGAGTCTGGCTGAATACGTTGTTACCATAGCAGTCGAAGTACAAGGAGCTCCCAAGGAGTCTGGCTGAATACAATGTTACCATAGCAGTCGAAGTACAAGGAGCTCCCAAGGAGTCTGGCTGAATACAATGTTACCATAGCAGTCGAAGTACAAGAAGCTCCCAAGGAGTCTGGCTGAATACAATGTTACCATAGCAGTCGAAGTACAAGGAGCTCCCAAGGAGTCTGGCTGAATACATTGTTACCATAGCAGTCGAAGTACAAGAAGCTCCCAAGGAGTCTGGCTGAATACAATGTTACCATAGCAGTCGAAGTACAAGAAGCTCCCAAGGAGTCTGGCTGAATACAATGTTACCATAGCAGTCGAAGTACAAGAAGCTCCCAAGGAGTCTGGCTGAATACATTGTTACCATAGCAGTCGAAGTACAAGGAGCTCCCAAGGAGTCTGGCTGAATACAATGTTACCATAGTAGTCGAAGTACAAGGAGCCCCCAAGGAGTCTGGTTGAAAACAATGTTACCACAGCATTCGAAGTACAAGGAACCCCAAGGCGTCTGTCTGAATACAATCTTACCATAGCAGTCGAAGTACAAGGAACCCCAAGGAGTCTGTCTGAATACAATGTTACCACAGCATTCGAAGTACAAGGAACCCCAAGGAGTCTGTCTGAATACAATGTTACCACAGCATTCGAAGTACAAGGAACTCCCAAGGAGTCTGGCTGAATACAATGTTACCATAGCAGTCTAAGTACAAGGAGCTCCCAAGGAGTCTGGCTGAATACAATGTTACCATAGCAGTCTATGTGCAAGGAGCCCCCAAGGCGTCTGGCTGAATACAATGTTACCATAGCAGTCTAAGTACAAGGAGCTCCCAAGGAGTCTGGCTGAATACAATGTTACCATAGCAGTCTAAGTACAAGGAGCCTCCAGGGAGTCTGGCTGAATACAATGTTACCATAGCAGTCTAAGTACAAGGAGCCCCCAAGGAGTCTGGCTGAATACAATGTTACCATAGCAGTCTATGTGCAAGGAGCCCCCAGGGAGTCTGGCTGAATACATTGACAACTCAGCTAGGGACAGTTTATTATAAGACTAATGAGGAGACAGCGAAATTATGAAAACCAAGAGACAGCTTTTTTTTTTTTTTTTTTTTTTTTTTTTGGGGGGGGGGGGGGAAACTAATCCGACCATGATTTGAAAGATTTTTTTACTCACTTTACTTGAACAAGAAGCAATCTGGAACATTCTGTGGCTGTAATTGTATGTTACATGTAATAGTATGTTTTGTCTGTCAATTTGCTTAAAATAGCATGATTCTCAAGGAACCCATGCTAGGCTGAATTACTAAAACATAATTGATCTATACAAAAACCTAAAGTAAATAATAAAAACCCATAAATAATTTAAAAGAGTTTTATAGATCTATTCTGAAACATTTGGTTAAATTGTATTGTGGTCCACTGGTTGTTTAATGTGAATGCTGTGATCTAGTGATCTAGTGATATTGTATATTGATAATTAATCTTACCGTTTTTAGTTAGATTATAGCTAAGATTAAGAAACAGTCTTAAAGTACATGCTCAATCCCTGGATCCACCGAGAGGGACTTTGTGTTCTTTATATAACTATTTTTTTTAAATGTACGATAAGAAATTAGAATTCATTTCTTTTGGCCCAAATGATCACCTTATAATCCTTATCCATAAATATCACAAAGCTTGTCGCTAACTGTCTCCTTTATTTGTCTATATATATTCTAAAATATTCTTTAAAATTGTTGCCCAGAGGACATTTCATTTGATACAAATGATTTTTTTTGTCCTATAAAATTAATTCTTCGTTACTTACGTAAATAGGACCCCAGGTGATAGAGTTGTTTTCTTATATAACACTGTAATATATGAAATATTCTCAGAAATTTATGGTCAGTAATTAATTGCCCTAGCTAAATACCACAATTACAATTAAAAATCATTCCTTTTGAACCTATCCTCATATAGACATATCTTAACATTTTCTTCAAACCTTTTCCTCACGAATAGATATGCACAATTTATGACTTGATGAAATCAATATTAATTAACTGACTGAAGTACATTGTACCATGAATTGAATTGTCATATCTTTAACTCTTTATAATCACTTCATTTTATACCCTGCTGAACACTGACAAAATGAATTCGATGAACTAATCCTAAATTATTTTTTTCTGTCGTTTGAACTTATGTCTTAGATTTAGAAATATAGATAGATAAGTTTTTAACTTACCATGAGCATATCCAGACAGTTAAAACTTACACATGTTACTCTTTATATCACACATTCATATTGAGATATCCTTGTCTGCTTCATATATAGTCAATTAAGCCTGGGTTCTCAAAAGATTCATACATTTGCCATAATATTATGTAAATGACAGAACAGGTCAACATGTTCTGTATGACCTTGAGGCAGTATGATTGAGACTGATTTACAATCTGTCTCTTTTTAGGAGGCTGTCTGATCAAATATTAGCGGAACTATATGATGATCAGATAAAATCATATTTTGTAAGAAGTTAAGATTCCCTATAGACCTTTAGCTAGCTGTTTAATGTATGGAACATTATACTCATTATCATGTCCTTGATTTTTTTTTTTAAATATTTTGAATAGAATAATATTATTAAAAGTATTCAGGAAGACACAATTTCTTCTAACTCCTCTTTGATGATTATGTACATATAAAATGAATGCAAATACTGACTGCCTTCCAGCTGGTTTGCGGTAGGTCGGTAGTTCTACCCGGATGCATTCGGGGCCTTCCTACACCTGTAATTAGTTGGACGTCGCTATATGACTGAAATACTGTCGAAGCGACGGTAAACTCATCTAGTCAAGTCAAATACTGACTTATTTAAGATATCTGCAATATACTGTTTTTATTTTTCTTGCAGGGGATTGAACAACTGAAAAAGGACACAGGAGCATGGGAGAAGAAGTCTTACTGGTTCAGCATCAAATCTGTATTTGGCCATCCTTTCACCTGGAGATGGTTCTCCCCATTTTCAATACCAAACTATGTGTACTTTGAATCAAGACTATATTCAGTTTAGGATTTACACTTTTTCTGATACAATTCCATGTGCTTCTGTGTTTAAACAAATCAAGGACATGTACTGGTCACCAGAACATCAGTTTTATGGTATGAAATTATCATTCCTTTAGCTTAAGCTTCCTCACTGTGAGAGACAAATACCAGCCATTGTAAATACACATGTACCATGAAAAACAAACCCATGTTAACCATTAATGATTCGCTAATTCCATACTTTTGCCATGACTATACATTAGATAATGAACCATTCTATGTTTGAATTGTTTTTATAATTCCAACTTTTATCGAAAACATATTTATGAGTAGCAACTTTTGTAAATTTTGTTCAGCCTGCATTGATATTTTTGTGAGCTGACCTTGATTTATTTTTGCTACACGTATTTATCCCAATAAATGTAGGCCATAAAATTTATGACACAGTTATGACCCCCTCTATAACGAATTTGCCAAAAATACCGTGTCTGATCAATTAATCATCATAGGGACTCAAAGGATTTGATACACCTGTTGAAAGCTAAGTTAGACTTTATGCAATTCCGCAAATTTATAATATATTTATAGCTCCTTTGCACCTAATAATTTTCTAGAAATATCCTTGTCCATTTTACATGGCTTCATATTCTGTGCCAAATGTTGTGTGAGGGTATTCCATTCAGTTATATTTCTAATAGTCTGTAATTAAGATGATAATGTGATGACAAAATGACAATAAAAACTTAAACTTATTATTTCAAGATATGGAAACATTTATAAAAGAAATATATTTATATTGATATAATATAAAACATCCCCAAATAAGTTGTACAAATGATATTTTCATTTTAATAATCCAAATATATTTTTTTGCCAATTTCTCATAACCATAATTGAAAAAAATGTAAAAGAATAATAGTATTAATTTCATAACATACTTTTTCTAAATGGTGATTTATTTTCATATACTTTATGAAAGATGTGACAGGTGTTTCAAAAATATAGAAGAGTGTGTCAACAATTGAAGGACGTGTTTAAATTAATTTTATACTTTCTATTTATTTGCTTTTGACTGATTTTATGTTTGTAAGTATATAATTTTATGAAATAGACCATAAGCTTAGATAGCTTGTGACAATTTGTGTACGCATGTTTTGCAATTGCGTTGAATTTATAGCAGTGACCAAATGTTTATTGTTGTTTAGTTATGACTGTAGTTTAATGAAAAGGGAAATGTGTGTATAATAAGGTATATTCAATTTCTTATATTGTTTGCTTTTGGAAGCTTTTCGTTTATTTTACCATTATTTATCAAAATTAAACAATAAAGCAATTTGCAGAATTACAAGAAGATTATTGACGGAATGTCATCAAATGGAATGGAAAAATAGAAACCTCCTTTTATTCAATACGTGTGCTGGTTACAGTTTCTGTGTAATACTGCGTAAATAAACATTATATATTGTAAGAAATAAAATGCAGATTGTAGGAGTGCCACCCATCATATTTCTATTTTTCCTTTGCGCTTAACAACATCATAGTTACGTTAAAGTAGTCGATTAGTGTTGACATTAAAAAAATATCAGCCATCATGAAAAGATATTTTCCCAAGTTGAGGGATTAGTTGACAGGATTTCCTGTCCAACCCAGAAACCGCAGGGAATAATCAGTGAAGGTTATAAGAACTTCTCTCGATCGACGTGAAAAAAAGGTTGAAAACTGTAAGTACAATGCGACCAGTAATCATAAAATGGCATCTAAAGCACTGAACGATAAAATGTTGGAATTTGGAAGCGGCTTATACGACACAAATATGCAAAACAGGCCTAGGCAAAATGATGTTACTGCTAAATTTTAAATGAGCTGTTTTTTGTGTCGGGGAATGTATTCAAGTATAAAACATGATTCTTTCATTTTTCTATTCTCCGCTTCTGTAGAAAAGAAATACACATCGCCAACGAGAAGCTCCAAAAAGTAGCACTTTAAGTTGACGCATTATTCTTTGGAGCCGCAACAGAAGCAAATGTAATTTCCTTAAAGCCAACAATATTAAGCAAAGACGTAGAGACACAGTCAAGTAACTAGAAAATGTCAAACTAAAACGCGTATTGTTAAAGGTCTCGTCTGAGTTAAATAGGCAAACTATGAACATAATTTGCTTGTCCTTGATGGTCATACTCCATATGCAACATACCTTGTACAATTTACACAATGTAATGTGTGTCAATATTTAAAATAGTTTGACGATGCGTCGTCACAGGTATAAATACAATCTCTGACAACTGCGTCAGGGAGTCGACTCTTTGGCTCAGTAGTTGGAGCATTAGACCAGGTTCGATCCTGGGCCGGGTCGAGTTTGTTTCAATAGGCTTTGGCGTTACCGCAACTTTGTATTTCTTTACAATAATGATAAAAAATCTAAACATATTTTCGAGCAGTCCTTGACGTAACCTTCGGAAGGGATGAAAGCAAATATATTACCAACTGCAAGGAAGGTGTTGGTTAGTTTTAGCATACAATCATTTAAGCAATTTGTTGAATTTCTACATAAGGCAGATATAAATTGAATAAAATATCTTTGTAAAAACATTGTTTACATGTATACTGTTTCAAAACTCGGATTTTCATAGTTATACACAGTACTCTGTCGAATTTTACAGAAAACAGTTATTGTCACGGCTGACCTCGCGAGACAATAACTAGGAATTGCGAATTTTGGCACGAGGATCACGTGTATTGTGTAGCTATATTTCAATGCAATGCATGGAATGTTAAACTCGAGAAACAAACAAAAATAAAAATATGACGAGAATGACCAATGGCCATGTGGCAAGTGTCGTGGGGATGATTTATTTTTGGGATCCCCGAAACTACAGATATGACTAAATCTGTAAATTATTGCATTGTATAAAACAGCATTTGCGAAATAATATCATGTATAACTTATTTTTCATCAAATATATCTATTATCATTATTTTAGGTTGCGCCACTGTTCAATGGGAAACATTTTAGAATATGGCAACATTAAGTTTTGTACAGTGGAGTCAATGATAACTATCGCCTGATCATGGCATCATTAAAGTTTAAGATAACAAACTGACGTTTGTCTGCATTTCGAGTGGTATAATCTTGTTAAACGGCGTTTCACTGTGTAAAATTAATCAGGTGTTTGATTGTTTTTAAAGCTTATGAAACTATATCAGTGCATCTCGCAGTGTCATATGCTACTTGGTATCCACGATGTACGTAGGAATTAGATGTATCTGCCAATATAATTTGCTGTTATATTTGTCACAAACAGTTGCAGCCTGGAGCTCACCGTGTGCGTGATGACAGATTTGCTCTTAGCATTGAATAAATACCTTGTAAATTGATTTGGAAAGCATTTTTATCACACACTTCTTCTCCCAGAACCAATCGAATAACCAAGGTTTAATGAATATACCTGGTTGTGGATAATCAAAGTGCAATTTTCTCTCAAACCGCATGTAATATTTTAATTCAAAGTTTCCACATCCTTTATTAACTGACAATTTTGCGCTTCTGTATGTGAAAAATTAAATATGTTAAGATTTTATATATTGGCAAATAAAAGGGAAATATATGATTTAGCATAAAAAGAGAGATTAATAAATAAATAAGTAAATAAATAAATAATCAAACCTTGGTACTATAGTTACAATAAATTTAGTTATACAATACAATCTCAATAATAAGACCATCCATCGGACTGCTGTCAACTGGTCTTAAGAATGATGTGATCTTGAGTTTCAATTAACAGGAAATTGGGAAATAGAAGAATTAATAGTGAGGCGGTCTTTACATTGAGGTGGTCTTTATATGAGGTTTTACTGCATATGTAAAATTAAGCAAACCAGTCACAAAAATCTATCATTTGCATTATCTTATATAAAAAGTAAAGAAACCGCCATTGCCAATACACGTAAGATTTAACCATTTTATTGGAGTACTTTCCGGGTATTTTAATAGATTTTTTTTTTGAAACTAGTTTTTAGTTTGTTCTCAATATCCACATATATTTAGTAATATTCATTCAGTTTTCAAACATGTTTAAGTAGTAAAATGCTTGCAATATTCTCTACTATTCTGCTCCTATGCTCGTATCTATTAAAGTCCAAATTAACGAACTCAAATTAAAAGCTACTGGGAATGATACAAGTACTTGCAAATCTTTTTGAGATGTATGTGAGATGGTTTTTTTTTTTGGTTTTTTTTGGTTACACGATGATTTGTTTAGCCTAACCACAGAATGGAACTGCATTACACTTGAGCAGCTGATCTGGTATATTTACATTTTTCACTAAGTCATGGTCTGATCCGACCCGAGTAGGGCAATTTCGAGATTTCGTACGTAGTATACATGTGTCGGATAAAAATAAGCGTTCTGCTGGCACTGATCAAATAAAAACCATTTGTAGCTATCGCGAAGAACGTCGCTTCATCAACCTTGAGATATTTCATTTTGTATTTTCAATGAGAAGTTTAGACATTTTCAGTCGCTTTGAGATCTTTTTCATTAAACTGATTTGTCACCCAGCTCGCATATTTTCGTTTAGTTATAATCAATCGATCAAAATTTCTTGAAATGCCTCTGCTGAAATGCCTATCATTGTATGCAAGTCTTGAAATTTGTGCATTGTATATACTTATTTTGATGCAGTTCTGCACAGCAGCGATGTTTCCAAGAGGAAATGAAATGCTGAGCCCATATTCCAGGGTGACTTTGCTTCCAATTTTTCTGCTTTGAAGCTAGTTTTCCACACATGTTGGTTTGTGCTTATAAAATGTAAAACGTGAAATGCTTAAGCAAGTCTTATTAGTTTGCTTTGTGAGAAATATAACTACCTCTTTATACCATGTTTCAGATTCGCCCTTTTTGTTAGTGCAGAAGTTTGCAACTATGAATAAATCTGATAATTGCGCAGAATATGAAACAAAAGCATTAAAGTTTTGGTTCAGAAGTACAAGAGTTTAACGGATGTGCATACTGTGCACATACATTGATCAATGTTATTTAAACAAATGAGGTTGTCAAACATATAGTAAAATTATAAGCAAGAAATAAAAAACAAAAAAAAAAAAAAAAAAAACAATGCTCATAAGGAATACAATCTTAAGATTCAAGATTTAAGAATCAAGAATTTCCGTTTTGCATGAAATCCAGCGCATTAAATTACAGATTCCTATTATAATAAATTGTTTCGTCTCATTGCATTAAATGACATTTTAGAAATAAATTGCTTCGAGACGAAATAGAATAACTATAGTTCACACATCTGATCATCAACGGCATCCTTTGGTAAAGCATACCCCAAGGTGACGTTAACCCTTTCCCTCATATAGACTCATTTTGACGCACTAAATAGGTACCACATAAAGCCTGATCTACAGAAAGCCACAGTTAAACCTTACCAAATTTAATTATAAAGTCCTCATTTCCAGACCACTGAGGAGCAGCGAACAGCATAAAACCTGATCAGCCTGCGAGTTACTCGCAGGCTGATCTGGTTTTACGCTGTTCGCATAGGTCTTTTCATGGTGTCCTCTATGAGGGAAAGGGTTAAGATATACGTACAATTATGTAGCGTACAAGTTCAGTCAGGGATTATTCTATCTTGACACTGAAGCTGACTTTCTATCATCAGCTGCTCTATCAAGCTCCACCCACGAAATATCTTGATCAGAGATAGAGAGTAGAATTCCTTTATGAAGACGTCATAGAAACGAGCATGGGAATGACAGGAATGTAGAATATAATGCAGAATGGGCGTATGAATGGCTTCAGTAACTAGTGAGTCTCACAGTCAACGTTATCCACTGTTTTATCTTATTAAATGTTGCAAACTTATATGGTTGTTTTGAATACAACGATGCGCATTTTGTCTTTTCCATTTCAGACTAATTCATATTATAGCATGTTTACCAAATTTATATATGCCCATGTACATAAATGCATTTAACATGTAATCTAATTTATATCTAAAATTTATGTAATTAGAATGGGAGTGGTATACACATATATTTTTTTTATTAATTATGACTTTTTCCAAATAAAAGGGAATTCAATAATTTCATAGAGCTTTAGCTTTTGTCTTTAATGTTCTGAATATGTTATATAGTCTGATATTTTCATATTTCAGAATGTATCTCAACTTATTCAAGAAAATTAAACATGTACTTGGTCAACATTTTACACCTCTAATTATGAAGTAGAATGGACGAGACACTGTGGTGTTTAATGTCGCAGAAACTTCCCTTAGAATTGTTACTATTTTTATACAAGAAAATGTGCATTTATGCTTTCGTTTATTTGAATGCAATATTTCTTTCCGAAATATATCATGCATATGTTTGGCATACACTTTTAAGTATCGTATATCAAATGTGGTGTTGTAATTTCTTTTATATTGAATTTATTATAGAAAAATATATTTTGGAGCTTTTTTCAGTTGAATTTAATTTAATATATTTCTGAGAAAGCGAAAATCAAATTAACGAAATCTCAGTGCACTCTTTCTTTTGCAACTAAGTATATATCATGACATGGAAACCTAAATTTGTATATTTTGTATGATTAAATTCTGCATTTTGGACTGGATACCTATAACTATAGGTCGAATTGAGTATAATAGTATATATCGGTCTCCTTGGGCTTTTGGTTAGAATGTCCACCTAGTAATCGGAAAGTCTTCGTTTCAATCCCCGGTCGCGATATATTTTGGAAGTACTGGTATGGCCAAGAACTGGTTTGCTCGCTGCAACAATCATATGACTTGGTGCTGTATCCACAAATAAGTTTGATAACAATATATTGGTCCAATCGATTAGGATCTGATTTTTTTTTTCATTTCAAACGTAATAATATGAATCTGTAATTTTGCCTTTGAAGAAAACACGTGTCTTAACAAAAGTACAAATGGTGAAATCTTTAAACTGACTTTTTTAAGTACTATAATGTTGGAAATAAGTCGGCTTTTCTTGGCCTTTTTATTTAATAAAGTAAATTAAGTTTCAAATATAGGGGACGTAAAATTCGTACAACCAACAAAAATATTTTGATTACATAAAACATTTGGAAAATACATGTTATAGTATGCAAGTCTCTTCCGCATTTCAGACAAAAATGCATGTTTGACATTACTGTTTCAGAATTGAATATTCACGCAGTTGTTCTAGCAGGATATAAGAAATGTTCTTGATTATTAGTCCTACGCAGTCTGCTTATTGTTTTCGGAGTATAGTTTAATTGTATTTCCTGGTTAGATCATTAAGTGTTAATTGTAGTTTAGTCCTTCACTTCAATATGTTTTTCTTATTTTTTTTTGCTGTTTACGTGATGGAAATCTCATTGTTAACAAATCCAAAGCAACATAAAGTCGTTTGCTATATATTTGCAACTTTATTGAATAAATAGCTATATAGGGTTATTGTTGTGTTGTCATAGTATAACACAGCAGAATTGGACATATGTCATATATTTAATAAATCAGTAATACCTGTTAAGTGTTTTCCCTAGTAGGATCTAAGTTATCGTAAGTGTGAATTATTTCAGCCTTTTTCGTAATTTGTAGCGTTGGATGCCGCAGTGATATTTTAACCAAGTAGAATTCATCAACTCCAGCTCGGGACCTCCGATATGTAAGTCGGACACTGTACCATGTCGTCACGAAAGCGAACACTATAGCAAGGCAATATATTTTACTGTATTACACACAGCCTTTCCTTCTTTTTTCCAGTCTTCTGCTGTATGATGTAAGAGAGACATTCTACGACAGCCATTACTTTCAGTTATTTTCGTTTGGTGCCAAATGTAACCAAATAATTGCTCCGAGGTGAACAATTTGTCGGGACCTCAGGATGCAAGGACGCCCTTCCAGGTCGCCACAAAATCTAGCTCCATGGCAAGGAAGAACATTTATCATTCAATACATCTGCTACACATTCAAGGTTATATTGGAGGGTTGGTGATAAATACATTGCAGCCATGTTCTAATCATCTCAGACAGGGAGATGTCTTGTTGTGCACTCAGTCTCATGCCTCGATACAGTATGGAGTGTTATATCATTCATGGTAAATTGCTGCCATTCAACCAACCGCATTGATCTATCTGTGATTTTGAGATTTGAAAAGAGTGGATAATGCAACTGCATTGATTGAATTATATTTAATGTGTAATTATTTGCAATGTTAGTAACATTCTATACTAGGACCCGGCTAACAGATGAACGTTATTTCTAATGTTGTTTAAACGTTGCAAATAACGATAACGTTATAAGAACATTAAAGTGTATGTGATTTAATAGTGTCTCAACGCAATATTTTAAATTTTACACAAATCGAAGTACATCTTAGAGATCACTAGGAATCTAAGCATGATGTCATTGTCACTATTAATCTTGTAACGAAGCTTCTTTCACTGTATTAACGTTGCTCATAATGTTAAAATATATCGTATTTTTTTTTGGTGTTACAACGTCATATCTAAATTAGTGCACAACTTAAACGAGCAAACGACTATGAATTTAAAGACGTTGTACTTCAGCACAATAACCATGCACCTTTTAAACGTTATTATTTTACATTACGTTGAGACAATGGTACATAACGACTTTCACTAAAACTGCATACAACAACTTAACAAATTTAATATACCACTTGAAACAGCAAACATGTTTTCAAATCCCCGATGTCTTAAACGCCAATCAGTCTCAATGATGTGCCAGTGGTATTCTTTGTCTCTCACGAAATAATTGCGAAATGTGAACTTGGTTTAAGGAATAAATACTAAGAAGACATGCATTCAGAATATATCTAACATGTAGCACGAATAGTATGTACACAATTCACCGGTATTGCATTATTTTGTATGGAAGATTGTGCTGCACGCCGTTGAAAATGATGTTAGGGAATTCTAAATTTGAATACAACATGGCTAGAAATGTCAAAAATGTCAATTAATTTATTTCTTAGGGGTTAAATAAATTCATGTTACATAGTATAATTACTTTCATTGTCTTTAAATAATCTTACATTTTTTAAACTGCTGAACTAATTCATGCATATTTACCAAATGCGAACCGCATTTAAAAAAATACCGCGAGAATACTTTTTTTTTCCATTCTTACAGAAGTTCTAGCGCAATGAACATTCAGTTTATTTGATACCTACCCGACCGACAGATGTAGAAAATCCTTATACGATACTCAAAGCATTGCCAGGGCTGATCATCTGACAATTCTATTTAGAGATATGTGACACATTTGAAACTTTTTACACCAGGATCATAACAGCATCATATACAGTAGAAGAACCCCGGCTCTTCCCGACAAAGACGGCAGACACAGGTTATGGCCTCTGATCTCTCTAGTGCTTATGTAATTTTTAATAATTCTCCTTAATTTTTATCATACAATCAACACATTCAACAATGCATCAATTCTGGCACATATACTGGAAAGTAAGGTGTTGCAGCCTTATCAGGTCAATGATGAAGGCCACAAAATCAACCACTTTCATGATCGATGTAGACCTGATTCATGACTCTGCTTCATCTCCTCGTCTGGCTCCATTGTATTCAAACCTGTACAAATGCCGCACATGACGCACATTATCACAATAATGACGTCATACTGATTGTGTAGTAATGGCGTTGAGGCCATTCATTTTCGACGACAGAAGTGGATATATTTATGGATTATGTTAAACAAAAACCATATCTTGGAAACTATTTTGTTTATTACAAATATCAAATTATTGTTCACTATCTTATCGTAGTGTGCGTTATAGATTTAACTGCCAAACGGAAATTAAACTGATTTTCTCGGTATCTAATTTTGTCTTTGCAAGATCTTCTCTAATCGTTCAAATGGCAATATAACGAACATCTCGACCATGCTTGCAATTTCAGATAACACCTACTCACAACCAACTTACCAGAGCAGTTATGGTGTTTTTAATATATTTGATTTGATAAACGTATGTCTGCATTCAAATCAAATACAGATATGATATTTTAAATGAGTTTGTGGAAATTTGATCAGCAGTTTACTATTTATCCTTTGAATTTTATAAGCTCTTTATGTATTATTTTATTGATATTATCTTTGGATTAATATACTTAAGGAACAAAAAAGCATAACTCAGTTATCCAAAATTAAAATAACAAGAACAAAAACAACAATGTTAAGTATATATAGTTATTGTATTTATTTATTGTGGATAAGTTCTAGACAATATACAAAAGATTAAACTACTACTTACAGGAATACCGCTACATGTAGATAAAACGATTTCTTTTATTGTAATTAATGCTGGAACAAATGCTTTAGCAAATACTAATTTTACCATTTACAATTTAATCGAAATAGATAAAATTATACAAACTGGAAATATATTATAGTAGTTTTGATAACAACAGTATTGAATGAAATAAAAACAAATGAGGAAGAAATTCACTGTTTTATAGTAAAGAGATCGAGATAACGAGCCATTAAACAATGCCCTGTAAATTGAGCAAAATTTTAAAACGAAGACGGTTACTCTGTTAATCGACGAAATGCACACACTGAAATCTATAAAGATGGAACAGGTAATCTTTAAATCAAATAAAGAAGAAATAAACTCCCTGCAGAATTTAAAGTAAAGCTGCAATCGCGTAAATTGGTATAACCACTTTCAATTTTTTTTTATTTATGTTGAAACAACAATGTTAAACGGAAAATGATTGCTTGTAAAATACATAAACGGCATTTTATAAAGAACAAAATAGTACAAAACATTTTCTAATTATGATTATTTGATTCTTATATCCTTAAATTTCTGTCTCACGGGCGCCGATGTCCAATGGTAAAGTTTCTATCGCGGACCAGAATGTTGTAAGGGCAAGGGTTTTTGAAGACCTCTTTAGGCGCAAAGTACTGGTCCAATGGAAACTTGAAGGAAACGTCATTTGAAAGGCATTCATTTTTGCGACAGTGAAAGAATCTTTTATATCGATATTTGTATTTCAAATAAAAGTGATATAGTGGAATACTTAAAATTATGAACAATTAGCCCCCGGGGAGTCTGGACTGAAGACAACTCAGTTGATGACAACTTATTACACAACAAATGATGATGAGGAGCAATGGTTAATGTACGATGTAATATATCTGCATGAGGCACCCAAAGCTTGCTGGGGCCTCCGTGGCCGAGAGGGTAAAGTCGCTGACTTTAACACACACTCAGCCCCTCACCGCGTGGGTTCGAATCTTGGCAGGGTCATTTTGATTTTCATGTGAGGAAGCCTTCCAAGCTGGCTTGCGGTAGGTCGGTGGTTCTACCCGGATGCCTCCGTGCATTCGGGGTCTTCCTCCACCTGTTATTAGCTGGACGTCGCTATATGACTGAAATACTGTCGAAGCGACGGTAAACTCAGATAGTCAAGTCAAGTCAAAGCTTGCTATAATTATCTATGATTTGAGAATGAAAAGAGTTAGGTTCACCTGTGCTCAAAGTGAGTTATTGCAAAGTACGTCATGGTACATCGTGTGTCGCCAATCGCCCGCTGAATGCCGTCGACAATCTTATTCACAAGCCATTTCCCCCGAAACTATTTAGGAGATTATCAAACTTTCTATCTAGCATGAGTAATCCATATGTTGTCGCCCATTAACATTACTGTATTGGACTTGATCCATGCAAAACTTTGGTGGCATAGCAATACACTATTTATAAAGAGAGACTTTCGACATTTTCTTCAATTTGACAAAAAGTTCACCTAATGGTTCCTCAATTGTTCCCGTGATTTAGTTTTACTAGTTATTAACATTTCAATTGGTTGTTGGCGCTCCGTACGTGAGGGTAGTTCCTGAACTGATTGGTCCATTGAAAGAACAATGTATCTTGTCAACTGACTAAAGCTGTCCTAGAGAAATAATACTTTATTTTCTTATGTTGACGAACAAACCCAATGGGAAAAAAAAAAAAAAAAAAAAAAACAAAAAAAAAAAAAAACTTAATGGTGGGACAGTTAATCCATAGTTATTAAAACATTGAGTAGACATAGGTGATATGTAAATAAATATCAAATGATATTATTCAAATAAATAGCTTAAACATATTTACTTAGAACTAACTGCGACTGCTCAAGGAACAATTTTGGAAAATGCATCAACATTTACTCGTTCTTACTTTTTCCTGGAGGGATGGTGAAATAAGTTAGTGAATTATGTTTGAAGTTTAAATCATAACATGAAAAATTAATGTTTGTTTGTTTGCTTGCTTGTTGGGTTTAACATGCCACCGACAGTATTTCAGTCATTTGGATATTAAGTTTACTTGAGAGAGATATAGTTCTGCCACACTGCAGTTTCACGCCGTAGACATGTGGCTTTATACCACCCCAGTCTCATTTTCCTGACGCCATTCCTTATATGTTGAACGCCAAGTAGGACTTCCAGTACCATTTTAACGACTTTGGTATGTCGTGGTCAGGGACCGAACCCAAGACCTCACTCTCCAAAGAAGATGTTATAACCACTCGGCAACCGGTACAAAATTGAAGAACACGAACTCTTCATTCTTTTACTATATCCTTATTTAGCCTTTTTATGTTTCATATATGTGTGAAGGACTGGGCTCTATTGATGAACAAATATAACAAAAGCCAGAAGTCTTTGTCTGACCTTGCAGACTGATATATAATCTCTGTCTCCTTTTAAGATTCTGCCGATCAATCAACCTTTGCAGTGATAAGATACAGCCAGAATTCAGTAGTCGCAACAGAATTGCTAGAAGGAAAGTATTATAAAGGTCATGCGTTTACCCATTACACAATTATTTGTATTTAAAAGGGTTAAAAAAAAAAGACAAAAAAGAATTAAGTGCAATTAGAATCTATCTTCATTATCTATTTATTTCGTTATTTATTTATATAAGAAAGGAGCAAAGAACATTGAATTATATATCATGTTTACATTTTTAAATGACCTAATTATGTAACAACTAAGTACAACAAGGTGTTTTTGCGAATACAGACTCTTGTATGTTTCTAAAATATACTACATAAACATGTGTTTGCCTATTTTGTTTTCAATTTTCTTCTTACGTTTTCCCATTCGTTCCTTTGTTTAATATAGATTTTCCAAAAAGAAAACTTATTAAATTGGAATACACTGATAGATAAGTGTAATTCTAATTACTTCAGAATTTTGAGAGGTAAATCACTGTATGTGTCATTGTTTGGTTTTAACGTCCAACCAACAGTTTTTCAATCATTTGAGGACTTTTGTCTATATCAGGCAGATAAAGTATATTACACCGTAGACATGTGGCATAGTACCACACACAGTCTCATTATCCTGACACCGGGCCAAGCAGTCCTTGATCACAACATAATGGTTGTTAGGTACTGTTAATTTAGATTAATAACCTAAATGTTATTCTGTTGGTTACTTTTATATGGTTTACACACGTGTCACTTACAGAATGTTAACAAGTCTAAACACAATTGACATCCCAATAAGAATTAGAGACGAAAAAAAAGTTCATACTTATTATTATCCTGTTAACATAAAGCTTATTTATTGTTTTCAGAAAGATTAGCTACAGTAAATTCATAAATATGATATTTCTCGATTCAATTTATACCTAGTTACATACCATTGCGGATAGCCTGTCAAATTTTATCCAATGTCACTGCTCCCAAAATTCCAGTTCGTGTATCGAATGGAATCTGCACTTCTCTCGATGAATATTTTCTGGTAATAATTTACAAATGATTGAACTTGTAGGCTGCCCATAAGTCATTCCTTTGTACATAAACTAATACTTGCATTATGTAAATATTTCTGTTTTATGTTGTTTCCTTATATCTCTAAGGCACCACCAGAATGCTTTATGTGCAACAGAAGTAAATACAAGATAGCACATTATTTTTTGTCAGGCTCTCGTCTTTGCTAAGTTAATAAATAAATAAAAAATACAGAGGTGTAGGTTATGAAGAAATATAATTATACTTTTGAATGAATGATTATTGTGTATGTTATTACGTCGCATTATTTTTTTTTGACTGTCTAATCCAAATTTTATATATATATAGAGGGCATTTGTTTGAGTGGATATGCAATGTATCTCACTGAAGAAGTGAAAAAGATTTAATATTTTCACAAACGCGTAGCGCAAGTGAAAATGTGACTGATTGACTGACTGACTGACTATTTGAGTTTACCGTCGCTTCATCAGTATTTCAGTCATATAGCGACGTCCAGCTAATTACAGGTGGAGGAAGACCCCGAATGTACGGAGGCATCCGGGTAGAACCACCGACCTACCGCAAGCCTGAAAATGTGAAAATTGTATCACTTGCAGATGAGATATATTCTATATTCACTAAAAACAACCGTATGTTCTTTTTATTTTATGCTAACGTCTGCTACATACCCTTTTGTAGTAAAAGAAAGTAATTCCGGCAGATCTATATCACTCACACTGTGAGATATAGATTTTGTCACATTGATAAACACAATATTTTTTTAGTTAGCATAAGATAAAAAGTGTTAACCAACGACTTTTCTATAGATCTATGTAATAAAAATCTCAGGATAACACACGCTAAATGCGCGAACGTTTTAAACTATGGAATTCACTCAAAATATGCCTACACAGTTTGTCCCGTCACGTGGAACTACAATTTGTTTTTTATACACAATTCATCGTATGCACTGAGTTTCAGAAAGTACCTGTAAGTTCTTCATTTTCTAAGAAGGAAATAAATATGGCACGTAATCTAGTGCTGTCACATTTGATAAATCAATCAAAATTGACTTCCAGTAAACTGAAAAGTGATCGACGTGAATTTCAAGATTATATTGACAGCTGCTCAGCTGCTGCTATACCCGATGTTTTAATTGAAAAACTTATTGAATTAACGTATGTAAGCAATGGTATTCAAACTTTAATACGCCAAATTGCATTTTCCTATATGTACTTTAATTCTCTTTTTGAATAAAAGACTAATAGCGTAAAACGTAATGCATTATCGACCCATGCCTTGTTTAGTAAAACACTATTGCAATTAAACGTTGGTTGTAGTTGGTGGTTGTAAGATTTATAATGGTCTAACAATTTATTTTTGTTGTCCTACCAAGATCGACTCACTTTTTGCATACTTATCAAATATCATTTAACCTTTTATTTTATTGAACTTCTGCCGTGAAACAATACCTGTGCCATAACAGAGCAGCGTTTTTCAAATATATGTCGACGTTGACGACATAAATAGTTAAGAGGTGATGCTGACATAGTTTAACATGTATAGAGTCTTTACCACGACCTAAAATAATTTACAATTCTATTCGAGAATACCAACAGCTTTGGAAGATCAATTTTCATTTAATATCTAATGACAGCTAAAGTTGGAAGACACAAATGGGTAAATGAAATTTCATACGCATATTCATGACTAAAAACGGTGTTATACACCTTCAGAATCTACTCTCACAGGTTAGTTTCCTTCCTACGAAAATTCACACCAAACATCCGCCATAATTAATCAAATAAAGCACCCAAATGACTTTTTATTCGGGTACATGTCGAGATTTGTTTTGCTGTTTGCGCTTCATACTTAATTTGTAAGTTGAATGTACTTGAATAAAAAGTATTCTAAGGAAATATTTGGGATAGTGTATAGAAATTTGTGAATTAAAGTAATTCAGATAAGTTTGATCTACATATTATTTTTCAGAATACAGGTTTAATGACTTGGCTGACCGGCATCCTAAACATTACCTTGCATTAACACCAGAAGTCTAATGGTTTATTGAGTTTAACGTCCCACCGACAGTATTTCAGTCATTTGGAGACGATGTCTTTTTTTAGAAAGATATAATGTTGCCACACTGCAATACCACGTCGTAGACATGCGGCATAATACCACACCCGGTCACATTATCCTTATACTGTCCTGAAAACTATCCTTCCTTATATGCTGAGCGCCAAGCAAGGGACTATACTAGTACCATTTTAAACTACTTTAGTATGTCGCGATCGGGGATCGAACCTACGACCTCCAGATTCCGGGGTGGACGCTCTAACCACTCGGCCACTGGGACCGATTACATTTGTTTTGATATTGGACATCACATCGCGTTTTCACATAGTTTTTTTTTCACACACAACACGAAAAATAATCCCCACGAAATTTCCATAAATACATAATTAACGAAATTTTATATTAACGAAAATTAATGATATTATACGGAAATTGAAAACTATCATCAGTGAATATTCATACTGAGTGGAGAAGTGACTATAGGAATTCTTTTAGACCGATTTTGATTAAGGAAATGTTGAAAGTAAAGGACAGATCGACGTGTTGTGATATGCCCCATTGTCACTATCGTGTGGGTAAGGAGTACTAATGAAGGTTGCGTGGCATCACTACATCTGTCCCATGTAAAAAGGAAGTCCACAAATGACTGAAATTCTGTCGGTGGGTCGTTATACCCAAATAAAAACAGCAACAGCAATAACCCTGAATTGTTTAAACACCTCTCTATTTAAAATGTTCATTTTTTTTTTAAATCGACTTGTTTAATATGTGTTGTTTAACTTATTTCCATATATATATATATTTCCATATATTTATATAAGAACATGGCTATCTACATGAAATAAAATGCATTCTACCAGAAGCTGTGTAATAGAGAGGAACCGGCAAAATGCTGAACAGCTATCATTCGAGTCGCTGGACGTTTAGTGTACACGGGACAGACGTGCATTGACATATCGATTTATCAGTAGCCTCCTTTAAAAGCTCAGACATGCTAAATTAAATATTTATCCCATTTTCGGAAACCAACGAGCAACCTATTCTATTATTCGTGGAACTATTAGTTTACATTTTCACATTATCAATCATTTGAAAATGTAGCACTCCCGCTCATTCTCCCATGATAGTTTGGGATTTGGGGATTATGTTCTTCTAACAGCAAGCTTTCCGTATGGCGTTGAGTGTGGATTTCTATCTTACGTTAGCATGCGACAAACTTGAAATAAGCAAATTACCGAAAATGGATAAGTCTTTATCGACCAGATCTTTGTTTGTTTTGGGTTTAACATCCCACCTACAGTATTTCAACCATTTTGGGAATTTATCTACATGAGAGATATATAGTGCTGCCACACTGCGATATTACATTATAGACAAGTGGAATGCTAATGTTACATCCTGGAACTGCCCTTATATTATGCTGAGTGTCAAACAAGAGAGACCTCTACCAGTACCACCTTTTTACTAATTAGGTGTCACCAGCTTTCACCTATGTAGGTTTTGGTACACATTTGTAAATAACACATAATTTTCAAAACGGCGGAGCGCTAGCCAAAAATATACCACGGCTGACAAGTGTATTTAAGAAACGTAATAGACAACCAGTGGTTCCCAACAATGTGTTCACTCATACTATTGAAGCATTATCTGTGAATAAATAATTGTGAGAACAATTGACAGGGAAATTATATAAATCATTACTACATGTCAAAAATACATATTCAGGTAGAGGGATTAAAAAAATATTTGTAACAACAATACTAGTATTGAAGTTAAAAGAATGTAGATATATTTCGACAAAGGAAAATAGCCTTCATTGTATCAAACACTAACGGTTTTTGAAGATGATTTAGGTATTTTCATTTTATTTTGATTAGGTCACTCAGTGTAACTTATAAACATAATCAAAACACAGAATGGTAAGAACCCCACAACTTCGGGATCTGTTGTCAGTGCACTTGAAATGATTAAAAAAAGGATAAATGTAAAGAAAATACATTGATATTTGTTTTCCCTTTTCCAAGTGCGTTGCATCTGTTAACAAACGAAGATAAGGTTAAACCTTCTCAAATTTTAATAATTTGTCAAACGATATCAAAGCAGTATGCATTCTCAATATGCTACTTGTTGTTGCTCTCACTAACAACTGAAGCTGAAAGTGCAGTGAGTGCGTGATGGTATTTTTTCTGGTAATCTGATGTTTCCTCTGAGAGGAAAGCATTTTCATTAGCATTAACATACATGTACTGTCTCACGTAACTTCTCTTTCGAGGTACAAACTCATCTTGCTCTAAAAAGATGAAAAAATTCCTCCGCTCAAACTACGTAAATTACGCAAAATGAAGTTTATGAGTATATATCATTATTTTTATTAGACATTTTTAAATGATTTTATGTTTGTAAACTATTAAATATACAAGCGTCTTAAATGATGATGATTTTCTTATAAAATGTTGATATTTTATCGTTCAACACCGCAGCGACAATATTTCATTCAATTATGGGTCAGTCTTGAGAATATTCATTTATTCCCACATCGCCAATGATTTTCCCACTATTATCTAAGCCTTAGCGAGTCTAGCTTGTTACAGATGGAGGGAGACCCGAGTGCGCAAGGGGTTCTCAGATGTTACCGCCATTCTTTTGCATCTTCTTTACATTAAGGTAATCCATCCATCATTAAATTATAATCATGCTCATTTAAATGCTTCAAAAGACATCAGTGCGGATGCAAGCATCCACGCATCCACTGACTTTAAGTTATTGGCTCTTTTGCTCTATGTCTTTAAAGGCTTGCATTTATTACATGGTATTCCTTCGATCACTAGACGAAGCATGATCCCAATTTATTGAGTGATGGATTACCTTAAAGCTCGGGTGACTGGCCAGTGACTCGAATTTGTACGTTTCCTAAAATGGTGCTGCATGCATACAGAGAAGAATTGTAATTTACTTTACAAGCAAACGGTTGCTTTTTACAGACAAACACATTTAATTTAACATCACCAACAACAGAAAGTCAAGATAGTGCCTCTCTATTCATTTAAGATAACAAATGAACATTTTTCATGACATTGAAAGTAAGGTGTTATCAATGTGGACATCTTTCAATTTAGCAGTCTGGTAAAAATGATTATAGTCTTTATCACATTGTCGTGTCGAAATCTGTGAGAGAATCATTTATTTAAAAATGTTGTTTTTTTACATTTTAATACCATCAGATTCTGAGTGGCGGAAAGTAGCCCTGTGACACAAGAAAAATGAAGACAAATTTAAATTTTAGACTGAGGCAACAAATAATACTCACTTAAATTATAAAAGCAATAAACATAGCTGTGTCACAAACCTCCAATACAGAAACTAGAATAGACGCATATTTTTCCTGACTAAAAAGGATTTCTTAAACATGTTTGATGAAGCCTGTTTCATATTTTCTATGGAATTCACGGATCATTAACAATGGATTCCAAACTGAATTTGCTTTCTCATCAACAGCACAAGAATTGAACAAATGATTATACTGGTACACGCAATGGGGCATCTAGTGCGGAAACATAAAACAGAACATTGAGCAAATTCGAATTGATTGAGCACTCTAATTGAAAAGGTTTATACATACGTATAACACGTCAAATTTCAAAAACAGATCCATGTTTTACATATAATTTATTTGTTATTCTAAATGTGTTTTCTTTCCTGCTGAATATCAATGTTGGCGTCTCCGTCCGATAGATGTTTCCGATGGTTTTAACTTCTGTTGTTTTTATATCTTCGGGGATTAAATTGTCAAATCTTTTAAGCGGATGGCACTTTGTTCCATGTAGTTGACAAACAATAAATGACATCTTGTTGACAGTTTCATTTAAAGAAGAACATTTAAATATTGGATCTTCAGGAGAAAAAACACACTTACCTCAAAGGATGAGACGTTGGAATCGAAACAAATGGAATGAGATGAGAGGAGTTTGTGTTACCACAAAGTTATCCGTCTATGAAGTTCCATTTTACCATTGGCAGCGAATGATAAGCAGCAGTAAACCAATTCTTTTCAATATCTAAAGTTGTATTTCTGCATAATAATTTTCATCATCACATAAAATAGCCATGGACTGTTAATCGTTGAACCGTTTTGTCTTACGCATCGAATATATGGTCCACTGACATATTCTTTTTAAATTCAAAACACGTTTGATGAGACAAGATACAGATTTATTGACATATCTAATATTTTAATTTTATCGACACTGTTAACCTGATTTTTGGTCATTAAACATGGTCTGTGGTCGAAAGAGAAATGACGCTGACCACTGACATATAGTAACCCAGTCTTGCTATGCATTCAAATCACGATAAGGTCACTCAAGTTGTTCATGTGTGAAAACCTTTCTGCTTGTGGAAGTTTTTTTTTTTTTAACCCGGTGCATGCATGTATATCGCAGCTAGAGTAAACATATGCACTCATACCAAAATAAATATAGTAATTTTAAATACAAGGTAAGAAATACCTTTTTTTTTTTTGTTCTTGAATTATTGCAGGAAAGTTTGTTTTTGTAAGACAAATTTAGAACTATATTGATGACAAATTGAGATGCATAAATAGCAAATACATTTAAACAATTGCAAAAAGTTTCAGTTTCTGTGTATAACTGTATATACCCGAATCTTTCATATTATGTCTTAACAAGTTCCATTGATTGCTTATCAATAGCTTGTCACATTCACCTTTTTCATACACGTATCTATTTTCAAGAATGAATTACCCTTATATTTACAGACCCCATGTGGTTACAATGTGTTTAACTATATAAAATATCTTTATTAGCTTTATGCATTTATAATTGCTTGTTTGCTTGCAAAGCACTGAATTATAAGACGAGTGAAAATCTATAAAAGCAAATTAGGTTTCTGGAAACTCGTTTACTCGTTTATGCATCACTCGAGAAAATGTTTATAAAGTTTGGTCAATTTAATGACAAAACAAGCAATAATAATAAACAAGAGGGCAATCATTGCCATTGAACGCTACCATAGTACCATCAGCTTAATTAAGCAATTTATTTGATAATTGATTAATTTTTCAGATAAAAAATGCAAATTCAAAGTTTCTATTTGGACTAAATTAAATACCACCACAATAAAGACAGTATAAGACCACGGGCTATATGTCAATGATTGCACAATTACTTAAAAATATAGCAGGGCACATCCAAAACGCAACAGAGAAGTCTATATGTTTAAAAGTTGTATCTATTAACAATTTCCATGTTATTTATATAAATAACAAAGATGAATTCAAGAAAAGGAGTTAATCAATACTCTATATTTAGAGTATTGAATTAGGACATCGATTACCTCCCCCAGGAAACGAAAAGCAACGATGTAGGACCTCATTCTTCAAGGTATCAACCCCAGTTTAGTAAATATTGTAGAGAAGGATTACCTGACCATTTGTACCAAATAAAATATTATTCTGATATTGGTTTCAGGGAAGATGATTTTTGAATTTTCTATATAGAGTATATAAGAAAACTGGCCAACCCCCGGGGGCCTATTTTACACGGGATCAACTTTATTTTAGCAATATGGCAGATGACTATGAGGTGACCATTTGTGCCAAAGGAAATTAAATTCTGACCACCGGTTTCAGAGGGGATGAATTTATGAGTTTTTAAAATAAAATGGTGTTGGTTGCCATGGAAACAAGAGTTCATATGGATCCTGTTTATTTAAAAAAAAAATATTTGTGAAGGTTTACCAAAGGATGATTTCATGCCAAGTTTCATCTGTTTCTACCCAGCGGTTTTAGAAGCAAAGAGATTGGCCAGTCATATTATTGTTGTTTTTGTTTTCCTGATTTTGTTAATGTAAAACCTATCTTGAATATCACATAGTTAATTCAAAATTCATATTCATACCGGCGCAATAGCTCAGCGGTAGAGGTCTAAGATATGGTCATTATAATGAGAAAATGATTTAGCCATTGAATAAAAGAAAGAAAAAATAGGAATATGTATAAAAAATGTATGAAATATTAGATGTAGGAAGATGAATCATGGAAATAATTGTAACTAAATGAGCTGAAAACATATTTGTCGTAAACTACGAACCTCAATAATCTATGGTATAATTTTCGTAATTCGCTCCTGAATGGACTTAGTGCATGGGCGCAGCGATCTTTATTCTGTGCCCTCATCAAAGCTTCGACTCATGTCAGTGGTATCCTAAGTTCTTCGCCAGATCCTAGTTGGGCGTTTTTTTTTTTTGTCCTGTAAATTTCCTAATGATGTTGGGTAACTCCCTTCAAAGAACGTGTCCTTACCGTCCCCACTTTCTTTCAATGGTGGCAAGTACAAATGGCTTCTGCACTTCCTCTAGTGTTCCTTATGTTAAATTTCTTGCCACTTAATTCTGAGTATTTTATGAAGGAAATAGTTTGTAAAGACTTGAAGCGGTAGGCCAATAATCATTGTAAAATCTTTGGTTACCTGCCGACACATTTATTGTTTAAATACAGACAATATTTATAATATAAATAAACCGGGAACGATTAATTAATGCAATACATAAATCAAATACGATATCTTCTTAAATTCTGATTACACAAAAACCATGTTTGCAATTTGGATGTCTTGATTGCCTTATTTTTATTAAAGTATTTATCATGTTTCATTTTTTAATTTTTCCGGAGAGAGGCAGTCTTTGGTATATGTGACCTTTATTCAGAAATAATGATTGGCATATATAATCCGATTTCCATAAGTCTAAGATAACAAACGGCCCAGTCAAAATAAGATTTTTTCTCATTAAATA
>CM037785.1:64119085-64169085 GCA_021229015.1 Solen grandis
TAAAAAATAAGGTTATCATGGAAAAAAGTTAAAAATTAAAAATAAGTTTAGCCGACCTACCGACCCTATTTTTTCGGAGATATTAGTGGAAACAAACAACTTTTTTTTTTCACCTAATAAATAACATACAAATGTTGACTGTAATTATAAAGTTTAACACAGACTTACCTTGTCACCAATCCAAGCCGCATACGAGGTCCCTGACATCATCTTAGTGATGCTGGCGAAGAGGATGATTATCATGGCAATGGGCGAGATGTACTTCCAACAAGCCAACCAATACCAGTTAGGTCTTTTTCCTGTCATCAGTTCAATATCGTCACCAAACCTAAAAAGTTCGACAAACAAGGGTAATAATAAAGTTTCTCTATTTTTTTATTGTAAGTATTGTGTATATTTATATTTAAGATGCTGGCGATGTATCATCTAGTGCAGATCCATTTCATGAGGATAAAAGGGGTCCATGAGTTAAATTTAAATTTTATAAAAAAAAAATAGTTCAAACTTTGTCACTGATTACAAAATGTTAAAAAATGCGTACTTAACAACATACAAATGTGACGGCCGAAACCACATAGGGAACGGTACTTAATGGCAAAACCTGGGTACGAAATAGCAGCAGATTTTATGGAACGATATGGTTGCAGTTCGAAATGTCTATAATATCTGATTTTACAGCATATATATGTTTTAAATAAAAAATAATAAATGAAAAAAATCCTCAAGGTAATTCATTTATCATTAAGTTATAATCATGGTCCTTCAAATGACTTCAGTACAGATGCTATAAAGGCTTGCATTTACTATAAAATCCCCATGATCACTTGATGGACCATGATCACAATTTAATAATGGATTGATAACCTAAAACGAATACGCTAACTACGTGATCATTAGTTTTATACTCACTTTTTCAGTCCGTAAACATACGAGATTGCTATCACTTGGAAAAGGGCGATTATCAGCAAGGGGAGATTACCGCTGTATTCATCAAAGAGGACAAACACGTAGGGTCCGGCCTGGTTGGAAAACGAAAGTGAAAGTAGAAACGAGAGTAAGCAGATCCCGCCTGAAAAGAGAAAATAAACGTGGTGTTACAGTAGAACACGATAAAGTTACTCATTATGATATGTATTCAAATATTGAACACGTAAATTAAAGATTCTATGAATCTTTGTTAACAAAGCGTATTAGCATTTCAAAAAATGCTAAAAATCGCCGTTAGCCAAGTGAACAGAAAGTTATAATGTGACGTAAAGGGAAATTATATGTCGAAGTACCTGAAGGTGAAGGAGAGGTTGTTATCAAAGCTGATATTAGAAATAAATCCCCATCCATATGAAATAGGAAGATAAATTTATCATGAACTGCTGCACATACATTAATCAGCTGTTGATCACTCATAGCATGGATATAAGAGACATAGATTTGACATATGCACCTAGCTGTAGTCTTGTTTCGAACAGAATGTATGCATAGTTTTCTTGAAGAATGTACTTGAAGCTATGAAGCTACTCCTTGTCGATGAGAATTATAATGCTGCGCAAAATTGAGAAGTGGAATAGGGAATGGAAAGAACAAAGGGGCGTACTCCAATCGAATTTGCCCAATTATGCGACTATCAGTCCTAGCAACATGTACTTCCGATAGCCTATAAACCAAAACTCCGCCGCAGAAGTTACCTCCCCTTACAGTTGTCGATAATCACTGCCACCACGAGTAGATTCGGCTGATATAGGCCGGATTTACTTTTATCACTTTTGACTTTAGTTTTGAATATACTCGTATCATATCAGTTTCGTTATATTTAACGAAAATAACATTCAATATTATGAGAAAAATAAAAAATAAAATCAAATAACATTAATTTATATAATTATGAGTGTTGGTCACATGGTTTCAACTATCATCACGTGACTTGTGTGGTGGCAGTGGTTAAAGTAGCGTAGCGTGACGTAACCGGTGCGCGGAATTTGCCTATACACCAGTCCAGATTTCATAGCGTTCAAAGCAGTTTCCCTCAGAGCTTGCTCCAGGCATTATCTGATCTGTTTATCTTTCTGCGACCGACTGAGAAAAAAAGTTTTTCTATTACATCAGCGATGCGGGAGTAAAAAGTTGCTTTCTTGTTCGATAGTATAATATCGCCGCCCTGGGCCGGCAATAATAACAGTCCAATACACACTGAAGTCTGATAAAGCAAAGCGGATTTCGCCGGGATAAGCATGTAGTCATTAATTCGGCCATATGAAAGGCAACTGATGACGACGTCCAGCTTAATATTACAAGTGGGAGAAGACCCTGAATGTGCCATGGGCATTCTGATAGAACAAGGGACTTTTCTGCAAGCTAGCTGGAGGCTTTCTAAGACCTGGACTAGGGGCTCAGTGATAGCAGGTCAATGACCTAAGGACCGAGTCCCGGAAGCCGCTAGGCATGCAAAATTGTTTCGTAGGTATGTAAATTACACTGTTGTTAATTCCATTTAAATGCGGGTCAAATGGTGGTCTCAGAAAGGGATTTGTACTGCTTTGGCTTAAATGCTGATAGTTGATTCAAATAGTAAAAGCCAAAAACATTATTAACACTAATGACTGCATGTTCATTTATGACGTTACAAAACTAATTATTGCATTATAGTGTAATTATAGTGTAAATTATTGCAAGAACTGTTCATTTAAACACGTGAAAGAAATATCACGGAAAGAGTGACAGACAGATAGAAGACAACGGTGAATCGATACCTATGTGTCACCTTTGCTTACAGCAGGTGACACAATTTGCAAGTGTAGGGAAGAAGTAAAATGCATATTACACCTACCTGATAAGTAAGGTTTCTTCAGCCAGGGGAACAATTTCATGTCGACGATGGAAGTGACCACGCCCTCCAGGGTCCCGAACATGCTGTCGAGTCCCAGGGTGAGGAGCATGAGGAAAAAGAGGACGGACCACAGCTGGGCGACTGGGAACTGGTTGATGGCTTCCGTAAAGGCGATAAATGCGAGACCCGTCCCGGAACCGGACTGTTTTAGAAAGAAGGAGTGTCAACAATATGTATGGATAAATAGTCTAAAATTTTGAACATTCAAAATGGCGAACACAGATTTGTATTAGTTAAAACCTGATTGGTGAAACAACCTGTTTACTTGTTTAATATTAAACTTAATAATGTTAACAATGTTATTTGTAGGGAGAAATAACTTCAATGCCAAATTAAGTTCTGTGCTTAGTTGTTTGACTTGACTTGACTATTTGAGTTCACCGTCGCTTCGACAGTATTTCAGTCATATAGCGACGTCCAGCTAATTACAGGTGGAGGAAGACCCCGAATGCGCTTAGTTGTTTAAATAAAACACTGAACATGCTAAATATTTAAATAATTTGTTGTGTGACTGATGCCTTTTAGACATGCGCCAATTAAACTTACCTTTCTGAGTTCATCCTTTAGATCACATGTTACCAAGTGAGGCATCTCACCGACTACCTGATACCAGCTGTCGGTGGAGTTATCGAACATGGTGAAATTTGTCATCGTGCCGGTAGGTGGCGCAACTATTTCTGTTGTGTTGAACAATCGGAGGAGCTCGGTTTCTCTCTCCAAGCTGCATGCCTGGAAACTCTTGGTTGCTTTAAAGCCTGTAATGTAAAAAAAAAAAAATATTTAAAGTGTTCAAACTTCATTTTTCAGTCCCATGCTTATTTTTGTTACTTTTACTTAATAAGAATAGATATGTATTGAAAACACGAAATACATTTGAACTTTTTATTTTCAACATCATTTAAACGGTTTGTGATTTTCTTTTGATTTAGGTGGTGTTTTTATATAAACATATATTTTCTTAATTTATTCATTCATTATTTACTTACAAAATTATATTTTTCATTAAAACATTTAGGTTAAAAATCCTCATCCGTTATCAAATCGAGACTAGTCACGTCCATATATTGTATAATCATTTATTTTCGTGAGGGGTCTAATTTTCGTTGTTTTCATGGAAAGATTTATAAATCCCCATGAAAACTGTTCATTTATGGACCTTACTTGTTCTAGAACATGAATCCACGAATAAATGTACCAATGAAAATGACATGATCACAGATTCCACGAAATTTAATACCAACGAAAATTAACGATTTCACAACATATTTATTCTCCTACAGTTTCTGACCTAGGATGGAGAAGATCACGATGCCAGCGAAGACTGAGGTCCCACAGTTGATGATGGAGATCAAGACAGCGTCCTTGTAACAGTTGTTCCGGGCCGGCATGTAAGAAGCGAAAGCAATCAAACCGCCGAAGGCCAAACCGAGGCTGAAGAATATTTGAGTTGCGGCTTCCAGCCAGACTTGCGGGTCTCCTAATCGTGCAAACTGGAAAAAAAATACAGAAGGTTAACTTTTTTACGGTGGCACAAAGGGGACATAGAAGATATTTTTATATTACGTGTGCACGTAATAGCTATTAAGTGGCGCCTTAAAACAGATCATATTTGGGGAAAATATGTTTTTTTAAAGTTGAGGGCCATTTCTTTGAAAAGAGGAAAATGAATTTAAACTAGAAATATCACTAAATGTGATTAATACCCCCGCAATACTGCTTTAGAAATGATGAAGTTATTAGGATTAAGAAGAAGAGTATGAAAAAGACATTTTTACATTAGTTTTTTTTCCAGATTTTTGGCCGGGTTACACAGGTTGTGCTTGACCATTATATGAAATTGTTTTGAAATCCAACCAGTAGTTTTAAAGTTAAGCTCTGGACAAGGAAAAGTAACAAAGGGCAATAACTCTGTAATTACAATAGATAGAGTTATGGTTCTTGTGCACTGCACTTCCTCTTATTGTGGTTGACAATTGTATGAAATTGTTTTGAATTCCAACCAGTTCTTTTCAAGTTATGCTATGGACAAGGAAAAGTAACAAGGGAATAACTCTGTATTCCATAGATAGAGTTATGGTTCTTGTGCACTGCACTTCCTCTATTGTGGTTGACCATTGTATGAAATTGTTTTGAAATCCAACCAGTAGTTTACAGTTATACTCTGGACAAGGAAAAGTAACTAAGGGCAATAACTCTGTAATTCCTATAGATAGAGTTATGGTTCTTGTGCACTGCACTTCCTCATATTGTGGTTGACCATTGTATGAAATTGTTTTGAAATCCAACCAGTAGTTTAAAAGTTATACTCTGGACAAGGAAAAGTAACAAAGGGCAATAACTCTGTAATTCCTATAGATAGAGTTATGGTTCTTGTGCACTGCACTTCCACTCATTGTGCTTGACCATTGTATGAAATTGTTTTGTAATCCAATCAGTACTTTACAACTTATACTCCGGACAAGGTTACAAGTTATACTCCGGACAAGGAAAAAAATACAAAGGGCAATAACTCTGTAATTACTCTCACTCACTTCCTTGGTTGACCATTGTATGAAATTGTTTTTTAATTCTCCGGAAAGGAAAAGTAAAAAGGGAATAACTCTGTAATAAGTCAAGATGGAGTTATGGTTCTTAAGCACTGCACTTCCTCTCCATGTGCTTGATCATTGCATGAAGTTGAATTGAATTCCAATAATGCAACGAACCGCTGGACCGACCGACCGACCAACCGACCGACCGACCGACCGACCGACCGGGTGACTCCTATACACCCCCCCCCCCCCAAACTTCGTTTCGGGGGTATAAAAAAATGAAATCATTTATCAAAATGCTTGTAGTTGTGTATTATTTGGAATATTGAAACAGATGTTTCTTAAAAAGGCTGAAGTATCCTTAATATTTAACACAATGAATGTTCTCTTGAAAACGTGTGTCACCTGCTGAAGCGTGACGGAAAAAGTGTGACGGACAGACAGACGGAAGGACACAGACAGACGACGGAAAAGTGATCCCTATGTGTCACCTCTGCTTACAGCCGGTGACACAATAAAATGCATCTAAGAGGTAATATGGTTAAGACTTAGATATCACATAAGGAGTCAGATGTCAGATGGTCTATGGTTACTATGGTTACTCACGTCTGGAACAAAGAAATGGTGAAGCCCGTGATGAAATCCTTCCAGGGTCACTCCACGAAAGAAAAATATGACCAGAACCAGGTATGGGAATGTCGCCGTGAAATATACCACCTGGAATCATTTAAATGTCAGTTGTATCAGTATTGACATCATTTCCCTTACCAATGCATATATGATTGTGTTCCAACATTGTTTTATTTAAAATTGAAAATAATAATTACAGCTTTATAGTTCTTTAATCAATATCATCAGTGTAATATAACTCTAAGTCACTTCATGAAATCAATATGATATCAAAATTAAGAACATGTATAAATCTAAAACCATATAGATAACACTAGATAAATAGATCTAGATGAATTTTTTTGAAGACAATGAGGAACTGTTATTTTGTGTAATTTCTCTAAATATTAAAACTCTATGTGTTGAATGTGATTAAATTTCAAATCATCAAACGTTTACCTGCCGCTATGACGAATGTCGCCTTTTTCTGTTAAGATTATAGTACGAGAAATGTACCATTTTATTGTTTTAATAAATTTGTTGTTGTTGTTGTATTGGGGTTTTCCGTCGCTGCGATAGTATTTCAATCATATAGCAACGTCCCGCTAATTACAGGTGGAGGAAGACCCCGAGTACACAGAGGTACCCGGGTAGAACCACCGACCTACCGCAAGCCAGCTGGAAGGCTTCCTCACATGAAAAATCCGAAGTCCCTACCAGGATTCGAACCCACAGCGGTGAGGGGCTGAGAGATTTGTAGTCCACGACTGTAACCGCTCGGCCACGGCGGCCCCTTAATAAATTTGAATCAAAGAAAAAAATCTACCATTCATTTTCTTTCCAGAGTGACCTCTTCTACTCAGTGGTTATCTCCCCTTTGGTTACAGAAAGCAACCATTTTGACGTCATTCGTGATCCATCTTACATAAGGAATATACAAGACATATGGAATATACAAGGGAGATATGATTGCATGAGAGGATCTTCTTAAAGAATGAGATGGTGCTATAACTAACCTTGCCGCTGGAGGCGATGCCCTTGACCATACACAAGAACACGATCACCCAGGAAGCCAGGAGGCAGACGACAACCCACCAGTTCACCTGGCCCCCGACGTTCACATCTTCTGAAATGTTCAGTGTCTCGCGGTACCAGAAGTACGTAGTTGGACTTGTAAGCTGAAAGGGTCACGTGATGTTAAACACAAATTGAACACAATGTTTGTTTGATTTCGTCCTCCTAAAGTATACATCCATTCTAAATATCAAAGAACCGTATTTACTCGGCAGTTTCCGATCTTTGTCGGTGGTCTGCACGTAGATGAACTCGCCTTGTGAGTCCTTTAAAGAATGCTGAGTTGGATAAAAGTGTTCGTTTTAATGAACTTTTACACTCTTCATTAATCTGTAAAAATACGATCTAAAATCCAAACAAAAATATCAGCCAGGAGAAATATATAAATATTAGATCAATTCCAATGAACATTGCAGCGAATGAGAGACTTCTTTTTCCTATTTTGATATAACCTACCCCACACTCCTGGACTGGAGCCGTCACGTTATTTGCCGTTATAGTAGGACACTCCGCCCAGGGAAGCGGGGACCGGAAGCTCTGCACGAGGTAGTACAGACACCATGCTATTATCGTGTTGTAGTACAGAGCCACCCAGAATGACACTACTGCGCTCGCGATACCAATACCGCCGAGATATGGCGAGATTTCGTTCCACGCTCCGATGGCACCTTTCCTCAGACGCTGCCCCACCGCCAGCTCCAAATAGAAGATGGGGATACCCTCTATTGCTAACATGATCGTGTAGGGAATGAGGAAAGCTCCTGAAATATTCAAAAGTGTCATGGTAACAAATGTTATTATTTATTTGTTAAAAGTTAGATACTTTCATTTAATGGTCTAGGGCTAGATGTAATATGCTTTCTGAGGGGGAAAAGGTAGTATTTCAGTCAATGACTTTGTCTTCATGAGACAGATATAATGCTGGCTTACTGCGATATCATCAAGTCAAGTCAAAAGTCAAGTCAAAATGTTTTATTGGCATAAACAAACAAATTGTTCAACGCCAACTACACCGTGGCGGTACAGGTATATAAACATCTGAAAAGTACAATTTTGAACAAAACAGAACATATTATACATATAAGAATATCGACAGTATATACAAATTAAATTCATACACAAAGCGTTTAATGTTGTGTGGGAAAAAAAATAGAATTTGAACAAATTCAAATATTAAACATTAATAAATATCTAAACTATAAAAATTCATAACTTAATGTAAATTTACTTATGTCTTAGTCGGAATGACAGAAAGAGAGAAAATAAGTTAAATTTGGCGCTTCACGGTGTGTGAATCTTACGTATAACCGGCTATTGTAAAGGGAAATTACTCTGAAGTGAATGCGAGGAGAAAACAAAAACGTGCTTAAATTAAATCGCAGTAAGTTTTGAAATTTGAACAATTGAAGTACACTGGAAAAATATGAATAATAGCAAGGTGTAGAATAAATAGTATGCCACTGATTGTCATGTATCATTTACGATGACAACATTGTCATATAATTTAATCAACCTTAATTTCATCGATGATCGAGTCAAGATTAGCCACACTTCTTCAACTACAAGAAGGAAACTACAGCACTTGTACTGTAAGTTACAAAAATATTCTGTCAACTATATAAATGTTAAATTAAATACTTATAAACATATTTTTCATTTATTATTATATTAATACTTATGAGATCATAAACACAGTATGAATGATGTCAGTGCTCCAAGAGCAGGATAGCCCGGCGCCCGGGGCTCCTCTTATTTTCAATCCGGGCCGGTCACCATTTTAAAATATCTTGCCCGGCCGGGCGCCTCTAAAAAGGCCGGGCGCATTGAACAAATTTTTAATCTTGCCCGGACCCTCTATAAGTAATCCATTTCATTATCATCATTTATAAACCTTGCTCGAGGCAAAACGCGCTAATCACAATAAATATCACCGAACGTGACCTTGTCATAGGGGTAGTTTACATTCTGGTTCAACCAATCGATAACCGCTATGGATACAAGCTACACAATAACTACGTCATGCGGTGTCGGTCTCTTTTATCCGAAAATAGAAACAGAAGCAATTGCCGAACGTGATTGGTCGCGATAAAAATTGACTTATGAATATTAATTAATTTATACATCATTCGGGTATCTACTGTACTTTTCTACTCTGCATTTGAAGAGAAATTGTTGTTTTAACAAGGGTCTATTTGAAAGACCCTGTTTTAACGGATTAAGGCACCGATAAAGGACTCGTTATTAATTAACTAATTGTGTGATTAGCTACTGTCTGTGAGTCGACCAAACTGTCAAACCATTTATTGTTAACAGGTAACAAAATTAAAGATCCACTTCGCGATTGACCAATTGTCCAACTTATTGTATTAATCGCTAATTGATTATCACAAGAATGCTTTTTAACAAAGAATAAATAAAATGAGTAAAATAATGGGAATTAAAAAATACAAAAAACCTAAGTTGATTCAGTATGTAAGTTTACTGTCAACGGAAAAGATGTTGAAGTTCTTGCTTAAGCCTCGCGATAAAGGCGAAAACGAAAGTAAAAAACGTAAGGCAGAAGAGCCCGACAAAATCTACGAGAGTAGTAAACGTAAACGCGTGACACATTGCAATCACTGATGATGATCAAGTCACAACCAAAATTGACTCCAGAAGCTATTGACAGTGCAATAGGACACTGGGTCACATCTGGCCCTGGTGGCAAGCACACACGAGTATACAAAATGTAAATCTGATTGTGTCACTGTGATTGACAAAATTTAGTAACTGACCATTTTGTTTATTACATGTAACTAAGATAAACTTAACAAAGACTTAAGTGACAGTGAGATGTGCAAGAAACACAAAAGTTGTTTATGTAGTTAAAGTTATTGTTAAGAAATAAACATTCATAAAGGTAATTAAATAAAAGAATAAACCTCAATTATAATATGCTAACTCTACAATTATGTTATAAATATTCCTGATTAAATCTTTTTGAAATATATAAATTTATAGTCAATTGCTCATTATCTACAGTACTACTGTTATCAATACATAATCAATTATGTAAAATCGTTTATTTTGTAAAATATTAAGATAAGTTAACCTTGAAAATTATCTTTGTTACAAAAAATAAAACTATTAAAAAATTATATGAAAAATAAATGAAATACATTAAACAAATTGAAAGACTTGTATTATTTCTTAAATTGCTAGTCTTATAAGGCCCCCTCCCTATAGTATAGTTTCAATGAATTACAAACATAATCTTGACAGCGCTTAACAGAATAACGCGCTTTATCAGGGCAAGTAAGTTTTCAATCAGGGCAAGTTGATTTTTTCAATCTACTTGCCCTGGGCTTGTCTGTCATTTTAATTTTCTTGGAGCACTGGATGTGTAACAAAAATGCCATATTTAAATGAACATCTTGCCGAAACGAAACGCAAGAAATTCTACATGGAGTGTTACAGTCTTAGTGTATAATGCCGGTGTATATGAGAGTTAAGGAGCATGCAGTAATGTATCTCTGTGAGTGATTGAGTGTGTATGTGTGTACTTGTGTTAGTGGGGTTGGTGTGTATAGACAGAGATGCATGTAGACATGCAATACAATATGTACTATCATTATAAATAAATATTGATTTATGGTATGAGATTCAATCTTATATTGAAGAAATATAAAACAAAAAAACAACAAAAAATATTGACTAATATTAATCATACATAGCAACATACATAAGTTTCCAACTGTAAACATAACACATATCCAATACATATAGAAACAGACCAATGAAAAAAACATACAAACAAAACATCAAGTATTATTTTGCTCTCTTAATTTAAGTGCCAAATAGATAAATTTACCTAAAGTATTTAAAATTTTTGTATTTTCCGAACACATCAATGATATAAATTTATTTCTAGAAGGCCATGTGCAAAAATGTTTTGGTAAATATTTCTTTCTTAAGTCAGAATACAATGGACAAACAAGTAAAAAATGGTATTCGTTTTCAATTTGACACATATTACAATAGGAACATTTTCTATCATTTCTAGGTATATTTCTAAATCTTCCTTCTTCTATAGCAAGTTTATGGGCTGAACATCTTAATCTAGCTAAAGCTACTCTATATTTTTTACAAGTAACACTGTTTAAATATTTTTCCAATGTGAACTTTGGTTTTAATTTTCCATAAGTTTCTAATTTCGAAGAAGTATTCAAATCAGCATACCATTCCTGTTTATAAGTATCATATATTCTTTGTATTACAGAGTTTACTTGTTCATTTGTAATATTATCTTGATTCCACAGAAATGAAAATCCTAATTTATCAAGCATATCTTTAACTTTAACACCCCAGCTGTTAATAATATTCCCGTTATCATCCTTAAGATCAAGAAGCTTATAAGATAATGAATCAGGAGATTTGACAATTCGAATCCAAAATTTAAATATCCTTATTTTACGAATTACAGTCATAGGGTATCTGCCAAATTCTCCATAAATAGATGTATTACTAGTTTGTGGACGAACACCAAGAATATTTTTCAAAAATTTTAAGTGAACTTTTTCTAAATCTGGTCCGCTGTGGAAACCAAAAATTTCTGATCCGTAATTTAATATGGGAGAAACCATAGTATCAAATAATTTAACCTGCTCAGTAATATTAAGGGATAAGTTATTAAATAATTCATACAATGAATACACTGCTTTGCTAGCCTGAACAGATAAAGCTTTTTGTGTTTGATTAAAACTACAGTTACTGGATAGTTTAACACCTAAATAAGTAAAAGTTTGAACATTTTTAAGCAATTTACCCTGGTATAGTATTTTAACACCTTCAACTCTTGTCCTATTCTTAAAAACCATAACAAAAGTTTTATCTACATTGACCGTTAATCCCCATTTATCACAATAGACGCTAAACTTATCAATTAATTTCTGCAACCCTGATTCACTTTGTGAAAATAAAACGGTATCATCTGCATATAGTAATAAGAAAATTTGTATTTCACTAATTGTAAAAATATCTTTATTATCTCCCTTTAAAGCATCACATAAATCGTTTATGAATAGGATAAAAAGCAGAGGAGATAAAGGTTCACCCTGCTTCAAGCCGTTATAACTACTAAAATACTCAGACATAGAACCATTTACTTTAACACAAGACTTAACACTTTCATACATACTTTGTAGCATTTTAACAACTTTTGTAGAAATCCCTATTTTCATCAATTTTAGCCAAATACCATTCCTATATACACTGTCAAAAGCTTTTTGAAAATCAATAAATGCACAGTACATTTTTTTCTTATCATGTTTTACAATTTTATCAATAATGGAATTTAAAACAAATACACAGTCGATAGTACTTTTATCTCTCCTGAAACCATACTGATTTTCAAATAACAATTGATTGGCATCAAGCCACTTACGAAGTCGAGAATCCAGTATAATAGAAAATAATTTTGAAAATACACTAGTCAATGTAATACCTCTATAATTGTTTACATCACTAAGATCACCTTTCTTTGGTATAGGAATTATAACACCTTTAGTCCAACCTTCAGGATATTTACCACTGTTAAAAATAAAATTCAGTAATTTACTGAAAATTGGAGCAAGAACGTCTTTACAATGAATAAATATTTCAGGAACTAATAAATCTACACCACAACTTTTTCCTCTCTTTAAACTTGATATTGCCTGCTTTACCTCATCAATACTTATGTCATTGTCTAAAAACTCATTCTCTACATAATTGTCATTGTTTAATAATTCCTCCTCAGTTTCTAAATCAATAAAAGTATTGTCATTTGAAAACATATTTTTAAAATGTTCATAAAACTTATTAGTAGATAAATTAGTGTGTTTATTATTTTTTCTAAATTTTCTAATTCTTTTTTGAAAGATAACTCATTTTTAATTTCTGTTATTTTTTGAGTTCTGGCTTTTTGAATTCTAAATAATTTTTTAAATGTTATCTTATACGTTTTAGACTCAGTGTTTTTAGTCACTCAGACGCGTGACATAGCTATACACACGTGGTCCTGACACCAGATCAAACAAACTCCGCGCACCGGTTACGTCACGCTACGCTACTTTAACCACTGCCACCAAACAAGTCACGTGATGATAGTTGAAACCATGTGGCCTACACTCATAATTTTATAAATTAATATTATTTGGATTTTATTTTTTACTTTTCTCATAATCACGAATGTTATTTTCATGGTATATGACGAAACTGATATAAAAAATTCAAAACTGAAGTCAAAAGTGAAATAGTAAATCCGGCTTATATCAGCCGAAATCGACTTGCGAAGGCAGTCGGGTATCGAACCAACGAAACCAGTTACTGACATATAGGTATTTTAATTAGGGACACAAGAACGATAAAATATGCCCATAAGTGTTTAGAAATTAACCGACACTTAGTCTGAAGATGTTTCTTATCTCATAGAAAACGGATAGAAATGAATACGAATTCCTCGCAGATTGATTAACCTGTATACTGCTAGATTTTTCTTTCACTCGTTAGTTTTGTACATGTATCATATCATAATTTAAGTTGGGAGTTTACGCCGTTGCGACAACTTTTCAGTCATATAGCGACGTCCAATTACAGGTCGAGGAAGACACCGTGTATATAGATACATGATATGAGTTATGTCAGATATAGCTAACTTCTACAAGTAGGAAACAAAGTACACATTTCTGATTATTCATGTATGTAAGTTACCTTCTTTTCAAATATTGACCTTACAACTGAGTGACAGAGCGTCACGTTAAGTATCATTTTACAATGTGATACCTTTAATAGTTTAATTTAAATCTTCCATATCATTTGCAAGAAATGTACATATTAATTTCATGCGCGGATCCAGATTGGGGTGGGGTGGGGGCATCCCCCGCCCTCTCTACATACGGTGAATTTCAGAGTTGGCTAGGTATGTTTATTTTCAAAGTTGACCAAAATATCCCTATCGGGCCCCTGAGAAAAATTGCTGGATCTACGCATGGAATTTATATTAACCATAATTGTTGTAGCATATAAGGGATAATTATCCTGATACCGGAGGCAAACTATTAAAGTGTTGAGCTCTATGTAGTTGTAGCTATCTTGATCATTTGACAACTTCAGAATTCAACTGGCCAAGGATCAAACTCACACGTCCCCGTTCCAAAAGCGGATGTTCCAACAACTAGGCAAAATGTCAATGTAAATTTCTATGCATTTGGCTAATTCACACAAAATAGAGATGCAACTTTCAAAAACCTCCGGCCTACATAACACAATATATAGGCTCGTGTAGATTATAACCATTAGGTACATTATATATAGTTCTAGCTTCACGTGCTCCTCGAGCAGTCCTGAAAAAAACACATTTCCAATTCCTCGTGCCGTGTTATCCCTTCTTCCATATCAATAGCAGTTATAGCAATAAATGTATGCCCTGATATTTAAATTTCATATCCATTCTGAAAAATCACACTGCAAACTTTTTCATATATAAAATATCAAGCTTCTTACCTCCGCCATTTTTCTGAGCCAGGTATGGAAATCGCCAAACGTTACCCAGCCCGACGGCAAATCCGATGACGGCGAGCATGTACTGGGCCTTGTTGTCCCAAGTTTCTCGCTCCTTTTCCACGTCTTTGCATACTTCGTCGTCAGATTCTGCAAGAAACGTGAAACAATGATAATGTTTCTATATTTTTTATGTTTCGTTAAAAGTATCACTACATACACGTTTGATTCGATTTCTTTTTTGACGCCGTTTAGTTCATAACGTATGCTGTTCTTCTCTTTATGTTTCTTAGATTGGACCAGTACTTTTCGCCTGAGATCTTGCTACAGTGGTCTTAAATCCGACGACGTTAGAGTATCAAAATGTTATCAAACTGATATTACAATTGAATTACACGCATCGAAAGATGTGGTACCTTGTCATTTTTATAGGTACTTTATTTATTTTACATTGATTAAAATTAAGTTATCACTAATTTATATATAAATCATGCTCTATGGCCCTGGCGGTTGCATGAATAGTAAAAATTGTGGGAGAAAATCCACGTGTCTCGACAGGCGACCACTGTATAACCAGGCGCACGCCAGGAATCGAAACCGAATGCAGTGGTAAAAAGCGAAGTTTGTTATCACTTCGTTATCAAGACATATTTTTAAATATAAAAAGCCATTAAATTGCATGTTCACTTTTTCGATTAAATCATGGCTATGTTATAGTTTTAGAAAGTAGATAGTTAATAAGAATGAATTTTATTGTAATTAACAGTTTAAAAGTGTTTTTTTTTTTTACCTTTAAAGAAAACACACCGGATACCTTTAGTCACGAGATCTAAAGTTTACACTCTCTTTTTATTGGACTTAAATATCAAAAATAATAATTCAAATTTCAAGAAAAATAAATAATAGACAAGCAAATTGAGGAATATGTCAAAAATTACCTTTTGGTTTCATTAATCCATCGGTAGAATCGGCTACCTCGGCTGTTTCCGACTTCGACATGTTGCTTTCTAGACGTCCTCACGAATATTGATTTCAAATACAAAGTACGTACTATCAATATATTGAAACAAACAGAAGTGCACGTGGAATTCACGTGTTTTGCGCAGAAAGATGCGCGAACAATGTGTTAATTACTAGGGACAGTTACAAATATGCAGCTCACATCTGGAACAGTGTGATGTCAGCGGGGGTGTGCTAGTTGCTGAGCCCTGACTGTGCGTCCGAGCACATGAATGTCTGGTCACGAAGGTGGGGCATGCGCACTGCAACCGTGGGGGCCCCTAAATCCCTTGTGCATACATTGTTACTTAGACAGGTGATTACTTTATCGAGAAAAGTGAGACTTTACATACAGATATGAATTAGATTACGTCACAGCCGACAAACAAAAGATTTCTACTACTACCCCGGGGGGCGATTTCTAACACTGTAAAGTTAATGACTGGTCAAGATAAATATGATAATGCCCCCTTTTGATCCAGATATGTGACATATTGAGAGAGGTCATTCGGTACATCTGGCTATAGTATCGTCAATATATCTAATTACACCGCCTTGAGGTACTTTACCTGTCCTATAATTTCTGAGACTGACATCATAATTGTAATATATTTACAAGACCTGTACTAGAGATAAAAATAACAATTTATTTGTAATATTTATATTTGTTAGAAGCGTGTTTCATTTTCCATTTTACGATACTTTTATTGCACCATATCAGTTGAATCATTTAGAAAATCCTGTCAACATATAATATGTTATAAATTCCCATTATTCGCAATTTAAAATGTTTTGTATTCAGAGAATGCAAATAAAATAGAATAAAAGCGAGTAAATAATTAAATGGTAAATCTAGAAATGATAAAATATATGTTATATACTCCACCCCTACCCAAAACCACGCATAAAAAGATACTTTCTTTTTTAATGTTTTTTACCATGTATATCAAATTTGAAATGGCCACATCTCCCGTGATAATTGTCAGTACGGCTTGTACTTTCATAAATTACCTTTATCAACCAGAAGCTTTTGCTTTAATGCAAAACTCTCAATTTTGAGAGGAAAAGAAATAACACACACACACACATTTATTCTAAAAAAATAACAAAACAATTTATTCATATAAATTTCAAAGATTTACATACCGTCGGTGAAATTCAAAAACCGCGTAACTATATTTCCGCTACTTTTCAGCAGAGCAAAAAAAAAAAAAAAAAAAAAAAAAAAGAAGAATGTGCAATATTGTTTGTTCTTTTCTTAATCAGTCCAAATTTAAGGTGATCACACAATTAAGCATTCTTTATCATTTGCAGTAAACTTACTTTAGAGATAAACACATTGAATGTTCTTATTACGAGAATTTTGATCATAATTGTCGCAATATAAAATGATATACATGACATACGAGATATTCTAACTGACTTTTCTCTGTCAAAGTGTATTATACGCGTAAATCGAATTGACATCTCATTATGAAATGAAATTAGTTTTGCACATGGAATTCAAAATAATCTCCTTTTACATTAGAATGTTACATATTCAAACAAAGCAATTAATTATAGCACTGTAGAATTGTATCAACGATCTGTGACTAGTCTCTTTTTTTCTATATCAACGTTCATAATTATAATGTGATTACGCGTGAACACTGTGGCAAACGTAATAATATTTTTCTAAATGATTTTGGTAAAGATTTATAATTATGAAATGACAGCGATTCGTTTTATCCATTTGTCACCTGCAACTACATGGGCAAAATTGACGTTCATTTTCAGCATTCTCACGTGACATTCGCTACTGCGTGACGATTACCGTTATATTAATATACATGTACGTCAAACAAATGACGTCATTTGCTGAGTTGATAGAGCTTTTCCGTTATGTAAGAATCGCAGAATTAAATGACGCAAATGACAGTCATATACATGTAATAAATTCTGAAAGAAAGATGAGATCCTTCGAAAGCAAACAAAATATTTAAGTTCAGCTTAATCATGTTTCGGCAGAAATGACTAAAATAGCAAAACTGGACTGCAGTACGGACATGACAAGACTCCGGCTGAGAAAAATCATGTCACCGGGAATAAATAGTCATGTACCCTGTCAAGAAACTGTATAACTAAATTCAATATAATGTAGTTAATGTTTTGTGTTAGACTTAAGTTAGGTCAATAACATAATAATAAGAAGATATTGTGTTACCTAACTTTATTAAAGGAAGCAACTCATATCTCAGGATGATGGCTGATTTTTGTCATTCTACACATTTTAAACTGTTTCTTTCCGTTGTCCTGGCATCCATGCCAGAACGAAAATGGAGGCAACAGAAAGACACAAATGAACGTACAAAATGTATAGTTCTCCGACGGAAGAAAAAAACGCCAAAAGTATTAAATATCGCTCTGACACTCCCGCCAACGCGACTTTTTAAGCTTTTGTCGGTCTGGCGTTTTGTCGCTTTGGCGACGGAACCAGGACGACTTTTACATCACAGCAACAAACACTTAAAATGTAGTTCTGGCACCCCTTGTAGTTCTGTTTTGTGGATTCGGCGTTTTGTCGATTTGGCGCTTCGCCAAAACGACCAAACGACATGGCAGAATTCAATCATCATACGTTGTGTCGATCACCAATAAATAAATTCACTTTGATAAACATCAGAAATGCGGTATTCCTGTTCTCTCAGCGCTATCAGAGCTTTGATTTGTATTCATGCAGTACTTTATCTACGACATACTCTATTTATAGATTGAAGTAATTATGCAAATATTCTGCAAAGGTCAGAGGGTCCGAACTCATTTCGGATAGTAGATATACAGGTTTCGGTCATTTTTTTAGTGTAAGAAATATCCCTTGGAGATATCTGAAGTCGATTGATTGATGTGATTATTAGTTGTTACAGGGATTTGTTCTGGACTTCACATTGGTTACTGTAACAGCCTAAAATGACCGAACGCTGCACATTTACAATCAAATTTTTGCGAGCCACCAATGCATCGAAACAAACTATATTCGTGCGCTTGGTAAAGTGATCACGTGATAAAAAGTGACTGAAACACGCCATTTTTTACATTTCAAACGCTCTAAAAGAAGACTTCGTGCTGTTTTAGCGCAATTTTGGCGCGAAAGTTTTTGACGTTTGCGTCACGTTTCGACGTCATTTCCTGTAGTACTGAAAACATTGTGTTGAACGGTTACCCCATGAAATGTTTATATTGCATTTGTATCATATCATAAATCAATCTAATCGAAGGAAATTATAGAATAATTAGATCTAATTCCATTCATATTGTTCACTAACGTGACAGGTAAGTTAATTTCATATTAGGCTTACTGATAAAATACTGTGTTTTAACCGTGAAATACAATTCATTGATTTCACCAAAGACCTAAAACCAACAGATGTGCTACTCGGCGAGGTATCGTTAAATCTCGGAGGTGAGCTTTAAATGTTGAATACAGTTATCAGGCGATAACACTGTGTAATCTTTACAATTGTTAATAAAATGACATAGTTTGGCCATGGCTTCAATCAGTAGGCCTATCCAGAAATAAAATGCAAAGTTCTGTTCAAAATTAAAAACAAAAAGTAAAACTTACTGAAACAGGCCAAGTACAAAACAGGTGAACCCTGCAAAGGCACAAATGTTCACATAAGAATTATTGACAGTTTAATATTATATAAATAATAAGTCACGTCGTTGTGCACGCAATTATTTTTCTAAGAGATGTTACCAACTTGCAATGTCTTCAACCGAAAAGAGAGATATAAGGGAGTCTGTAAATAATAATAAAGAATCGGCCCCGCTATACAGGCACCGCTATGAGAAGCATTTCTACTAGAATGTGTAACTATCCCCTATAACATATATTCGACTTCAATAAATGGATTTATGTCACTTATTGACAAACCCATTAATTTTATAAATTATCATGGTGTTTTTGTTATATCTGTTATCCTTTTCTCATAAATTTGCACAGAAATAATATCGTTCTTTTAATATTATCGTATCAAGGTGTTTAATATAAGATGTCTGATCTTAGACTATATTTAGTATAGATGGTCTAAAAATAGTACGAGGAGGTAATAATGTGTTACTTAATATCAATAAGAATAAATTCAAAATAATAGTGATTTAAGAAGGGCCTTATTTATATTTTATTGTTATCTATTACATGTACTAATAAGTTCAATGAATTTAAACATTTAATCGTACAATTTTGAATATACTGCATGTATTTGATGTTTTTTTTCTACGGCATGCAATCATTTTTGTTACTCAAAATAATCCACTTAAATGCGAGATACATATTTATCCCCATGTTGAACATGATGTATTATATTATACCTTAGATAAATAAAGGATATAATTTGTACTGTTCAAAATAACCAGGGACCCTATATACAGTCCCTGAAATTAATGGCTGACCGAGGTCTTTGAGTTATAATTTTCCCGGCTATGCATGCGATAATGGCTATTTTACCCAGAGGCCCCGGCTAGTCATTCATTGTAATATATAATACATGTTTAAAATAAAATTTATTTGGTGTTTTATTCTTACTTTTCTTGTCAGAACTCATACCTGTGATATTAGTGTCCATAAATAATGAATACATATCTTTGATATATTTTGAGTATTTAACCCTTTCCCTCATAGAGGACACCATGAAAAGACATATGCGAACAGCATAAAACCAGATCAGCCTGCGAGTAACTCGCAGGCTGATCAGGTTTTATGCTGTTCGTGCTCCTCAGTGGTCTGGAAATGAGGATTTAATTAAATTGGTAAGGTTAACGGTTTCTGCAGATCAGGCTTTATGTGGTACCTATTGAGTGCGTCAAAATGAGTCTATATGAGGGAAAGGGTTTAAACGGATTTTATTTACAACCCAGTGTAGATTATTCGCACAGAATAAGAACTCATGTCACGTTACAGCTGGAGGACCAAAAAGGTGACTAAAAGTAATGAGTTTACATTGTTATATTTACTTTTCTTGGATAGAACTTGAATACTGTCACAAACATGAAAACTGTTTTAATGACTAATTTTATACTGTTTTCTTCTTGCAGTGTAGCGTGATATTTTTGATCTGGATGGAATGAGAGTATAAGTGTACCTAGGACAGAGAGTGTGGCAGCAAGAAGAAAGAGTAATAGAGTTCATGGAGGGGTATGTTTGTTTGTGAAAGATGGTATTTTATGGTGGCATATTTTTGCCAGCCACTTATCCACTTAGCTATGTCGAAACTTTTCTGGAAAAACTGTCGCAAATTTAGCAACTATCTGTCAAGTAGAAAATTTTCAAGTTATCCACTATGGTATCTTAACAGGATAAAACTGTCTGTAAGTGCCCACTACTGCCAAACGATACTGCAGCGTAGCGTGACGTAACCGGTGCGCGGAGTTTGGGCTGGTATAGGCCGGATTTACTTGTTTCATTTTTGGTTTTAGTTTTGAATATATCAGTTTCGTTATATTTCACGAAAATAACATTCATGATTATGAAAAATGTAAAAAAATAAAATCAAATAACATTAATTTATAAAATTATTAATGCATTTTTACTGCTACTCCGTAACTAGACAACATTGCAGATGGCTTGTGAAAGTGAACGGCAACTGATTTTCTATTGTGCGAGAGAATTTAATCCAACAATTATTTTTAAAACAAAGCAGATAGTGTGTTCAACATATTTTGGAAGGGAAAGATGTTGTGGTTAATATACCAGTAGGTTATGGCAAAAGCCTAGTATATCGGTTGTTGCCAAGCCATATTTTGGTCACATGGTTTCATCTATCACCACGTGACTTGTGTGGTGGCAGTGGATAAAGTAGTGTACACGGATAAACATGAAATTAAATCAATAAATCAAACAAATAAATAAAATGTAAATATGTAAATATTTTTTTTATCTTACATACTTTTTTTTCCGTTTTTTTTCTTGTTTTTTTTTTTACTTTCATCTGTGGATGTATATACGAGGGAGGTAAGTCGATGGGCAAACTGGAGGGAAATAATTTGGTTTTCAGTTTCTACGTTTTCAAGAAAGAATAATGAAAACGTGTTAGACTCGAAATAATCTATCTCTACCCGTGTGTTTTTGTGTATTTAAAAGCAGGTTTGTCGTTCAGGTGCGAATAATTATATAATTCGGACTACGCCTGTTTTGTTATAATAATCCTCACCTGAACTCCAAATCTGTATTAAAATACACAACAAATTGAGGGTAGAAATCGCGTCAGGTCTTGAAATAAGGGGTTTTGGAATAACATGAAATATATACTATATAAACAAAGAAGTCTTGTAGCGTGTGTTATTTTCCGAAGCATACACGGTTCAAAAATGACAAGACACAAGAAAAAAATGGATCCATTCAACAAAAATTGTCTTTAATCATTATTTTCCACCACATTAGATCTACAAATTTTAACATATGTTGATTGCCGCGTTTTAAACAAGATGTTTCTTACAACAAGAGTTATTTCCTTTACCGACTCCTTCATTCACCTTGTCAATTCAACATTGAAGAAAAGTCCGCTAGCAGATTTGGAGCAACTTCAGCAGCTGAACAGGAGGAAAGGCGGTTTAACCTCAACGCAGAGAAATCATTGAAGTCAAATAAGTTTGCATCTAAGATATTTAAAGAATATTTGTCTGAAAGGGGTGAAAGCGCGGACTTAGAAACATTTTCAGTGTCAGATCTGGATAACACATTGGGCCGCTTTTATACGGATTTAAAGGAACTGCCCCACAGATGCTAAAATGACGGAAAAAAAAAATTAAACTTCTAATTTCAAGAAAATCAATGTTATAATTGTATGTGAGGCACTGAAATATGATCACTGATAAATAACATTACCCGAAAAATCCTTATATATTGCCGTTTTCGCACCTTTTTTTCTAACGCAAATTTTACTGCGTTCCAAAAGCAGTATGTTTTAAAATTAGATTTCTGAAATATCACGTGGCAGCGCTAGTGCCCGTTCGCACATGCGCATCTAATCAACCAAGCCATTTCAAGCACTATAATGATAATGGGACAAAAAAAAAAGAAAAAAAAAACAACAAAAAAACAGCAAGCGCCAAAAAGCGTACACTTGCTGCGAGACAGAAACGCTATAGATATCGGCGATCGAGTCACGCGATGAGACGACATAAAGAACACAATCGGAGCCGACAGCGACAGCCTGGTTGCTAAATTGTTAGACAAGTAATTGTATTTTTCAAAACTGGGAACTTTTTCAGAGGCATTGCAAAGTGTAACGATAACAGCTTAATACTTTAAAACGATTTGGCGACAGCTAAGAGAATTAACCTTTAGGTAAACATTAATCAGTATTGATGTCTTTATAATTGGAAATCAAGACGTTAACCCCAAAACCGTTTCGTCCCATTCAAATTCGATCCCTTCTCTCATTGACAGTGCATTTATCGATCACGTGATCTATGTGAAGTGCCCGTATAACGAAATCAAAGTTTTATTTATAAACGGGAAACTCCCTTATTTGGTAAGATCGGAAACGATTTTATCTGATTTTAATAGGAAAATCAGTATTTTTCTGGCTGTTGGTAGACTTAATAACAAAATTAATAACATTTACGTCAGAAATTGAGTTTATATATTTTTACGGTAATTTTGATAGCGTCTGGGAGGCAGTCTCTTTAATATGAGTTGATGGTACCTCATACAAAATTACATTAATGAAGCAAATACGCCACGGTATTAACCGCTACCTCAAGAATCCACCGTTTAAAAATCGTTTCGACATTATACAAGACAATGACATATATTTATTTCAATCCTCCATAAATATGAAGAGAGGACAGTATTCTCAATTTTAAGGCAGTGCTTGTAGAACTGAAAAGCACAGGGAAAGATGTGATACACTATCCTCCTGTTATCACTGAAACAGACCTTTAGAAGTTGTATTCCAGCTAATACATACTAAAAAAAACTTCATTTTCATACTGACAAATGATGTTTGTAAATATGCTAAGAAATCTTACCCCACCCACATCATCTGGGTTGAAATAAGTGATGGAAGTTGGTAATGAAATAAATCAGCTGTTGAGTTTGTTACTGACCCACTGCGGAAATATAGGGGCCTGTTGGATTTATAGGGGAGAATCGATAAATAATATTATATGATGTCATATGAGTCCTAAAGTAAATCCACATAGAATTAATCGACACATTCATATCACTTTGAAAGCTTCGCGGTCTAGTAAACCTATTTGAATGAAGAGAGTTTCGGTTTTCGTGCTATATTGCAAAATGCACGGTGTTTCGTTCTGATGCTTTGAAATTAATCATTCAGGTCTACTGCGTATCCAGACTTAACCGTGGATTATTCTGCGATATAGCACGAAAAACAAAACTATTTCTTATTTCGACTGTATAACAATGTACATGTTTCTTATACAGCCACCTATTGATTCCAGGTGCGTAGCCAGACTTGGAAAAAAAAAAAAAACGCACACGGAAAGGATCAAATCCCTTCAACTGATCTAAAGATGTATAGTTGACTAGCGAACAGATTTGGTGATTATAGAGAATCACACTAGAAATAAAGTTAAGGGATAAAAAATGAGGGTTTCCAAGCTTCTTTACGAGTTATCTGCCCATGATTGTGAGTTTTTTTTAATTCTATTTTTTTTTGCTCTTTTCTGTCTTTTCCATGGGAAGATAACTCAAAATCAAGCCTATCGATACCTTATTTTATTCCAAATTATTGTTTGTTGTTTCACTCAAAGTCATTATGTAAAGTTTAAAGCAATTTCATTCAATTGATTTCTCGCAATGTTTTAGCAAATAAACATACTGCGTTTTTCTTCTTTTTTTTTTTCTTTTTTTTAAAAATCTATATATTTGCGTTTGCGACTATAGTATTTGAATTTTCCCTTAAAGCACTCGGTGTAATCACTCCGAGGTGATGTTTAAATGGGGAGGGGGCTGTATCTGCTTATATATACTACAAACACTGAATTGCGGAAATGTCATTTATTTTAAATGACGAAAGGCAGATCATAAAGAGAAAACAATAATTAACACAGATCATATAATATCAAGGCTCACCACAAAGGTAGGTAGGTCACTCTTTATAACCACGTGACTCGCTTATACAGATAGCGAGGTTGCCCCAAACTACTATACAAAAAAAAACGCTTTCAGGGGGCGACTCAGAAAATATTTAACTATGCTAAATATCATAAAAACTTTTTACCATAACCAATTTTTATCCCCTAAATTTGTTTCTAGTGTGATTCTCTATAATAATGCAAAGTTTTAGAAAAATCTGTTCGTTAGTTTTAGTTTTCCTTTTTTGCCTATAAAGTAAATAAGAAATATCTTTAAAAAGATATTCGGCGTAGCTAAATAATTGTCAAGTGTAACATGTAAAACAAATTAAAACTATTATACTATTAAAACTATTAAACGTTAGCAAAACTGTTCATAAATACCAAGATTATGGGAGGTATTGTGAAGACTATATAGCAAAACGGATTTAATTTACAAACTAAAAAAAGATGCTTAGCTACCAACTTTCATTAAAAATTATGCACTCGCTGATTTTTAAAGTAAAAACAATTCATATGTAACCAAGCAAAACCGAAAGATCCTAAATCGTGTATATCCGATTATTGTTTCCAGATCCGCACAAAAAACTGCACAACTTCTCCGCAGTAGTTATCTTCCCTGTAGGCCGAGTCCACTCTTACAACTTAGGGAAATTGTGGTCTAAAAATAGACATACGCCTGCTTCTCATTTAGTCTCTTATTTATTTATCTTTTTTTAACCATATTGCCAAAGCAGCATTCCTGAATTGATATGGAAGTGTTGAATTTTCATTACTGTGTTCCCTTTCATGTTTAAAGGTCAATTATTCTTCCAAAGGCAGTATATATGCTTCGAACAGAAAAGCGAAATATGTGTTTGTAAAGAGATGCAATCTGTTCATACTCGTTGACGACAACATTACTATAATGCATAAATAAGAAATTTTTTTCTTCAGGTCCTTCAATTGTTTACAAAAACACCTAATTTGAATATTCCGCATACCTTTGTTTCACATAGACCTTCCTATGTCACGAGTGTATTAATGATGTAAAAATAATATAGAAAAATGTAAACAATAAGAGAATTTTGACATCCATCCAAAATACTAAAATGCGTAATTTAATCAACATTTTTATTTCGTTGCATTGTTCTTTTACTATAGATATTTGCACATTATGTACCATTTGTTTTATCCTACAATATGTCAATGATATTTCGTAAAAATTGTATCATTATGAAATATAATGGGCCTTTAAACTGAAAAAAAAAACTGTTATATCAAGTAGTACGATTTATAAAACCCGAAACTCCCATTTTAAATTGGAATATCCTTAAAATAAATTGTACATGCCAATGATAGCAATGCATTTACTATGGCTTCATTTGCATACGAACATTTGATTGGTTGAAGAAGTAGGTCAAAATCAAATTATATAGCTACGCTGAAAAACCGCTATTGTGAAATACGTCCTTTAGAGGAAATATCGGTATTGGTGTAGGAATATATCGCTTTCAAGATTGAATGAAGAAATATTAACCGTAAGAAATGCATTTTCTTTTACTGTAAAACCCTTTTAATAAAATGTGTCATAAAGTCATTTTGAAGCATCGAAATATGTCTAAAAATAGACCATGAATATCCATATACACAGGTGGTGAGTACAATACATAGGTACATATAAAGGTGTTTATAAAATATATATCAAATGTTAATATTGAGTTGAATATTCCATATACATGTTCGATCTTCATTGTATCTTTTTGAAGATTCTAATGATGATACGGAATACTTTTCTTTGGTGTTCAGGATGAAATTACTTATAAGGCAGATGCATGTAGGCATCAGTTGGTTTTGTAAATAATTGTGTATACAGAAATCATCTTTGATATAAGTAACATCTAATACGCTCTGCATTTGCTTCTGTCTACACTGAATTTTATACTTTGGTGGTAACTGTTAAAGGCCGTGATTAATGAATCTAATTCCTCTCTACAATATGGCCAAATCATGAAAATGTCATCGACATATCCCCACCAAACTAATGGTTTTAATGTTTGTGTCCTCAAGATCTCCCTTTTTATTTCATCCATAAAGATAATAGCGTAGCTAGGTGCACAGACCGTGCCCATACTGGCCCCTGAAGCCTGTGTATAATATTTATCACCGAACTTGAGGTATGTCTTGCAGAGAAAGCATAACAAAATAAACCAACACATTTGTATCCCTTTTCAAGCCTTAGAATAATTTGAGAGTTTTGTATTTCGTGCTATATTGCAGAATATAGCTCGAAAACTACTGTCGTTGTGACGTTAAACCTATCAAGCATGTTCCAGACTGACTCAGCAATAACTTATCAAGATGGGGTGTGGACCTAGCAACACTGCAGACCATGAGGCTCGACCAACCGAGTTATCGCCGCAAAATGAACAAGAATTAAAGACCATTGCTCTTGAACCGGAAGAGTCTCTACCGATATATAAAACACTGGACATACAGGCAAACAACCGAGATCATCCGTGTGACTGGTTTAAGTACGGAAGAAAGATTTACAGCAATCGCAAGTTTTGGCCAATAGTACAGGTAGTCATTAAAATATATCACACCACGTGTAAACATGTTGCAATGTAGCCTTTCCTCAAAATGATCGGCTCAGATGTTTCTTTTTCTTTTCTTTTTTCTCTCCCTGAAAGAAATCAGAAGCATTAGATAAGCATTCGGTGAGATATCGACGTTACACTGTTTGTAGCTACCTTCTGTAGCTGCTTACCCAAACAAAAGCTTCATGCACCCCCTTTTTAAGCTACAAATGGGTATAGCATGTAATATATAACTTGACCACTATATACATATATATTTAACATCCTGCTTATATTAATTTGTTATTGGGTATTTTCTGCTCAATATAGATGTTCATGAAAATGTTATTAAATGAACCTCTGGCGATAACACATTTTCACGAGCTCGTTTAGTAAAATTAGATATGAAATGTCAATTCATCATAAACCAATAAAACCGCAATTATAACTAAAAAAAAAAAAAGAGTGATGAACGGACTTTGAACAACAACTCTGTGAAAGACTATTTGTAATCTTACATCAAGAAAGGCGTGATACTGCAGTGTGGTAGCACTATATCTGTCTCAAATAGACATCGACTCCAAATGACTGAAATACTGTCGGTGGGACGTTAAACCCAACAAACAAACATCATGAAAATGTATTTCACATTACGAAATGTACGGTTATACATGTCCTCTTACCTTTAACATTGCAGATGTCAGCTGAGGAATACGACAGAGACGTTTATAAAAAAATCAGGGCGTTAAATCCGAGGTCAGTACTGTGTCCAGTCTTGTCTGCACAACAATGTGGAATTCCTCACGAAGTGGTCTGTCAACTTCTTCCCTTTTGTCTGGTCGGTATTTGTGTTGATATTCCTCTCGAGACGTATTTGAAAAGTATCAAGGAGGATGTCGAAGGAATCATGAGAGATCTTAACGATGAGGACGATTTGCCTAAAAGTGAGCATATCCAGGCGTATAGGAAACAGTTATCAAGATGGCTTTCCTGTTATCCAAATATTCAACGGGATAATAAGCTGAACGATTACAGTACGGATCCGAACAAAATGGCATTTCCTCTTCCTTCAGAAATACAGAATGCACCGACTGCGTTACAGCAATGGTTTGAAACATCTGAGCCTTTCGATACGGAGGTTCCGTCAGGTGGTGCATGGGATACATCTGACAAAGATCTGGTCAAGAATGATGTAACTACCAGTGAACAAAATACCATTTGGAAATTGCGAGAAAAGAGAACAAATCTCGGGGATACTAAGTGGATGGCCACGAGGCGACAAGCCATCGGTAACAGTCTGACTGCGCGCTATGAATGGGAACCTCATATTGTTGTACCATATTTGAAATGCTGTGATAAACTTGACGAGTCTTGGAAAAAGTTTCAAGAACTTTGTGAGACATGATTTACTTCAAATATCGAATGAGTTCCTACCTTGGTCACGAGTGAAACGAAGCAAATGGTGGTCCCCGCAGAACCAATTTTGTTTGTTTCTGTTGTTGTTTTGATTCACTTTCACTATATTTAAAAGGTATAGGGCGGTGTTATCAGAATCATTGAGCTGCAAATACAATATGTCCTTCCATTATATATTTAAAGTACCATCATATACAACATTGCACCGTGACAAGCTAAAAGTGTGCTATATTTTTTCAATGTATTTCTTATAAAATAAAGAAGGGGAGTTACCTGTCAATAGTCAATAGCAATGATCTGCACCTCGTATTATTATGGAAACAAGATCTATAATTGAAAATTATGAATATCCCCAGATAGTGCTTGTTACAGTTACTGTAACCATGTCAGAGACCGTCTTGGCACAGTTGAAGGATGGAAATAAAACCACATAAAAAGGTAGAGCTCTGATACACTCAAGAAGTATGACAAAAGGGGGCATAACTCAGTGAAAATTGAAGCAAGCATTACATGCCTACAATATGCACAATTAGGCTTCGTATTTATATTTTTAACCAAAGACCAATGATAGCTGAGAAATATGCGGACAAAATATATTCAATTAATATGACAAAGGGTCATAACTCATTTAAAATCAAACCAGTCATGACGTGCAAACGATATGCGCAATTATACTTGGTACTTATAAATGCTGAATCCAACAAATGGAAGCCGAGAAATAGTGCGAACAAATATATTCATTAAATACATTAAAGGGCTTTAACTCAATTATTTTATGCTAAGAAGATTCCTGTACAGTAAAAAAGAGACCATCTATTTCATTTAGGTCAACCGTCCTTTGGTATATTTGTATCGACTTTATACGTGCGTGTTATTTCTTTTAAAAGATAAAAAAAGAATGAAATAAAAAGAAAATTCTTTGCACAGAGGCTATCTTCATATAACGTATCTTCTGTATTGGTCTGATAAGTGAAGTGATCCTAGCACATAGTTAATCTTTATATGAAGTTTTACTGTACTGGTCTGATAAGTGAAATGATCCTAGCACAAAGGTAATCATTATATAAGTTTTACTGTATTAATCAAATAAAGAAGTGATCCTAGCACATAGGTAATCTTTATATGAAGTTTTACGTATTGGTCTGATAAGTGAAGTGGTCCTAGCGCATAGGTTACCTCTAAATGAAGTTTTACTGTATTGGTCTGATAAATGAAGTGGTCCTAGCGCATAGGTAATCTCTAAATAAAGTTTCACTGTATTGGTTTGATAAGTGAGGTGGTCCTAGCACATAGGTAATATTTATATAAGATTTTACTGTATGGGTCTTATAAGTGAGGTGGCCCTAGCACATAGGTAACTTTTATATAAGATTTTACTGTATTGGTCTGATAAGTGAGGTGGCCCTAGCACATAGGTAACTTTTATATAAGATTTTACTGTATTGGTCTGATAAGTGAGGTGGCCCTAGCACATAGGTAACTTTTATATAAGATTTTACTGTATTGGTCTGATAAGTGAAGTGGTTCTAGCGCATAGGTATGACTGTATTGGTCTGACAAGTGAAGTGTTCTTAGCTAATCTCTGAATGAAGTTTTAATGTATTGATCTGACAAGTGAAGTGATCCAAGCGCATAGGTAATCTCTAAATAATGTTTCACTGCATTGATCTGATAAGTGATGTGGTCCTAGCGCAAAGGTAACTTTTATATAAGATTTTACTGTATGGTCTGATAAGTGAGGTGGCCCTAGCACATAGGTAACTTTTATATAAGATTTTAATTTATTGATCTGACAAGTGAAGTGGTCCTAGCGCATACGTAATCTTTATAAGAAGTTTTAACGTATTGATCTGGTAAGTGAAGTGGCTCTAGCGCATAGGTCATCTTTATATGAAGATTTAATGTATTGGTTATTGAAGTGGTCCTCGAGCATAGGTCATCTTTATATGAAGTTTTACTGTATTGGTCTGATAAGTGAAGTGGTCCTAGCGCATAGGTAATCTTTTTATGAAGTTTTAACGTATTGATCTGGTAAGTGAAGTGGTCCTAGCGCATAGGTAATCTTTATATGAAGTTTTAATGTATTGGTCTGATACGTGCAGTGGTCCTAGCGCATAGGTACTATCTATATGAAGTTTTACTCTATTGGTCTTATAAATGAAGTGAAGCAATAAGGTAATCTTAACATGAAGTTTTAATTTAGTGGTCTGATTTAATGTTGTCCTAGCTCTGAGGTGAACATTTGTTTAAAGATCTGATTTGTGAGATGATCCTAACACCGAGGGGATCTTGCTATTAAATTTTTAATGTTTCTAGCGCTGAGGTGTTCTTAATATGGTGGTTTATTGTATTGGTCTGATGAGTCATTATATGAAGTTTATACTGTAAAAAAAACCACTATGTATTATAAGATGATACCGCCACATGACTTAAACAAACTTTGTTTCAACTGTACACTATCAACAATTCAACTTGTTATGGGGTCGACATTCACCACTACAATCAAATTAACAGATACGAATGCACTTAAAATTCAATATCCAACAAGACATTTAACTAGTTAGAAAGCCCTAGGGCTTAGAACGTCCATCTCGGGAGGTTGTGGGTTCGATCTCCGAGCGCGACTTACCAAAATCGTTAAAAATGGTACTGGTAGCTCTTTCGCTTGGCGCCTAGCATATATACAGAGTAGTCCCAGGACAGGTCGCGACGCGACATTCCAGTTAGCCAAAACTTCACACAGACTATTTATACATATAAATGATACCGATAATGCTAAATAATAGAGGCTTACTTCATTTATACACGTTTTGTTTCAATTACATACTCGATCGTTTGGGTTTTATATGAATGTGATCATAGCTGTTATAATATTTGTTTGTACAATATGTACAGTACAGAGAAAAATTCCTAAGAAGAAAGTAATCGGAACCAGATAGAAGAGGATTTTGAAATTTGCAGTGTATTACCTGTCCATTCAAAACAAATGCTTGTTTCAAAACAATTTGCACTGTTGCTTGAGGGTTCACCAGTTGGGAGACGCTGTATTGGTTTACTGTACTCGGGGTACGTTATATTGATATTTTCATTTTGAATAATTAATACACTTTCAAGGCCAAAAAAATAGTTCCGTTTCTGGTCTTCAGCAAATAAAAAAGAGGGTCGGTAGGTCGGGATTTTATTTATTTATTTATTTTTTTAAATGAAACGAAAGGTAAAAAAGGGAAATATTATTTTTTAAAGGCGGAATGGAAAAAAAACGTATGGGTCGGTCGTTAAAAAAAGGGTCGCTCGGGAGACCAGAAAAGGAACTTTGTTTTGCCCTATACGTTCTATGCGATTTATTGGCGAGGTCTGATTCACATACATTCACTTGTGGATGTCTGTATAGGGTTGAGATTATAACAATATTTTCATTTGTGCGATTTGTCCTGGAGCTTATGGTTTCAGTGAGTGTGTGAAAAGTATAAATTTAGACCTAAGGACTTTGTGTCAACTTTTCGATTCATTTGTAGGGTCAATATTAAAGTTATTCTTGGTTTATGGGGTTACTCAAAAACAAAGAAGAAAGAATTCTTCTTCAATTTTACCCAAGTGTTTTGACAGTTAAAAATTCGACCAGTCATTAAGTTGTTGTTTTGGTTGTTTGTTGTTTTTTTTTTGGGGGGGGGGGAGATTGGTGGATATTATTTGTATATCAACAGATACCATGCATATACATTGTATCATTAAATATTTGTTTAAAGTATTAGAAATTGACAATATCATTTTAAAACCTATTTTGCTGATGTCTCTAAATGATTAGTCAAATGGTCATTTGAATTGAATTGAAAAGATTGGTTTGTTCTACCATTATCAAACAATTTTGCAAATAATCCAACTATACTTAAATTTTTTAAATGGTTGCAAAATGTCCCGACGGTATATCAGTTAAATTTATATAAACTCTAAAACAAGTATATAAAACAATAGTGGTTTATGTCTATTTGAGAAAAGGATTCACCACATCGCAGATCACGCCGTAGACATGTGGCAGGGATACTATCACACCAAGTCACATTATGCCGCCACATGGCCACTACCAGTGGCTATATGATGACAGCAAAGCAAGGAGCTACCAGTATTATTCTTAACGACTTTGGTATGTCGCGGCCGTGGATCGAACCCACTAAAACATTTATAGAAGTCTAAGGCAAAATGACAATGTAAATATATGTAATAATTATCATGTATATATATCTAGCCCTCTTGGTGAATATGATGATGATGATGATGATGTCATAAATATGTTGCAACACTAAATGGCATGGTCATAATCTATAAAAATTTGATTATCTTGCTAACCCCTATTTTAGACAAATACTCGTACATGTGTCACCATTTGATATTGTTAAGAGGTTGATATCATTCTTCACAAGTGTGAAAATGTGCTCAGGGAATACTATGGTCCGTTCTTCACAAGTGTGAAAATGTGCTCAGGGAAATTATGGTCCGTTCGCCCGGTCGACCCCCAGCCGCGGCATACCATAGTCGTTGAAATAGTACTGATGTATCCCCATTGTTTGGAGTTCAGCACACAAGGAGAATTGCTGGACTGGTAGATCCAGTGTCAGGATAATGTGACTATGAGTGGTATCAGTCACTTGTCTACGGCGTGATATCGCAGTGAAACAGTACTATAAATTTGTCCCATCAAGACTTAAGTCCTCGAAACGTCTAAAATACTGTTGGAGGAATGTTGAATTGTCAATGTCTGTTTCAAGTCAAATGTATTAGCCAGTTACGATGAAATGATTAAGTGAATATAAACAGTACAAATATTATATTAATATGACATTTAAAATGCAAATAAATGTTATCTTAATGTGAAATGACAAGCAACAGAAAGCAGAGGAAAATATTCCGACACGATGTCCATTCATTGCAAGTTTTCGGATTTTCCTGTCACCTTCAAACGATAAACATTTGGCATTTTTGAGAGTAAAAATAAATATCAAGATACATTTTGAGAGAACAGAAGAAAAGGTACTGACATATAGTACTTTGATGATAAAAATAAATTGGCAATCAAAAATACCAGTACAAATACCATTACCACATATGCATTCGATAGCTTTTTATTAAACACACACTTTTACAAATATTGACAGTAAAAATTAACCAACCGAAAGGCTAAAGCATTAATAATCATAACTAAAGGGTCTTTGTGTCTATACGCAGGAAAAAATATCATTCCACATATTTACTTGAATGTGACACTGTGTATTTTACCTTAAAACCTATAGGAGCATGTCCAGTCATTAAACTAGAATGAGGTAAAATATATTTTGAAATGCCGATGTGTTATGACACAGTGGAGCAAGTGGTCAAAACAAGGTAATATAGGATAAACCGCCTATGTTTCATTCGAAATCTGGGATGAAAAGATTATAGTAATCTTATGAAAAGGCTATATGTGTTCATCCGGAAGCTGTTAGAGGATATCGAATTTAACTACAACGGTACGTATATATGCTATTTGTACATCTATAATTATTTTATCATTCTATTTATTCCACGCAGTGTATTGGCGGATGATATATTGGGTTATGAAAGTAAATCCCATTCAAATACACGGAAATAAGTCAAAACACACATCGAAGTATGAAGAAAAACAGTGCGACAAAAATACTTATTGACTTATCTACAGTATGATAGAAAGAAAATAATAAATACTTGCCACGTATTTAAATCACGGACTCGGGGGAAAAATCGATCAAATACACGAGTGTATTTACGCCTACCTGTTATTGGAAAAATAATGCTCGAATATGTGTTGAAAATTACTGCATGTTCTAATTTGTGTTTCCAATTACATTGTTAGTCATTTTTGGTGACCGAGTGGTTAAAGCTTCCTCCCAGGAATCAGAAGGTTGTGGGTTCGATCACAGACTGCGCCATACCAAAATCTTAAAAAAAAATGGTACTGGTATAGCTCCCTTGTTTGGCGCTTAGCATATAAGGGTAATTCCAGGATTGGTTGGCCCGGTGTCAGGATAATGTTACTTGGTGTGGTATCATGCCACATGTCTACAGCTTGATAATACAGTATGGCAGCATAACATCTGTCTTAAGTAGACATAGTCTCCTTAAAGCTACGGATCTTGGTTGTGCGCGTGTATGCCGTCTCAATATATACTGAATTGTTCATATCTATTTCAAACAAATGTTTCTCGATATTTCGTTTATGACATTATTTTACATTTGATAGCCATAGAATAAGTAAGTTGGGTTCATGTTATTCTTCAGTCCATTTGAATTAAGAGATAAGTAATGATAAAGTTGGTTGTTAAATTAAAATCACAGGACTGAGAGTCATTGTGTTGCGTAAAGCATAAACTGGAACAGTCAAAAAGAAAGTGTGGCTTATTAAACTGTTTATTGAACTTCCTCATCAAATGGATCTTATAGCTGTGAGGGCCGAACGACATAATTTCATTTGCCATTTCGTATTAGATTAACCAAGGACACATTACAATGCCAGAGATACGTGAACTGTTGCACTTCACAGGCTTACGTCACACAATTTCATTCATAGTATTTTCATTGTATGGTGGCATATTTCTGTAAGCCACTTATCCACGTTGCTATGTCGAAACTTTTCTGGAAAATTGTCACATATTCAGTTATTATCTGACAAGTAGAAAATTTTCAAGTTATCAGCTTAGGTATCTGAACAGGACTAAACTGCCCGTTAGTGCCCACTACTGCCATACACATATTCACGTATGTTAACTGGATATCATGCTTTTTCCAGATAATTATGTGAAAAAAAATGTTTGTTATCCACATAATTTTACTGACTAACTTGAAAAAAGTAAATATATGGCTGGCAGAAGTGGGCACTAACATATGGTGGCATATTTCTGTAAGCCACTTATTCACTTAGCTATGTTGAAATTTTTCTGAAAAATTGTCACATATTCAGTTATTATCTGACAAGTAGCAAAGTTTCAAGTTATCTACTTAGGTATCTTAACAGGACTTAACTGTCTGTTAGTGCCCACTACTGCCAATCACATATTCACTTATTTTAACTGGATATCATGCCTTTTTCCAGATAATTATGTAATAAATTGCTTGTTAACCACATAATTTAACTGACTAACTTGAAAAAGGGCGAGATATCCAGTTATCTTAAGTGAATATATGGCTGGCAGTAGTGGGCACTAACAGGCAGTTTTGTTCTGTTAAGATACCTAAGAGGATAACACGAAAGTTTTCTACTTGCCAGATGTGACAATTCTTCAGAAAGAGTTCGACAAAGCTAAGGGGATACGTGGCTGGCAGAAATATGCCACCATATCATTGATATTTTTCCCGCCTATGCAAACAGGTGCACGTAGATTTGCCCGCTAGAACGAGGGCATTGGATTTGGATATTTGGTATTGTCAATTTCGCAATCGATTCCAATATGTTGCGTTGTAAACAACTTAACATAAAAATAAACACTGAATCGTGAATAGAGAGTGAACATGTACAAATTGATAGACTGCTCCGGAGAAAAAGTCTTACTATTGTAAAAGGTTTAAAATACATTTTTGAGCGAGCAAGAAACCATTTTACTGCATAGTCACTAGGCTCATAAGAAGTGGTGTATTTTGTTTGTTTTGTTTGTTTGTTTGTTTGTTTGTTTTTGTATCAGAAAAAAAGTAAAATAAAACTAAAAGATATCGTCTCCAACTGACTGAAATACTGTCGGCGGGGTATTAAACCCAATTAACAAAAATTGGAAGTTCTTAACGAAACAAAAATGGACTATTTTACGCTGAAGTGCCCAAAACGGAGAGTGACCAGAGGCGAGTCCAGTAACCTAAGTTCATGTCCGAATATATCTCCGTATTTGACACTTCATTGTGAAATGACTTTTTTCTTCTATATCCAATTCTTTTTTATTCAGGGTTTAATGGTATACACTTGATCAACTATTATTAGTTATTATTCATGAATTAAATTTATTAAACAACACTGACTTTTTAACGTAAATTTTAATTTTTACTGAAAAAAAGTTGTTTTGAAACGTTTCCATTAAACAAATCGTTTGAATTGTACTCATGCGTAATCTTAAGCGGCTTTTATCGTGCACGTTTATGTGTTCGAGATGTTGAGACTACCGCCCAATAGCGTTAATTGTAACAACTCGGTCATATCCGTCGGTGCTGGGCGAGATGTTCCGAATGCTAAAACGTAATATATTAGGAAGATACTTTATGTACTGGATGATCACGTGGCAACTAATTGCACTGACTGGTCATAAAAATAGTTATAAATATAGGATAAAAAAAAGAGAGAAATAATACATTAAACTTGCGATATCCCGACGAATCACGAGGCACGGATATACCGAGATATAAACCAAGAGTTTTTCCCTCTTGAGATTATTATTTCCTCCGTTTGTTTTTCTAGTGTACAACAATATTGACCTCATTTAGGCTCGGTGATCGGAAATCGCTCAACGGATTATCAAAATTTTACTGACAATGTATTTTATTGTATGCAAAATAAATGAGTGTATTAAGAAGAAATATCGGCTCTGATGTAGGAATTTATCGCTTTCAGACTTGAATATGAAAATATAAATAGTAGGGAATGTGTTAATCCGCCCCCTTTTTGGCTGAAGACTTAAAGTAGTTAATGTTAATGTTGGCACTCATTTCTAAACGAGGAGAGTAGAGAGCAAATGGTTTTTGAAACTATTTCTGTTATTTGTTTGCCATGCCATTTTCATCGGTATCTGCCCGGATATGTCATTTTAACAAATGTTGACGACGGCCGACAGGCGCAGGTTAAATAGATCCCAAGGCTTTGGTTTAATCTCCAGGGTTGGGTATATTGTAGTCGTTACAATGGAACTGATATATCTCCGTTGATAAGGGAATAAGGGGAGATCGGGGACCGATGGACCCAGTATCATCACGATAATGTGCCTTGGATAATGTATCATGTGATTGGGATAATGTATAATCACGGTAATGTGACTGGGATAATGTATCGTGTGCCCTGAGAAAATGTATCACCCCGCTAAATGTTACTGGGATAATGTATCATGTGATTGGGATAATGTATCATCACGGTAATGTAACTGGGATAATGTATCGTGTGCCCCGGGATAATGTATCATCACGCTAAATGTGACTGGGATAATGTATCATATGACTGCATCGGTATCGCAGTAAGGCAGCACTATATCCCCAAATGACTGGAATATTGTCGGTGTGACGTCAAAACCTTTCAAATATGTTTCAGACTAACTTAGCAATAACCTATCAAAATGGGTTGTGGAGCTAGCAACGCTACTGTTCAAGAGAAACAGTCAAGTAAGTCAGCGCCATCAAGCGAACAAGATGTAACGGCAATGGATATCGTACCGGAAGAGTCTGTTCCGTCATACACGGTACTGGACATCCAGGCCCACAACCGAGATAATCCGCGTGACTGGTTCAAGTACGGAAGGAAGATTTACAGCAATTACAAGTTCTGGCCAGCAGCAAAGGTAGCCATTAAAAAGACATACTTAATTTTGTTATTCATACAAGCTATATAAAAATATATATAATGTAGTAAATATATGATATTGTCGAGTATTCCGAAGAACAGTTGCTTATTATTATGATGAAGTTTGTAGTCAACACACTTTCCTAACGTATTATATCACTTTTGAATGAATGAATGAATGAATGAATGAATGAATGAATGAATGAATGAATGAATGAATGAATGAATGAATGAATTATAAACGAAAAAAGTTACTTGTAGGCATTCGCCTCGGGAGTGAGAAGAGGCGACATACCAAATCATTAATGGTACATATTTACAAGGTAGTTCCAGAAAGGTGTGTGTAGCGCGTAGTTAGCATCCATCAACATTTTCAATGGTCGAGCTACGATCTACGATCCAGCTCAACCAACTATATTGGTTTTTTTCAATGGTTGAGCTACAATCTACGACCCAGCTCAACCATTCCGTGAACTTTTTCAATGGTTGAGCTACGATCTACGATCCAGCTCAGCCATTTATTTTGGTTTATTTCAATGGTTGAGCTACAATCTACGACCCAGCTCAACCATTCCATGAACTTTTTCAATGGTTGAGCTACGATCTACGATCCAGCTCAACCATTTATTTTGGTATTTCAATGGTTGAGCTACGATCTACGATCCAGCTCAACCATTTATTTTGGTTTATTTCAATGGTCGACCTACGATCTACGATCCAGCTCAACCATTCCATGAACGTTTTCAATGGTCGAGCTACGATCTACGATCCAGCTCAACCATTCCATCAACATTTTCAATGGTTGAGCTACGATCTACGATCCAAGTCAACCATTTAATATTGATTTATTTCAATGGTTGAGCTACGATCTACGATCCAGCTCAACCATTTATAATGTTTTATTTGAATGGTTGAGCTACGATCTACGACCCAGCTCAACCATTTATATTGGTTTATTTTAATGGTTGAGCTACGATCTACGACCCAGGTCGACAAAGAAAATTAGTTATAGTGTTGATTTACGATCTACGATCTACGCGCTAACTTCACACACCTGTTCCAGAACTGGTCTGGTGTCAGGATAATGTGACTGGGTGTGGTGTCATACCTCATGTCTACGGCGTGATACTGCAGCGTGGCAATTATATACATGTCTGTCTGATGTATACATAATCCCCAAATGACTGAAATATTGGGACGTTAAACCCAACAAACAAATAGTGATACCTTAAATAATATTAATACAACAGCTTCTTGGGTTAGTAATACAAAACTGGAATGCGTATTTAACATCCCGCATTCGTTTGGGTATTTCACGCTTTATACAGAATGACCACTGTCACACTGAGGTCATGCCGTAGACATGTGGAGTGATACCACACCCATACACATCATGAACGACCAGTATAAACAACTAAAAGCTAAGCATTGGCGTTTCCTTTTTTCGTCGCGATGGATGATCGAAGAAGGGGTGCTTTCTTCACCTATCTATCCGGGTATAGTCCAGAATTACCGTAGTTATGAAGTAAAATCGCCAAGTGATATAATTAAAAGCTAAAATCACGATGTTTGTCTTATCTTATGAAATATAATCCATGTTCTCTTATTATGCACATTGCAGAAGTCTGCACAAAACTACGACAGAGAGGTTTATGAAAGCACCAGAGCGATAAATCCGAAGTCAGTATGGCAACCGGTCTCGACTGCACAACAATGTGGCATTCCTTACGAAATGGTCTGTCAACTTCTCCCTTATTGTCTGGTCGGTATCTGTGTTGATATTCCTCTCGAGGAATATTTGAAAAGTACCAAGAAGGACGTGGAAGGGATCTTAAATGATCTCAACGATGAGGACGATATGCCCGAAAGCAAGTATATCCTGGCGTATAAGAAACAGTTATCAAGATGGCTTTCCTGTTATCCAAATATTCAACGGGATAATAAGCTGAACGATTACAGTACGGATCCGAACAAAATGGCATTTCCTCTTCCTTCAGAAATACAGAATGCACCGACTGCGTTACAGCAATTGTTTGAGACATTTGAACCATTCGATACGGAGGTTCCGTCGGGTGGTGCATGGGATACATCTGACAAAGATCTGGTCAAGAATGATGTTACTACCAGTGAACAAGATGCCATTTGGAAATTGCGAGAAAAGAGAACAAATCTCGGGGATACTAAATGGATGGCCACGAGGCGACAAGCTATCGGTGACAGTCTTACTGCGCGCTATGAATGGGAACCTCATATTGTTGTACCATATTTGAAATGTTGTGACAACCTCGACGAGTCTTGGAGGAAGTTCCAAGAACTGTGTGATAAATGATTTATTCCAAGATCAGCGAAGAGAGAGAGAGAGAGAGAGATGGAGAGAGAGAGAGAGAGAGAGTACTTTGATTACGAGTGAAACAATACTAATGGTAAAAAATAAAGATTTGACCCACCAGAACCGTGCCCAGTATCATTGGAGCAGGAGACATAAATGACCAAGGAACCAAGAAAACGGTCAAATGGCGTTTAGACATATGCAATGAAAGTGTTCGATAACTTCGAGAAAGCGTGCCAGCGGAAACAATTTTGTTTCAGGTTGTATTAGTATGTTTGTTGGTTTTTATTCTTTTATTTATATATTTTATTTTATTCTTTATGCAAATGCAACATGTCCTTCCATTATTCATTTAAAATACCAACATATATAATATTGCATCGTGGATAGCATATAGTATGCTATTTTAAAAAAAAAATGGAGATTGAAGTCGATAGAGAAGTTAATTAATTAATTGGACATTAAGAACATTGCAACTTATTTCCGTGTTTGAATACAATGTATGTAAATGCTGATAATATTTTGCATAAAAACCGCTTGGCTACAAACTAACTTTCCGTGCCGTGCACAAATAATGCCATGGCAGTCTGAGTAAAACAGTGGTCAAAATGATTTTATAATACATGCACATTTAGTAGAGTAAGTAATTATGTCACATGTGTATTTATGCATTTAAGCATATAACTAGATTTTTTTGTAAACCTATTGATTTAATTTGCATTAATGTAGAATAATAACATCGAAAGCTGCCTGCTTTGCGTTCAGGATATATTGTTTCCAGGACTAGTTGGTCCAGTGTCAGGATAATGTGATTAGGGGAGGTATCATGCCACATGTCTACGGCGTGATACTGCAGTGAGGCAGCACTATATATGTCTCAAGTAAAAATAGTCTCGAAATGACCGAAATACAATCGGAGGACGTTAAACTCAGCAAACAAACAAACAATCTTCTTATTAACTACTATGATTTGACTTGAGTTTACCGTCGCTTTGACAGTATTTCAGTCATATATCGACGTTCAGCTAATTACAGGTGGAGGAAGACCCTGAATGCACGGAGGCATCCGGGTAGAACCACCGACGTACCTCAACCAGCTGGAAGGCTTCTTCACATGAAAATCCAAATGATTCTGTCGGGATTCGAACCGACGCGATGAGGGGCTGGGTGAGAGTTTAAGTCAGCGACTTTACCCTCTCGGCCATGGAGGCCCCGCCGGGAATCGAACCCGCTCGGTGAAGGACTGAGTGAGTGTTAAAATCAGTGACTTTACCCTCTCGTCCACGGAGGCCCCTCTTATAAGCGGACTGAAATTTTTCGCGGAGTGACTTCATAGAACAGATGGATGCTGAATAGAGTCAGAGGTGGAAAAGAATTATATTTGAAAAGAGAAAGTTGGCTAGCCTTTCACAAAACATCTTAAAATTGTGAGATTTTGAAATCCTTTATTCAATGATCTAGAGAATAGAAATATTGCACACATGGAATCATGGAATTATTTGCATGCTCTTGGAAAAATTGGTATTCTTTCAAAATTCATCCATTTTGGTGATATAGGGTGCTTAAGTACGATTTCACACTTCTGCTCAAACATCTGTTCAAATTTGGGGTTAAACCTTAGTATGATCTTATAAAATCTCTAAAAAAAATCAAGCTAAAGCTTAGGTATGTGTAAAACGGAGTGTTCTCAAACACTGTCTTTAAAACGAAATTTGACTTAGCTGAGAATGTGCTTAAGAAACTTTGAACGACGTTAATTGATCAAACTAATTGATAAACACCGCGTTCTCACGCAGCAGTTATCGCGTGCGAACCCGATAACTTTAGTTGCAGTGTGCGACGGCGGTATCTACTGCGCTCGAACGCGGTAGCTATCGCGTGCGCACGCAATAGTTATTACGTTCAAACTCGATAGTTATCTCGTGCGCACGCGATATATAAATATCTTCCATGTTCCCTTTATGCCACCGTATTGATGCCACTGTAATTTATATATATATATATATAGAGAGAGAGAGAGAGAGAGAGAGAGAGAGAGGCGTATAAAAATATATTTAAGAAAAACCAAATTAATAATATGCTGTAAATAATTTGAACATTTATTTTATTGTAGAATCTTACTTTGATAAAACGTCGTTTATTGAAAATATGTGTTTTATTCGCGACTTTGCCAATCCTATAGATATTTTGTTTTAAATTAATTATGTAAACTTTACTGATATATAAAGTTTTTCAGATGATAATTAATGATACATATTTTACCTTAAAATGTTGACATTAAATAAACCAACGCTGGAAATATAATTATACGATATTGTCTACGCAGCATAAGTTAACAATAATGCCTCAGGTCAACAATATCGTCAACGACGTTCCTTTATCCAAGTGATTATTAAAGATAAATATGATTTTAGATAAATAAACATAGTGGCATAAAAAGGATTCAGTACGTTCTTGAGAATGAATAATTCCGATGCGTTTAGAATTTTTTTCTAGATTTGTTTTACCTTCATCCATTAATCTAGTAAATTAACTCACTATATCAATTTATATCTTTATTTCACCAACATAATTGGCGAGTATAAACATGATGATAAAATGGAACTGTACTAGGAATCAAAAGAGAGAAAGAAAAAGAAATATATATGAGAAAGAAGAGGATAAACAAAACAGGTATACGACATGAAATATAAGGTTAATGACTATTACGACATTCAATTGGGAGAATAAAATTACTTGCTGTTTCTAATTTTGAACAAATGAATTGAAGCCATGGTGCAAAGTTCCAACAAATGCCTTTCCGTCTAGTGTCCATCCTCAGCGATCTGGTCCAAAATTGGTAGAAAGGTCCCAATCCAAGATGGATAGACATGGATATATGCTAAGGTCGCTGATCAACGTTAATATATCAAGTTCGTCATGAAGTATCCGAATCCAAGGGATCCACGTTGGGCGCCATTGTCGTCGTACCGCCCGTGCATGTTCACATAACAATAGGTTATGGGTGATGACAATGAAAATTCTCAATATGATTATATGTTTAGTGATGACCTGATACATGGTGATATTTTGAAACAATATAAAAGGAACAGTAAGTTTCACATAAGTAAAATGTGTTTTCAATGTATATATATATCCGTTTGTAAGCGACCAGTTGAATACGGTTTGATATACTGAAAGCACGCCTGGGGTCAGTGTGGTAAATACTTAACTCAAAACAGATACATGTAACTTGCAATTCTATATATTATTTACCAAAGCTACTGACGGTGGGACGTTAAACTCAATAGAAACAAACATAAACGACAAAACTGAATTTGCCTAAAAAACTGAATTTGATTCAAGAAGTATAGTGAATCAGTATTTAAATAGACACTTTGGGAATAAGATAAAAACAAACAACATGTGATTCCGGGTCAGTCCTGGCATTGCATTATTATTTTTGTATGATAATATCCCCGCTAAAGGGCGTATGTGACAGTTTGCTACTTTTTCTATACAGGCAAAAAAGGAAAATTTCAACTGTTCAATAGAACTTTATTTTAAAATTTGCATGATTATAGAGAGACATAAAAGAAACATTTTTTTTTTAAAATTGGGGATCTGTTTTGTAACTTCAAATGTATCATAAGACAGCTTTCTGTATGAGTATGCTGATATTCCCGGTAATCATGTGTGCCAAATTATTTCAAAACACGTCAATAAACAACATAGCTACAGCCAGGACATGATTTGAGGTCAACCGACTGCCTGCTGTTACATTGATCTTCAAGCTAGCGACATGTTTTTTTTTTGTAGTTGTTTTTGTTTTTTGTTTCTTTTGTTTGTTTGTTTTTTGTTTTGTTTTGTTTTGTTCGCGACACATCGTTTTATCCTAGGGAGAATTTGTGCATATGCGATTCTTCCGGGCACGATTTTGAGGTCATCCGATTGCTGTGACCTTCAACACAAAACTAGAAACCTGATTCTTTTTTATTTTTCAAAACACGACTATACACAACAAACTCGATTTTGAAGTTAAACGACTGCTGTGGCCTTCACCATGAAACAAGAGACCTGTTTCATATTCGCGACACATCGTCCTGGATAACACTTGTGCCAAGTTATTTCAAAACACGACCATACACAACAAAATTGTAGCCGGACATGACTGCTTGCGCACATAGGCACATTCACGGACAGACACGTGGACAGGTGCATCACTATACAATTCTATCACAACATTATATATGCATCATATGGTTTAAAAAAAATGTAAGCCAAATCTAGTTTCCAAATGTAGGGCTACATCATGGGACTGAACATATAACCTTTCGATTACGGGATGGACATTCTAGCCACTTTGCCACCAGGACATGATGAGAGAGATAATTTTCTGAATACTCTACGATTTTAGTGGTGTAAGAAATTATGATTTAATTTATGTTTTAAATCAACATTTTAAAAATCATGAGTCGTGTGAGAATCGTCTAATCGTCCTGAGGCTACTGTGATAAAATGTTCAGATGTAATTTGATTTAGGTGTAAAATGAATTTTGTATAGCTACGCTCACTGATCTTGAAGTCATTAGGAGACATAATTCTTTATGGTGAAATGAATCCTTTTAAAACTGAAAAAACAAAACAAACGAACATTATAGGAGATCCCCTTTAAAAGTGGCACCTCACTCACAATGTGCACTTTCACTACTTTCTCTTTATTCGTTGTTATTGCTTTTATTTCTATGGCGTATCATTAGCATTAGAATAATCACCATTAATAAATATTTATTCATTAACGTCGATCGGGACACACTTTTTTGCAGCTTATACTTACAGTCGTGGACTACAAATCTCTCAGCCCCTCGCCGCTGTGAGTTCGAATCCCGGTAGGGACTTCGGATTTTTCATGTGAGGAAGCCTTCCAGCTGGCTTGCGGTAGGTCGGTGGTTCTACCCGTATACCTCTGTGTAATCGGGGTCTTCCTCCACCTGTAATTAGCTGGACGTCGCTATATGATTGAAATACTATCGCAGCGACGGTAAACTCCAATACACCAATACAACAACAATACTTATCCGTCCCGGTGATTTCTGGGTTAGACCAGTACTTGGCGTCTGGGAACGACATGAAAACTCCTTGTCCCAAACCTAAGTAGGTTACCATTAAACCACGACATCAACATTACTATGAGTAGCGTATTAAAGGTTAAGCAAAGAAATAAGTCATTTTTCCGCTTAACACCTCCAGAAAAAAGAGGTTAGGTAGATCGGCAAAACTTCTTATACTGCTCCCCCGCATTTTCTTATCTTATAAGTGGACGAGACGAAAACCGGGATGACCCGAATGCTGGAAAAAAAAGTTTAGGGTCGGTATGAAAAGATAGGGTCGGTCGGATTAGCGGAAACAAATAACTTTTTACTCATTATTATCAGTAGTATAAGTATCAGTAGTAGAAATCGTCGAGGAAGTATCAGCATGTCATCAAACTTGATAAAAATAATGACCGTGGAACCGTAAAAACCAATATTCTGGAATTATTATTATTATGTGTAGATCTATATTTATACAATCATTTGTTATTTTCATACTATATTTTATAAGATGACATTATCTATTCGCAACCATGTATGTGCCTCTTCTTTATCATACTCTCAGAATCTTCGCTAAAAGGCATCCAAACATAATTTTAAAACTTATTCAAAATCGTCACCAGCTTCGATAAACCCGTATGGATTTTGAACGGTAGGAATTTACTAAAACGAAGGCAGATTTTATTTTATATTGCATAGTTTATTTTACAAACATCACATGTTAAAATAGAATACAGCCATGGTGCATAATGAGTAAAAGACACATCTCCGAATAAAGTAGTATTGTGAAATCATTAATTTTCCTGGGACACTAATTTTCGTCGATTTCGTGGAGGGTTATATCCACGAATATTAATTCCGACGAAAACTTGTCTCCAATATAGACCTCACGTTTTCTAGAACATTGATTCACGAATAAATACACCCACGAAATTCCCTTAGGTACATAATCAACAAAATTTAATGTCACGAAAATTAATGATTTTACGGTATTTAATATTGATATGTTTAATTCTTTTAAAGATAGTTGAGAGGTGTTATTTTACATATAGCTATGTTGCTGACAAAGAGAACACAACAAGCTTAGTTATCATGTAAAATGTTCTTAAAAAACAAACTATGAGGGATGGAAAGTCGATGATAGTTTAATGAGAATAAATATTAATAAATAAATAAGTGAATAAATAAATATCGATATCGGTTAAATAGAACCGTTTTTGTTTTCTTTTTTGTGTTTTTTTTGGACAATTGATGACTCTGAATCATCAATATAGCCTATTCCATATCCTGCATAGGTCTAGTTTCTGATATCTTTCTTGAGATTGGTAAGTTCCCTCAAGAGTTCAGCGAGACCGCGTTTGCAGGTCGACACCCACTGGGTTGTGGTCGATTCTGCACAGAAACCTTCGGGGCAATATCCAGCCTGGCAGTTATTCTGGCACCACTCGTCTGTAGATCGACCGTGAGGATCAACCGATACGTAGGTCTTTGTTTCTTGCTTCGAGCAACACACGTTTTGACATGTATCGTACCCATTGCAATCGCTGCAGCTACTTCCGGTGGGTGTCGAGGAAGATGTAGAAGTTTGGAACACACAGCCAGGTGTCTTGATATGGACATCTTCAGAGCTACAGTAAGCAGCAGGGCAGTTGCCGGGACAGTTGGCCTGACACCATGGTGTGTATGCTTCGATGGTTCCAGAGTAGGTGGAGGTCCTCTCACAACATGTACTGCAGTACTGGTCATCGTATCGAGTCAAACATTCTGCGCATGTCATATCGTTATGTGACGTGTTAGTGTTAGTGGGGCCTCCATTGTAGGTAGAACTGCCACTGTAGGTAGAGTCGCCATTGTAGTTGGAGCCTCCATTGTAGTTAGAGCCTCCGTTGTAGGTAGAGCCTCCATTGTTGTTAGAGTCTCCGTTGTAGGTAGAGCCTCCATTGTTGTTAGAGTCTCCGTTGTAGGTAGAGCCTCCATTGTAGTTAGAGCCTCCGTTGTAGGTAGAGCCTCCATTGTAGTTAGAGCCTCCGTTGTAGGTAGAACCTCCATTGTAGTTGGAGCCTCCGTTGTAGGTAGAGCCTCCATTGTAGTTGGAGCCTCCGTTGTTTGAGCCACCAGTATTGTCTAAAATGATTATTATATATTTTTCAATGAAAATCGTAAATTCCAAAAGTCACTTATTTCATATAAAAGTGAATTTTCAAGTTTAAAGACATTAATATTCCAGACACGGTGGTACCGGAATATTAGAAAATGCTAAAAATTAAGCCGCGTCCAGTGTTAATATCTAAAAAAAAAGTGATTTGGCGCGTCTGCAATCAGTGATAGATAACCAGTATGTCTTGTAAAACATCATACAACATTTATTTTATTGTTTCCGTTTCTCATACATTTACAAAGTAAGGTACAGGTCGGCAAAATCATAAATTTCCGACAATGAACAGATAGAAGAATGAGAGAGAAAAAACCGTCTCGAACAAATGTTTCCAACGTTTGACCCATAAATTCTTTAGTTAAATACGAGTTAAACAGAGGAAAATTGTCAAAGTGTTCTGATTCTAACTTCACTTCAGTCAAAAGAAGTTTTGATTGATATATCATATTTTCGTCATATATCCAAGAGAGAAAACGTGACACATGAAATGAACTATAAAAAATAATATATTTAGTCCAAAAATCGGTCAAAGATAGATATTTCATATATATTAGCCGTTTACGACAGTATGAAATTATTGATAATAAATTATAAAGTACTTACCGGGAACGTACTCATCATTGCAAGATTTCAACTCCTCTGTGGCTCCCAGGGCACAGTAAGGGGCGTGGTTTCCAGACTGCAACCCAAGTAATAAATAATTATATATTAATTGATGAAATGATATCGTCACAATGATACAATCTAGATACCGTTTAAATACTGATATTATGTAAAAAGAAATTTTAATGCATTGTTAATTAAAATTTATAATAGTATTTTAGCATAGATATTAGCATAATTGTAATTAATATTAGTGGTAGTAGGAGTATCTTTATCATTTTTATTAGGTCATATGCTAAATTTAACATCATTGCATTATTAAAATATATAAACTGTTACACCATTATAGCGTGTATATAAAATGTTACGCCATTACAGCGTGTATATAAAATGTTACACCATTACAGCGTGTATATAAAATGTTACATCAGTACATAGGGGAGGAGGGGTCTTTTTTAAGTACACCAACCAAAGGGATACTAGGTACTTAGGATGTTCTTATTCTAGTCAAAATGTTATTGTAAAGCAGAATTATATTTAAGTTTTTGCCATATATGCAGAGTTTTAATAAATAAATTCATTGGGAATTCACGGTTGTGCAGTAAACCATTAGGGGTACAGTGAAACCTCTTTACAACGGTATTTCTTATAAAAACATCCTCTTTATAACAGCGGTAGTCTTGATAACTTAAGTGCATAATCCTCCTATGTATTTATTCTTTACAATGACAATTTCTTTTAAACAGCAAACTTCGCTGAAACATACACCGCTGTTGTAAAAAGAGTTGACTGCATTACCAATCTGCGAAATAACCTTTTAGAGGTTTAAGCTAAGAATTTATTTTTTAAGAGGTGCACACTTAGAAGTGAGTTCTTAGGAGATGTACATTCTTTTTTATGAAAACTCCATCCATCCGCATTTAAAAGTTGTCGCTACTTCATGTAAACGTTAACGAGATCAATGAAAATATGCTATATGTGCCAATATAACGAAAAGAAATCAAATATTCTGGTAATTACCTTGAAATCTTGGCAGTCCATGATCACAATGTCGGCACAGTTGACGAAATGCTCCTGGAATGTTGGCTCTGGGTTGTTTCCTGAAGACAAAAAAGGATAAGTTATATATTCTGATTCAGAATCTATTATAAATTGTACGCAAGTAAGAAAGAAAAGAAAATCGTTGAAAGATAACAGTTTTTGTGTCACTTGCTGTAAACAGAGGTGAGACATAGGGATCACTTTTCCGTCGACTGTCTGTCCGTCACACTTTTTCCGTCACGCTTCAGCAAGTGACACATGTGTTCATAAGAAGACTCTTGTTATAGACTAAGACAGAATATGTTTCGTATCGTCATGTCAACACTATTTAATTACTTAATCTCTGGTTATAAGACACTGGCAATAAATTTGGGTGTGGTTTAATCAACCACCACAGTTGCGTATAACTTAATTTCCGGTACGATACCACCCCAGTTGCGAATAATACCACCACAGTTGCGTATAACTTATTTACCGTTACGATACCACCCCAGTTGCGTATGATACTATCCAAGTTACGTATAACTTACCGGTGCGATTCCACCCCAGTTGCGTATGATACCACCACAGTTGCGTATAACTTATCGGTACGATACCA
>CM037785.1:64169185-64219185 GCA_021229015.1 Solen grandis
GGGGACATGAACATAATAATAGTCACAAAATTTGGCCGAAGTATGTTAAGTTTTTAACTGTTAATCTCAGAACCTCCCAATACCGACCCTGGTTCATGACGTTTTCTTAATAGTAAATTGAAGACTTTAAATTTTGTTTTAGTTCAGTAAAATTGTGAAACATGAACATTTAAGTACATGCATATGATTTTTAAGTGTGTACATTCTCTTTATATGTCTTGTTTTACTATATAAGTATTTGATAAAAAAGGATTTATAATATAAATGAACAAATAACACCTATTATATGATATGCATAATTGCAGAAAACGCGGTTTCAGATAAGAATACTTGTCATTCTATTACTAGCCAAGTAATAGAATAATTATCTTGCTTCAACGCATTGACACAAAAATGAAACTTGTGTGTGTATGTTTGAATGTGCGCAAGCGAGCGCACGCGCGCGTGTGTTTGTGTGAGAGAGAGAAACCTAGCACGACGCAAAGGGACACGGACGGGATGATTTCTATATAGGCCCACTAGCGAAGTTATAACAATCTCACAAACTAATGTGCCGTACTTCCACTCCACTAGTCACGTGACTTGAGTTTAGAGAAATATATAAACGTGGCAACATACTTATCTGTTCATATGGAAGACGCCTTCTTTTATTTAATCTTCAATAGTCTGTTTTATTTATGAAAATAACAAATGTCTGCAACCCAGAGACCACCTATGGCAAACATTGACCTTTATTTCTCTGAAGAGTGTTGAAACACAATGAAACGACAAGTATGTGAATATACTATTGATCTTAAGTCTTGATTAAGTCTTGAATGTTGTTTTCGTGTTGTTTCTTACATGTATGTATATACGCTTGTTATTACGTAAAAAAAACAATAGGAGTTGGCTAAAGATGATTTAACAAACATTTTCAAATAAAAGCTATATACATTTAATTACAAATGAATATAGATAAGTTAGATAGTAGGTATCAGGAAAAAAGGAATGATAATCGTACCTTCACATTATTTACCCGGTCCAGAGGATATTAGTATTAGGATGATTCTTTGTCACTGAAGATAGTTAAATTTTATTTCTCTAATGTTTGTCTGTTTGTTGGGTTTAACGTACAACCAACAGTATTTTAAATAATTTATGTCTACTTAGAAAGATATAGTGATGTCAAACTGTAATATGACGCCGTAGACATGTGGCATGATACCACACCCAGTCACATTATCCTGACACTGAGGTAACCAATTCTGGAACTATCCTTATATACTGAGCGTCAAAGCAAGGGAGCTATACCTGCACTATTTTTACGACTTTGGGATTTCGCGGCCGGTGATCGAATCACCTCCCGCTCTCCAGACAGACGCTCTTACCACTCGGCCACCGGGCACGGTATGTTTCGTTAATGTTACATTGTGAAATTTTAACTCGCTGTTACTTTACTCTTTCTTTCTTTGACTCTCTTCTTTCACTTTTTTTTCTTTCGCATTGGGGAATTATCGAAGACTTTAGACTTTATATTATAAAATATCTTTATTTTACTGAATTCAACATCAAATTCACAATAATCGTATTCCTTTATGCAATAATCTCATTCTCTTTCTATTAACATCACACTCGCGATTCCGTATGTCCAACAGATTCTCTCTCACACACACACAAAAAAAATTGTCACTCAAAGTGAAACGGATTACTGAGCAATAATACATTTAGTTTTTAAAAAAAAAAGAAAAAGATTAAGGATGTCAAAGAGAGATATAATATTCAGTGTTACGAAGGTAAATAAACATAAAGCTATGTGATAAGGTCCTCAGAATCTTTCATAACAAAGGGTCTAAAATGAGTCTTAAAAGTAGTGATGTTCGGACAATCTCAGAGGAATTGATTACCCAAATAAACTGGCCATGTCAAGGAGGTATGTTGCCATATTTCGCGTGCATGCATGGATATATTTGCTTACAGTAGTTTGGTTGAGAATAGTGAAAGTTATAGAATGACTATTCATCTAATTAATTGCGTCAGACGACTTTAAGGCAAACAACTAAGAAGTGCGATACAAAAATGTTAACACCATGTGCATGTATTGAAAGAAGAATCATAGTGGAGTTTTTCTGCAATGTTTGTATGCACTTTAATGCACTCACATGGAAGCAGTATAAGCTGTTACTTTCATAAATAGCTAACAACTGCATGTCAGACGGCATATTTTTCAATTTTAAAAGAGGAATTTCTCGTAAATTGTAGTTTGGAAACTTCTTAAAATAAGTTGTTTGAAGCATTTGTGTCCAAAATATTTATAGAAGAAACATATTTGGGTTTTAAAACTGCATTTTCAACTGCTACGCTACATATTTTGTATGTCAGACAATTTGTATATCACCTACCATAACGTTGTTTAAGTCTACATGTATATGTAGCTATGAAGCTATATGTTTTTTTCAAGCTTGTTTAACAATTATGTGTACATGAGGAATGTATTTATATGAAGATAAATTTAATTTTTCAAATATATAAGAGAAGGTCAAGAAATAAGACTTAAAACTTTCATTTTTGATTGTCCCTAAACAGTCATATCACCTACGTAACGGGAAAATTAAGCAGATCCTCTACTTATATCTCTATAAACTTTACAGTGGACGTTTACGACATCTGCTTGATTTACGAAAATGCTTTGCCATGTTTGTTTTAACTCAAATGTGATCACAAATCGACAACAACATGCGGTTTCTCACCTCCGTTACATGTCACTTCCGTAACAAATATATTTGAAGTCTTATTAGATCACAAACATACGCGATTTTCACGCATCGGCTATTTTCACAGAAATCACCGGAAACTTGTTTACGTAAAACGTGTCGTCTGTAGAACCTACAAGAAGCTTCTTTCGAAAATTTGACATGTGAAATCTGGATATTTTGAGGTATGTATAAATTTTGTCATTTTTGTATTTAGTTTAAATGATTGTAGCATGTATTTGGGAGTATTTTCTTTATCAGAATAATAAGTCGCAATCATCAAAATGGAAAATGTAGCTACATAAACGGTGATAATGTATAAAATTACTCTGGCAATTGAACCGTTATGGAAGTGACAAAAATATATCTTTTAGACAGTGTTTAAATAACAACTCATAACGATGTAAATACGCAAAACTGTTTACACATGTAAGCTAGTCTTTCAAGATTGAGCGTTCAATTTTCGTGCAGCTACCCAAATAATGCCATAGAATTTGAAATTTCGATTAAAAGTTGTTACGGAGGTGATATTTTGATGAATGTTTCTCATGTTTAAGTAATTGATGTAAGTTTTTTATTTAGATTCTTCAGCAGATGTCCTTTGTAATATCTGTAATGGTTAAAATCTTAATTGGGAGACAATAAAAATTAACATAAAATTATGTTTAGTAGTCTAATTGTGCATATGTTACGGAAGTGACAGTTTGTTACGGAGGAGACAAAATTCTAACTGATTACAATAAGTGGCTAAAACATTTACATATTTCATTGTACTTATATCTATGATTATTTTATACGAATATAAAAGTATAAAAGGCGAGTTATGCACAATGCATTATGTTAAATACACTTTAACTCCTTTAGTTGTGTCTTTCCGCAGAATGGGTTTATCCAATGCAGAGAGACAACGGCGATGGCGTGAAAAACAAAAAAGCCAGAACCAAGAAGAGTACAGAAGGAAGGAAAGAGACAGAAAAAGAAAGGCGTATGTTCCTCATTGCAAGATGTCAAACGAAGAACTCATAGCTACGCGTAGTAAAGACAGAGAGAAAAGTAGACGGAGACATGAAAGGCAGAAACGTAGGAACCAAACAATTACATCACAAGAAGAACCATCCACATCAACCCGCATTACAAGGAGGTCAAATCTATTAGAAGTTAAAATGGCATTCCCAAATCGAAGCAAAGGAGTATCTAGAAGGTACAAAAGGTCACTGAAGGCGGCAAACAGAAAGATAAAGAAATTAGAAGAGTTTAACAGAGAGCTTATCAAGAACAGAAATAAATTGTACAAGCGTAAAAGCAGATCTACGGAGAAAACAGATGATGGCCCAATGTGTCAGGAGGCAAACACGCCAAGGTCTAGGACAAAACTGTTTTTGAAAAAATCTGGCATTGGGCATAGTAAGAAAACCTCTGTTTTTAAACAATTGTGTTGTTGTAGATAGCCTAAAAGCGAGTATAGGTAAACGCAAGACAAAACAAAATCAAAGCAAAACTGTCGCCTTAGCAATGATAAAGAAGTACAGGTTTGTGAATCGCTTAGCCAAAGAGCTGGGGTTTGGAAGGAAGAAAATCCTAAACAATTGAAAAAAAGAGGATTAACAGAACCATGAAGATCAAGTTTGGTCAGAAAGTTAAAGATTTCTTGGAAAGGGAGAACAATAGCACAGTTCAACCAGGTAAAAGAGATGCAAAGAAAATAGATAATGCTACTGAACAAAAAAGGGTGCTAAATGATTATCTTCATAACATATACAACAAATTCAAGATGGAAAACCCAAGTATTAAACTGTCAAAAACCCAGTTCTGTCACTTAAGACCCCAACACATACTACTGACAAGTTTTTCATCGCGGAGAAAGTGCTTATGTACGTACCATCAGAAGTTCTCTCTCAAGTTGAAATCTTTACGTAAGGAAGGTTTAACGTATAGCGCAAACCCAGATGTTTTCGTCCGAGAGGAGAAAGATGACAAGGAGGTCAAGGAAACATTGGACAAAAAGTTGCAAGATGTAAAGGAAGTACGTTATAAACTCTGGAAGCGTGTTCAGCAGAATGGAAAATTCGTTGGAAGGAAATCGAAGAAGTTGTTGAGACAAAAGTGTTCATAGAAACATTTGTACACGATCTTCAGATGTTTAGAAGGCACATTGACAGAATAAACAATCAGTACACAGACGCGGCTGCGTGAGAACCTACCTGAAGGTGAAATCATGGTATGGATGGACTTTGCAGAAAATTTCACTTGTTCATCACCAGAAGAAGTTCAGAGCGCCTATTGGTGCACTGATATGATATCGTTACATACCATGGTAGTATATTCTTGGTTAGATTCAGATTGCCAGAGCTACATTGCAATGTCTGACAACCTTACGCATAATGCAACTTCTGTGTATAGCATACTCAGAAAGTGTGTCCCACTAATGAAAGTAAAATACCCAGGACTGAAAACCATACACTATCTAACAGATTCTCCAACCAGCCAATATCGTAATAAAACGCTCTTTCAGCTAGTGTGTGACCATCAGGAGGAATTTGGAGTAGCGGCTAGGTGGAATTACCTAGAGGTTGGACCCGTGTGATGGGTTGGGCGGCAGCGTTAAGAGAGCAGCAGATATGGCGGTACGACAAGGCAAATGTCCATACAAAACGCTTCAGACTTTTACGCGTGGGTTCAAAGCAGACAAGAAAGCAGAGTTGAATATTTCCAATACACGTCTGAAGATATTATGGAAGCTGAGACTGAATTGAATAAGAAGTCTGTTCCTCAGCATGTTCCTGGAACTCTGAAACTCCATGCAGTTGTGCCAGTTGACAAGACAACCATTCTGACAAGAGATGTAAGCTGTTATTGTGTTGACTGTGCATCAGACGTCATGAACACCAAATGTTTAGGATGGTCAAAGCACCCGCTGAAAAAGAAAACAAATGAACAGAAGGACAATCTCAATGATACCCAATTAAAATCTGACCATCGCGATGTAATTTCTCAGGTTGAAACAACCACCACTGAATCGTCACAGATTGAACATCATGTAGAAGAACAAAACTTCACCAAACACATAGACACCGATGTGCTGAAACTAGAGAAAGACAAATGGGTTGCAGCGGTTTATGATACTACATGGTACATTGGACAGATAACAGATGTTGATGACGAGGAGGTGCAGATAAACTTTCTTACTAAGTCTGGAAAATATGGTGATCTGTTTAAGTTCCCTAGTTGTCGTGATGAGATTTGGGTAAAAAAAACTGACATATTAACGGTTATTGAGAAATCAGAAGCGACTGGAAAGTACAAGAGAATGTTCATGTTAGATTCAAAAGAGAAAGAACGAGTACAAACCGCTTTTGACAAGCATACATGTATATAGCTGTGGGTAGCTTGAGTTTTTTCTCCAATTTTCATGACGCAACAAAACTGAATCGTGTCAATATTTACTCACCTCCGTAACGTTCGACAGTATGTAAAAAGAGTTAGTTTATACACATGTTTATGCATAGTTTCGTATGTAAGTGTTATTTAATTGTTAGTGTTAATGTTAGTGTGTTATTTGTCAGGATAGTTAACATGCTTTGACACTGGTTGGCGCTCATACAGTGAAAAAAAAATATTCATAGATGCATTTATACTTATTAATGTCATCAAAGTAATATATTTGTATATTTGCACAATATGAAGCATTTTTCCTATCTTAGAACCATGCAAATACATGTATGTTATGTTTTAATGTGTTCTCAAACATTAAAGTGCTGTTTTATATCTAGGGTAAACATTTACATCTTACCATTCTTACAGCGAAACCGTTCACCTCCGTAACAATATTGGTGCTATCAATTATATATAGGTGACGTGATCATGGTGCAAAATTCAAAGAGAAAAATAGTTGCATGATCATCAGTTAACTTTTATTGTTACATCAAAAGATAATAATACTCAATTATTTTATGTAATCAATAAGTAGAGCAATTGGAAAATTGTCATTTTTGTAGGCTTAAAGATGTTGAGATTTTGCCCGACAATTCATGATTTTAACCGTTTAGGTCTTTCTTTTTGAAGACAAACATGTAATTTTAGTTATAGTAGTTCTTGTTATTATTCTTCTAATGTTCACTTTAAAGTTTATTAAAGGCATTTTATTAACTTTAAAGTCTTATTTTCTTTAATGACCTACTGCTACTGGTAATATATAACCTCCGTAACAGTGAAATACACCCTCAGCAATTGCTGGTACGTCCGGGAAATATGTGTAATATCTTGTGGAAGATTTTTTAAAAAATTAATGTAGACATATCTATCTATCAGTTAATATGCATTTTCACTGTATATTCAGACATAAAAGTTCATGACTTTTTCATTTCGTAACTGTACCCTTATTTTGGGATTGGCTGCTTAACATATATAGCTCACATGGTGGGTGACCAGTATTAAACATAATTGTGATTAAACTTGATCGCATCAGCACCCTCATAATATTCGACGTATCAGTAGTTTGTTTGCTTGGATTAAACGTCCACCAACATTATTTCAGTCATTTAGGGACTTTCGTCTACATAAAACTAATATAAAGTTGCCGCACTGAGGTATCACGTCGTAGACAAGTGACATGATAGTAGTAGAAGTAGCAGTGCAGTAACAGTGACAGTAGTAGTACTTCTGTAGTCTAAGTATTAGTAATATAACACTCACTCAGCGTCTCACCGCTTGGTTTCGAATCCCGGTAGGGTCATTCGGGTTTTCATGTGAGGAAGCCTTCCAGCTGGTTTGCGGTAGGTCGGTGTTTAATCAGTACTAATAGTCAAGTCAAGTATTAATGATGATGATGATGATGATGGTGGTGGTAATATTTTTTTTTCTAATGAAGGTTACTTATTAAGTACTGTCCACGGTACCCGTGTGGTTAGAGGGTCCTCTACGGAAATGGGAGGTTTTGGGTTCGGTCCCCTACCGCGACAAACCAAACTCGTTAAATATTATACTGGTACCTCCCTGCTTGGCGCTCAGCACATATATCAGGGTTGTTATTGCTGTATCTTATTTTGCAATGCATGAATTTCAAGGACACAACAGGTAGAGCATTTGCTATACCGATAAAGTAAATGAACATAGCGACAAGCGTGTACCTGCATAATAGTTGTATCTAGTCCAAGGTGAGCTGATTGCAGATCAAGTTACCTTTACAACAAACGTATATACGTCCTGATTTTTTGTCCTCTGGTGCAAACACTATTTTTAACTCTACAGCTACGTGTTAACTACCTCTGAGTATGAATTTTATATTAAGTATACGGACAGAGATATTTAAATCACTTGTCAAGCTGATAAAAGGAAGGTTAGTTCAGTGGATTCCGGACAAGAGCGAACCCTGCAAGAAGAGGAACATATGCCGGTGGGGTAACATTTATAGTGCTCGCTCCATTAAAGTCTATTTTCCTAAACGAAGAGAAAATGCGACACTACAATAACGACAATATGTTTCCTCCCGCGGAATTTATATCAAAACTACATCATTTTCCCATAATTATCCATATGTGTGTAAAATAATGAGCGGACAAAAACGCCGAAAGTAAGAATAAGTAGTGATTAAGCCGTGTTATGCTACCCTTATGACAATCAATTATGGTGTGTGCTACAGGCCAAAAACGAATTCAGTACCCGGTGTAAATGTCAGTGCTTTTTTTTTATGGTCAAAGGGAGACAAGTCATTGAAAATTTGTATAACTCATGAAAGAGTTGCTTCCCTTATTACAAAAAAGAAAGTTAGATTTTTTCAATTGTCTTATTTGTTTGTTTGTTTAATTGTTAGGAGATTATTTTAAGATTTTAAATGCTTAAGGGTTGTTTTATAAGTAATTACTTCATTTATGTTATGTTTTAGCAGTCAAGTTTGATTTGAATATTTTTGTATCCTTGATCCGTTTATCAAGTCGTGTTCCGCATTTTAAACTTTATAAAGTCCACGCCATGTGCAAGACGGTAAACGGCTGGGTAAACGCAACGAATATGAAAAACGTAAATTGGCCCCTTGGTCATGGGTAATAAGGTAATTAATGATTGTGTTACATTAGCATACTGTATATATAACTGGAAAATAATAGTGTCTTTGTATGACAGTGCAGTTTCTAGCCTTATTTTGTGAAAGTTGTTGAAGGTAAATTCGCCACCATTGCTGTGAATGGGAATCGTCAAGGTTTATACATGAATGTTTTCCATTTAAAGTAGGATATAGCTGATATGTTTATTTGATATACTGATCATTGCAAGTGTTTTCACAGGATTCTTTATAGATTTTGGTCGTAATTAAAAATTATTCATTGTTGTTTACACGTGTATGAGGTTATATCTAGTCATGGAGGAGTTGTCGTTCTTGCCAAATATTAAAAGGGTTTATTATGTTAAGCAACATAAAATGATAGGTTTAAGAACAAAGTGTTTTGTGTATTGATGTTTGTTATTGATATAATGATGTCTTTATTTTTTCTCATTCTTTCAATCATGCCTTTCTTTACTTTATTTCTTTTTCCTCATTCTTTCATTTTTCTTTAGTATATCGGGTTTGATGATGTATTTATTGCAACTTAACAAGTAAGCTAGTAAGAATATATGTATATGCAAGTACTATAACGTGTCATTAACGTTATATTAATGTAACGTAGGCTATATAAATGCATGTATATAAACGATTGTTTGCAATGAATTCATTATGTTCTTGATGTACTATTGTCACAATTTTTTATTATTTGTATCTCTGTATTTTCAGTTTTACGGTTGTAAAGGGAATAAACAAAAGAAACATCAATCAACCCGTCAATTCTTTATTCTGACCAAGGCCGCCACACCCGGTTAGATTAAGTAAAACAGCATATTTCAAAGTGTTAATGAGTAGCAAAGATATATAATTAAAGAAGCAAAATACTTTTCTGTTTACATTGGGTGCTAATATATCTTCATAACATATTGCATATTTTTAAATGAACAAAATAACTCTCATTTCTTAATATTAAATAAGACGGAGTCTATCACCTCTGCATTTATATGTACAGTTGACGGACTCCCTATATGTGTAACAACTCCCTTCACACAAAGGCCTTTTTTACAATGCGACAGAAGACGTCGAAAAAAGACTAAACACTGGCAGAAAATACTACATAATTATACCGTAGTGTGCATAATAAGAATAAGTTTATCGTTCGAACTATTTAATCATAGTCTTATTTTGTTATTCAACTCAAGTTTTTTATACACCGCCGAAGGTGGTCGTATATTGGCGTCATCCTCTCCGTCTGTCCGTCCATTTCTTGTGAACACAACTCCTCCTTCGATTCTGACCGTATCTTTTCAAAACTTGGTCAATGTCATAACTATAATGGGTAGATATGCATGAAGCGGCGTTTTCCGGTTCATTGACTTTGCAAATGTTATGTCCCAACATAGTCTTTGTAGCTAATTGGTATTGCAACCTTATGAAAGAAATTCCTCCAATGTTTCTGAATGGATCTTTTCAAGACTTGGTCAATGTCATTACTATAATGAGTAGATGTGCATGAAGCAGAATTTTTCTGATTCATGCACATCTACTTATTATGTGCATGAAGCAGGCATTTTCCGGTTCCAGCATTTTTTTTTAATAGTTATGCCTTTCGAAACTTGGCCTCCATAGCATATTAACTTTAGATCGCAACTCCTAAGTTTCTAAATAGATCTTGATCATTGTCATTACTATAACGGGTAGAAGTACATACAACAGGGATTATCCGGTTCTTTTTTGCAAGAGTTATGCTCAGGAGGAAAAAAAAAGGATACATATTGTCACTGCCATTTGACCTATTTTTATATCGGAAGCCTCTATAATCTTGATCTTTATGTTTTGGAACGGCGTATATTGTTGCGGCACTGGCACTCTTGCTTACCATCTATATTCACCGGTTATATGCTTATCGTCATAAAACATGATTTTAAACCATAATTCGACATCAACTTAAGAAACACTATAATCGTATATGTTTATCAATATAAGGTAACTTTTAAGATATTTTAGGCACGTGTTACACTTAAAGAGGGGTGAGAGGGTTGGGTAAAATAGTTGTGTATTCGAGTGAACCATTTTTCGCATACATTTCTTAAAGCTCACAACATGAATAAAATGAAAAGGAAAGGGAAGATTCCTTCAACCGAAGCTGTAACGCTCTAAGTTGGTCAATATTTGGCGTAATAAACATTACATCCCTATTTGTTATTTTGAAGGTCTTGAAACAAATGTGATATATAGCTCATCCCTTATCAACTTGACATCGTTAGGACTTTATTAACTTTATTACTCTTTTCAATACAGAGATTTGAATGGAGACCCATTAAGTCCTTACTTAAAGAAGTATAGTTTACTTTGCATTTTCACCACGGACCAATATGCATTTATATGCATTTTTATCAAGTCGAAGTTAAAACTTATCGTAATATAATTTATTTCTGGAGAACCATTTATATTGTAGGGGACTCATATAGTTACTGTTAATTTACATGCATATTAGCCTTTTCTCTAAACGTGATTGAATTGTAAATATAAAAAGAAAGCTAAAACAGTAAGTGGTATCTGAGGAATTTATCTTCCGTTTTTAGTAATCTTATTTTGAAAAAGACACAATTTGTACTTTTCAGAGGCTATTGGCATCAGTTTCACACATTGGCTTTAAACCAACTTCATCTTTTGCTGACTGCAAATACGGCAAATACTATTCAGTGGTACAGAGGGGTTAAATCCATCCCGTCAATGTTAGCCACAGAAAGGTCCATATTGCAGGGAAATAGGCTGTCCATCTGGTACACTTAATAGGTCTTTATTGAATCAAAATATGATGTCCATACGGGACCCTTGAAATGCCCGTTTTGGATTTAAATAGGCTGTCCATATTGGATATATGGGACACATGCCGATACAGGTTACATTTTCTACATGTTGGAAGCCCATGTAGTAAAAACCATATATGGCTTGTCGAAGCGACGGTAAACTCAAATAGTCAAGTCAAACCATATGAGTCGTTTGGGACCCACTTGGGTCTTTTTTATATTGTTATCTTGGGTGTGTAGTTAAAGTTGTTCCTGTGAACTGATGTGACTACCTGCTTCAATTTTCTATAATGAATTTGACCCAATATCACTAATTGGTAGATAGTGAAGTGGAACAGTATATTGAAATAGCAGAAGTGTAGTATTAGTGATATGAGATGTCACAGCAGTAGAGAAGAAACATATATATACACCGCTTTTATAGCAAGTAAATTTCATGTTCAGGTCCCATGTTAAAACCTAGGACAAAGACAGAAATGCTTATTAAAGGTTCCGAATGAGAATCTGAATCTATAGGGGGTGCAAGGAAATGCCTTACGATAAAGCTTGGTCAATATAACAAAAGAAAAATATTGTCAAATTCTATAATGCAACAAAAACAAAACAAAAAAATCAAAAACTAATAATAACATTGGAATATCAACAGATTGTCAGCAGAAACGGTTTTAAGAGACTGTAAACTGAATATTTGTTTGCAAAGTTTGTATGTAACTGAAAGAAAACAGAATGGGAAAGAATTCGACTACATATTGAGTCGGAAGAGTCGAGGTATAGAATGTAATGATCATTCAACATTGTTCTGTACAGTATGGAATATATAAATAACTCGTTCGTTCAACGTTAAATATGAATTTCTAAGTTGTGTATTGCTATCCTTACTGTAAAACAATGTTGGATATCTTTAACTTTAATGCCACCGAATTCATATACACTAGTACAGTTTCTGCCGAAAGAATTATCGCTGACATCAGCAAATTTCCTTTTTTGACACTCAGTACATTTCCTCTTGGTACACTTCGTCTTTCTTAGCGATAAGAATTTCGGTGTAATTTCAGTGGTAGAGTATCCGCTCTGCGTTCGGGAGGTGTGGGGTTCGAATTACAACCGGAACACTTTCCTCCGATGACAGCGTCAAACCAAAGTCATAGAAAATGTATGTTGGTACAAGATGCACCCTTGCCTGTCACTCAGCAAAATGAGGCTGCTGTGGGAACTCGAAGAACTCAGCAATGCTCGTTTTCCGTGCAACCTTGCTATACGCCAGGAACATGAAAGAGCCAATGGTCTATTCGTAATATAAACTAGGATATCGCACCCGGACTCCCCTGTATCCAACTACTGTATCTTCTGATTTTATCTCAAAAATGCCATTGTCTTCTTAAACCAGTGGGTCTGTTTCAGCAGGTTGAATGTTATTTGAGTATGTACTGGTGGGGACAAGTTAAGCTGGATTTGCTATCAGGGTCAGAGCGATGCAAATGGGCTTGAGATAGGTTTTGTACAAGAACTGTTATGGCTATGTACTGAAAAGTGTTTTCGCGTCCAACTAGTAGTACTCGTCACGGGCTAAATACTGTATGGTTGAGAATGACGTTACAAATTTTGTAATACTTGTGCTATCTCCGGTAGCTCAGCTGACTTGAGATGAATGTGGTTTGTCATGGAACAGGGTTGTCTTTAGGATATTTGTGTTACTTATACATGATGGCAAACAATCATGGTTTGTACATGATGGCAAACAATTATGGTCATGATTATTGGTAGAGATTCTTGGCTATTTAAGTTAAATTAGAACAACTCAAATAGTCACCCTTTAAATCCAGGTAGGGACTTCGGATTTTTCATGTGAGGAAGCCTTCCAGCTGGCTTGCGGTAGGTCGGTGGTTCTACTCGGGTACCTCTGTGTTCTCGGGGTCTTCCTCCACCTGTACTTAGCTGGACGTCGCTATATGATTGAAATACTACCGCAGTGACGGTAAACCCCAATACAACAACAAAGTCACCCTTTAAAATAAAAGAGCATACCTTTACTAAAACCGTATTGTTTCGCTAATACAAACGTTAATTTTTAAAAGAATTAACCGTCGTATACAGTAAAGGAAAAAAAACTCACCATTATTGTTCGCTCAAGTAAGAGTGGTATTAACATATGGCAACACATTTTGCTTTAGAATCACATATTTTTGATCTCTAAGCAATTTTAAGGCTAAGTATCAAAACAATATACCGTTTATCTATTTTGGGTTAGAATCTAATCACTGATTATAATAAATTTCACCATTGGTTAAATTCCATTAATGGTCGACCATTTTTTACTTTTGTTTTCTGGTTCATAGTCTGTCACATCTTCGTTGATAGCAATGTCATAATGCGCATGATCATGTATTCAGAATTATACCTACAAGTTTTGTTGTTGCTGTTTTTTGTGTTTTTTTTCCGACTAACCTGCTGCGTTTGTCTAGAAAACTTAAATGGTGACATTTGACCAGAAGTCATATTTTCCTTCCATTTTTGTTTTAACATATCCACCATACCCTCCGACACGACTTGAACCACAACGCACCGGTTATGTCAAACTACGTTTGCCACCAAATAACTCAGTTGACGATAGGAATTACCGGTGTAGCAGTAAAAAATAGTGTCATTATTTTATGAAATATTTTCACCATTATAGGTTATTTAAATGAGACTAGAACTGTCACGGAGATGACTTATAACGCTGCATACTGTTCTCCGTATAGAAGTTTGTTCTAAATGTTGAGAATAGTAACTCTGGATATCTAATAAAAAGAAAAGCTTTATGAATTAACGACCAATTCTTGTATAGGATAGTAAATAATAGTGTAGATAATAGTGTTGTGACATTTCATCAGTGTAAGCACAAAATTGCCAAATAAATAATATTTACCTTTCACAAAAGAGAAAGTATGTCTCATTCTTATCAGAGGTTATTAACAGTAATGAAAGATAAAGATAATGTCCTTAACAGCGACCATGAATTTGACCTATCACACCCATACAGTTCTTCAAAGCATTCTACAAGCTATATATACTGCGAGGTGTAATATTTCATTCCCGATAAAAAATTTCAGAAAAAAATCCTCTTGGGAACAGCAAGCAGTGACAAAAATCTTTTTGTGACGATATCCCATCAGACCAAAGGTTTCCAAAGCGTTGTCTTTACACAAGCTATATACAGAACAGAACAGATATTTTATTTGTGTCTCACTCTTGTACATGTTATTACATATTCATATTAGTAAAGATAAATATGATAAAAGTAATAAAAAAACACGCACAAAACCACTCAATATGAGTTATGAGAGACATATAGAAAATAATAAAACTATAAGCATTAGCATATGGATCTCCGAAGTACAATGATTAAATCATAAAACATAAAATAGAGTATGTCCTGATAGGGAATCTGTAAGTGTCTTGTCCGTGTTGTCAAAGTGTTTGTAGGTTTACATCTAACATGTTTCCAGAAAAATAGAATGTGTTTCAGTTTAGTTTATTTTTTTATCAGTAGGTCAGTAAGTAGCTATTTTATTAAAGAACATCAAGATAACATAGTTGTGTGATTTATGATTTGAATATTTCTGTACTTAACTGTTTGTTCTTTTTAGAGATTATTGGTAGTATGTCGCTAATAGGCGTGCATATTATATATGCATGCTCTTTCAAAAAATCATGTTCATGATTATCCAAATGTTGGAACACCCATGGTATTGTTCTCGTGCATATACCAACCACATTTGGTTCCTGACCAGGCGTCTTCACACAAACCGGAGAACCTAGAAGTATTCTACCAGCTGTTCCACTAAAGCAATAAGAGTGTCTATATTTGCTGACATTAGTGTCCTGTGTATCTGCGTTTAAAGTAACACTTTTCTCTCTTATGGTATTCACCTTACAATAATTATCTCGCATCGTTAAAATTCTCGAATTATTACGATGAAGAAATTTTTCCATCGATGTAATCTTGGCTTCATTCATTCTGTCAAGTTTTGTATCAATTCTCTGTATTTTTAGATCAGCCATTGGTGCGAAGATTCGAAATTCATTATCTTGATTAAGAGGGGATGTATCATTTTTCAGCGGTGAAGGTGATTTAATATCTCCTAACAGATTCATTATAACAACTCCAAATTGGTCATCTACGATCTTTTCAGACAAACTTATTTTAAAATAAATGGAATGGATTGGAATATAACGAGGACTCCTTGTATCACTGATCCAAGATGTCCTTCCCTCACAACTGAAAAAGACAGAAATTAATTAACAAAGGGAAATTGAATATATATCTACAACAATAGCACCACAGCGGATGCCAGTATTCGTCTGTTTGAGTTTTTGTTAAAAGGGGCGCGAAATTAATTAGGTGAAAATGGACCTAAAAGTTATGGCCCTTTATGAGAATGTAGCCCTTGTCATAGTGAACAAGTGTTTGTAGTTTAATGACAGATAGTTTAATCTTTTAGACATCATGACTAAGGTTTTATTTTTTCACACAATGACGACGACGCCAATAACACCGACGGTGACGACACTAGAGTGATGACAATAGCTATTTGAAAAACAGACGAGATAAATAGACTATTGTGTTACTTTGTTATAATCATACCGTTTCGATACATCATTTTTTTATTATATATATATTATATATATATATATATATATATATATATATATATATATATTCAACAGTGTATGTGATATAAGTCTACACAAATTTGTTTCATATTCCATCAGCAATAAGCTTAAAATAAAAAAACATATAATCATTTAGAAGATATTTGTTATGGGTTTATATGAATATATTCATCTCTAAGTGATGCAGCACGCACACGTGAAAATACTGAAAAAATCACTAGATGAAAAACATATTTTATATCCACTCAAAACAGGGTTTCAATCCCTACAACAGTACATCAGTTATTTTTATCTTTACGAAGCAGATATTGCTGCCCTTATTGCGATATCACACTGTAAATATACATTTTTTGTATATATAGCTTTGTACTAGACCCTTTCATATTAATCTTATACCGGACCAACCGTTCTGGAAATAGATTTTCATGCTGAGCACCAAACAATCGCCATATTTGACTTTTACCGGTGTGTCGCAGTCTGGGATCAAATTCATGCTCCAATTATTAGGCGGACGTTCTAACTATTCAGCTATGGGGACCTGAGTTTTACCTTATGTGGGATAAAAAACAACAACAACATATACTTCTTACAAAATATTAAAAACCTACCATTTTTACAAACCGTGTCATTCCTCGAGGTACAGTTTGTGACCACATGGCTATGAAGACAAACGAAACAGTTCCTGCATGTTACATTTGTTCCATCATTAAATGTACCATCTGAACATTCCCGACATTGCAGGTCTCTCTCCCTTGTACATTGCGTCTCTTCTTCAGTACCTGGTGGACATGAGAGTGTGTACAAAACAGACAATCCCAGGTACCATCTGGTAGCTTGGCTAGGAACTGGTCAGAGGGACATCCGGCTGGATCTGGTGTCTTACCGTCACTGAACTGTTTCAGAAATCAGACATGCATTTTACATATATCTATATCTGTTAAAGGCTATATGCTGGATCCGTGAAAACTACATATCTATATTTAAGTTTCCTCGGCAATTTTCCTCGAAATAATAGAATGTAACAACAAAGATCAACGTATGGGTGGCAGGATAGATAGGGGCACGGATAGTCTTGTGGTAAAACACTCTGAACATTGCCTCCGATGTTCTGTTCCCTGTCAAGTTCATGAAAGGGTACAGTGTGTGCTTGTCCATGACACGTTCGTTTTCTATGGAAACTTCTGTTCCATCCAAGAACAACAGCCATACATACTGCCATACAGTCGTGAGCAATTGTAACTGTGGTTTAAATTCGCATGATAAAGAAACAATATCAACATTTGTATAAATAAAGAGAGTATAGGCTAATATCTGAGTTATGCATTTTCCTTGCAAATCATAAAATTAATACCTTACTGATAAGAGGCTCTAGTGCAATAGGGATAAAAAGATTTCATATAACTTTTATCAGATTTTATTTTCTAAATCAATGGGAAATAAACGTTAAAACTGAAAAAAGAGAAAACTTCATTTAGCATAATAGAGCGTAATTAATTGTTACTCATCTTTTTTTTTTCATAATACATTCGTATTTCATTTCCTAATTTGCTCGATGGACAGGTATTTAGTCAATGTGACAAAGTATACGTACTGATATCCGGTTTCGTAATGAATCGGGTGCTATTAAAACGTGTTTTAAGTGTAAAGATTGTAAGATGCATATAATAGGCATAAAACAATCTAGCTATATACAGAGATGTAATTAAACCTTTTTAAGACATTAAATAACCTTGAAATGCATACCTGATATAACTCAGGTATTTCTATATTTTAATTAGCCGTCGAAAATTATTCAGTATTATATGAATAACCGAAAATAACGTATCAATTTATCATTTGCGCATATTCTATATCAATTGTAAGGATAAAACAAGAAATACAAAAGTACATACTTAACCACCTTTTATCATTATAAACTTCCCAAGAAAACACAACAGAAACCTGAGTATACTTGTTGTTTTCATTTTCCTTATTCAAAATCTTAAGTTGTTTATAAAGTTTGCACATAACCTGCATTGTTTGTCAGCGAGAATCGTGTTGAATTAAGCAAAACGTTTGAAAGCATTTTGTTACCGGCTTAAAGATCAGATAGGTCGTTGTTTCCACACGCCTATAAATAACGCCAAGTAAGCTGTAAAGTAATGCCTCATCTTACTTTGAGTGTGGACTACGGAATGTATACGTGCCACATTGACACTTATTTTTTTTTTTTCTACACTTTAATCCGTAAAATCTACACTTTTATCTGTAAATTTTACAACTTAAACTTTAGATTTTACACTTTAATCTGTAAATGTTACAGCTTAAACTGTAAATTTCACACCTTTTTCTGTAAAATTTACAGTTAAATCTTTAAATTTTACACAATCATCTAATCAGTTTAAAAAGGGCAGTGTCTATCGGCACGACGGTCGTGCGGATAAGAAATCTCATCGACATGGCCTGATATAAAAATAACACAACAAGAGGCGAACATATCTAGACATTGTTTTCTTTCTTTCTTTCTTTCTGTAATAAAAAGAACATTGTAAATGATTTATTGGAGTTCTGACCATGTAATATTCCAATTTAATTAATAAGTTTGCTCAGTTCTGGTGATGTTTTATGATATGGGCATCCTTAAAAAAAACGCAGTTATCTTAAGTGGGTAGGTAGAAAGATATGTGTCGAGGAAATCATGTAATGAAAGCGGCATAACCTAAGCAATAAACAACTCAGACTAGGTACAAGAAAGGCTGGGGATTACATAGGTTTTGACCTTTTTGTATAACTTAAAGATCCAAAGAAAATAAGGAAGGGGAGATGAGGTGAAAAGAATAATAAAAGTTAATATTTGTACAACGTATACTTACAACATTACCGGTACATACAACATATACCGGTACATACAACATATACCGGTACATACAACATATACCGGTACATACAACAAATACCTACAACATATACCTACATTATATAACGGTATATACAACAAACACCTACAACATATACCTACATTATATAACGGTATATACAACATATACCTACAACATAACCAAGGTACATAAAACATATACCTACAACATATACCTACATTATATAACGGTACATACAACATATACCGGTACATACAACAAACACCTACAACATATACCTACAGCATATAACGGTATATCAACATATACCTACAACATTAACTACATCCAAATACCTACAAATTTCCTACACTATAACGGTACATAAAACATATACCTACAGAATTTACCTACAATATACACCTACAAGATATACCTAAATAAAAATGCACCTAAAATATGTACATACAACTTAAAAATATACCTACAACATCCGACACATCCAATAAATTTATTTAACAAATACATGTACGCACAACATTTACATATACCATATGTATGATAAAGGAAATAAATAAAAGAAGGAGAACGAACACGTTTTAAAGAGAATGTCTAATGTTATATATCTTTGTAATCAATTTATCTATCTTGAAAATATAAAATGAAGTTGAAAATAAAAAATGAAATAAAATAGTATGTTTGTTTTTGTTTTATAATTGCTTCCTTGATTGATATAAATCTTACAAACTGCAGTCAAAAGAAATAGGCAAAGTAAGAATGACAATATACAATATACTCATTGTTAACATAATATTGGAACAAATTTGGCATTCATTTTTTTATATTTTTTTTTGTAATGACCGCGCTAATGCTAGGTTAAAACGGGTTTATGACATTTGGTTTATTGCAATTTACTGTATCAAACAATAGATGAAACGGAATCATAACATTGAAAAAAAAAGCGTTGTCTCGGCGCTATCAGCGCTTTGATTTTATTTCGAGACTACAGCAACTAATTTACTGAAATAGGGGAGTTTACTGCTATTTATTTGTGAGCTGAGGTTGTACTTTGTACTTTGTTATTTCCCCTTTTTCATTAATCAGAGCTACCTATGAAAATAGAAGCGGCAATTCACTTTTGTCAGTTTGATTGTTATGCTTTGGGTATAAGGTTTTTCGATCGGTGCCTGTCCTGTTGGAAGGAGGCGTTTTTCACCTACCTAGTTGTTATTTAGTTGTTGCATTAGTTCCAAGGTCTTTTTTTTTCAAAGTTAGTTATTATAGGTACAATACAGCTGTTGTGGTATTCTGTTCGTTTGAGTTTTGTCCTGCACTGGAATGTTTGCTGGGAGGGATTTGTCTCACAGACATGTAAGTTGTTTGTTAATGACGACTAATGTTTGATTTTGTAGTCATGTCTTTATCAAATTATATCTTAACCTCCAGATTATTTTTATTTCAATAATGTAAATGGATAGTTTTATAGATATTTAAATAAGAATGAGAAAGGATAAATTTGTGAATTTTAATAATCACTGTAAAAAAGTCTATTTAAGAGAGTAGCTCGTGGATAATAATTTACTTATGTAAATAAAATAATGCTCATATATTGAAAACACACACACACCGGTGGCCGAGTGGTTAGAGCGTCCGCCTCGGGAGCGAGAGGCTGTGAGTTCGATTTCTGGCCGCAACATACCAAAGTCGTAAAAATGGTACTGTTATAGCTCCCTTGCTTGGTGCTCAGCAAATAAGGATAGTTGCTGGACTGGTTGACTCGGTGTCAGGATAATGTGACTGAGTGTGGTATCATGCCACATGTCTACGGCGTGATACTGCAGTGTGGCAGCACTATATCTGTCTCAAGTAGACATCGTCTCAAAATGACTGAAATACTGTCATTGGGACGTTAAACCCAACAAACAAACAAACAAACAAACAGATATTCGGGCACATATGGTTATTAAACAGTCAAGGCGGCTGATTAACCTGAACTGGACATTTATTGGTGCCAAACGTGGGGCTGCGCAAAATAGAGAACTTACTGGAAGACACCAGTAAGCAAGAGACAAAAACCAAGTACCATACAACAAACAGTCAGAATAGAACAGAAGTTGATTAAGAACATGCTGGAAAAGCCGAACAGAAGAATACAGAAACTTAAAGAGGAGAGAGAAGTAATAAAACATGAGTGGTCAGCAAGGATACATGGGTATCGGGAGGATTTCTAACAGCCACATATGGGAACTGTGACAGAGGTAGAAGTCGAGGGTATAACTGTGGCAGGGAACACGGAAACGCCCTAAAGTCAGAAGAGCATTTAAACCAAGGTAACACTGATGTAATCGAGAGGACCTTCCAAACTTGAATGTGCCATCTTCACATACGAAAATGACGGCTAATTGTAGCTGGCATTGCAAGATGTCCCTGATAATCAGGACTTGCATCGTCGAATTCCCCGGCTGACTTATTCAGTTTATGACATCATGTAAAAGCTAATTTTCTTAAAATTTTTTTCTTCATAATCAGAATAAGTATGTATTTTCCAATTTAAAACGCATCGCTTAAACAGACATTTATTTACAGTAAGATCAGTTTATACACGATATTTTATCATCGAAATACTTTTCAATCTGAATGAATCGGACCAATGAGATGGAGACAGACTGAACAACGGGTTGGATAATTAAGAAAGTTTGTCAGTCAATCGGGCTCGAACACTGTTGTTATGCAATAATAGTTTAGCATTGTCAAAGTTATGACTCCAAAAGTTTGTAAGTTACATTTTGTCGACGATCTACATCCCAACTTACAACTTCTTTTAAAATATCGAGTCAATCGGACCAATTTGACGGCTGCAGAGCGCGAACCAAATCTGGTAGCTTATTTGAACTGTGACGTCAAATGACGTCATATGAAGATGAAAATTGTTGACTTCAAAAGGGCCAAAGTCACTCTGATTACTGTTAAAATTTCATGCTGCTGGTTTATTGGAAACCTGTTTTAATTTGAACCTCAAAAGGAGGAAAAATAATAAACAGATTTAAACATGGTTCAACGTCGTATAAAAGAGGAGACATGGAAATATCAACATAATATTAATATAACAAATGTAAAAAGGAACAAAACAGACATCTTTTAAGGTGAACATTGGTATAGATGCTACATAAAAGCTAGTATCTGAGTATTAAAGGCTCATTACATATCATGGGTCAATACTTTACGTGATATTCGGTACTGTAAAGAGGTTTAAGTTCGTTATAGATCTATTAAATTCTTTATCATGTTATCAGAAATCATGTACATATACATTTATGTTATATGTACTTTCCTAATCTCCCTACCGGTTTATATATTCATTTTTATGACAAGTAGAAAAAAAACAACACCAAACGGTTTCATCATAATCATACGTATTAAAAAGTGACAAATTCGGAAATTTAAAGTCTTTTTACCCTTTGTGTATGTTGCTATGAATACCAGTTTTCAGTGTCAAGGATTAAATATCAATAGCAGGTATATGCAATTTTATGCTGTGTAGATTAATTTCTAAAACTATATTTAGAAAAAATACAACAAAAAAGTACGACATCCAATCGATATGATATGTATATGTTATAAAATAACGCATGCTCTCTTCATCACTTTTAATTTGCAGTGAACTCTTTTAATTCCGTGGCCGAGAGGGTAAAGTCGCTGACTTTAGAACTCACTCAGCCCCTCACCGCTTGGGTTCGAAACCCGGCAGGGTCATTCGGATTTTTATGTGAGGAAGCATTCAAGCTGGCTTGCGGTAGGTCGGTGGTTCTACCCGGATGCCTCCGTACATTGGGGGTCTTCCTCCACCTGTAATTAGCTGGACGTGGCTATATGACTGAAATACCGTCGAAGCGACGGTAAAATCAAATAGTCAAGTTAGTCAAGTCTTTTAATTTCTTTCAAATAATTTGGTTCTTTATGAAACCCTGAAGTAGCCTACTCATATACCATATTTGTGTATAATTATTTATTGCATGCATCTAAAATCAAGACTATGTTATCGTATGGTTAAAACAATAAATATAAAGTGTATATACTCACTATTCCACTTATCGCTGTAATCAATGCAAGAAACACAAACCAAAACCTTGACTTGCTTGTTTGTTTCGTATTCTTATTTTGTTAAATGTTTATAGAATTTTATTGATTATCATAAAGCATTTAGTCTGTACATGGTACTGCAATATAATATTTCTAGGTACAAACTCATGAAATGTTTATAAGTGTCCCGAATAAAACAGCTATATGTATTTTCTTCCGTTCTATGACGCGGCTTGTGCTTGCATGTTGAAATGACATTCCTTTGTTTACACACACTTATAAAAAACGCCAAGTAAGTCGTTGAGTTTTGTATTCACAACAAAGCGGAAAAAAACTGTATGATAAATTATTATCTTATTTTTTGACTGTAGTTGCCTTTCAAGTACTTTTGTTTTAGAATAACTAGAATCTTAATTTCTTTATGTTGATCGTAAGGAAAATTATTTTGTCAAACATATTTGCCTGAAATATACTACTCCCTGTCTGCCCCCCTCACCCGACTGCTCCTACATTACTGATGGATTTATTCAGAATGTGCATATAATTAGTTATTAATCAAATATCACAGCCTCGCAGGCTTTATAGCCCTTTTCATTTAATTTGAAGTATTTCTTACATAACAAATGCTTTTGTTTGCATCGATTAATTGGGGGACATATTGTTTTATGTCTTTCTGTTTGTCTGTTTATTTGTTTGTCTGTCTGTTTGAGTGTCTGTCACAAAATTTTAACTTTTACCATAACACGGAATTTACAGATGCATGCACCTTGATAAACTCTACGCGGTTTGTGACCTTGACCTTCAAATGACCTTGACCCCAGGTTTAAGGACCTCGGGGGCATGGCGTTCATTCGAACATAGCGTTTTATTCCTGCCCTGCATCCCATATTTCTTTAAAATACTTTTTACCTTATACAATGTCTGCTTGTAGTCTGATTGATCACAACCTTTGGGCATATGTTTAGGCTGCTGGGAGAATGGGGTGTGTGTGCGGGGATAAGGTTAAGGTTTGCTATACAGTTCTTGTTTCTTCTGCACCCCCCCCCCCACACACACACACTTTTTTTGTTCCCAATACGTTTTCAGACGTTTAGAAAACGTCATTGTTAAAATAAAACTTACAATAGGTCTGTGACGTTAACCACTCTGCCATGAATGCCTCATATATGGTTAAATGCCATATTAACATTTACATACAGTGTAGTGCAAAAAGTAGTCGTCATGTTGAAGTTACGTTAGCGTCGCGACATGCGTCATCGTCACCAAGGTATACAATTTTTGAGTTAAAAATAAACATTTAAATTAAAACAGTGGTAACTTTGACTAACCTAGTACTTATAGTAAGATGTCCATTATTCAAGATTACTGACATGATTCGTCGAGGCAAGGTGAGATAAAGGCTCTGAATGAACTCTTGGTCAATACGGGTCCAAATGTTAGAGATGGCGTGGTAGAGAGCCTCGTTTGTATTGATAGTACCAGTTCTTCCAGACAACTGTCTTTTGAAAATCAACCAAACATTTTCGATGATGTTTATGTCTCCCTGGTTCGAATCGATGCAAGTTCGAAAAGGAATAGTCTTCAGTGTTGAATATTTGCGCCATTGGGAAGCACAAAGTCTTGCAAATTAGTCCATTTCTTGACATACGTGCGGAGGAATTAAAGAAGTATATTATATTTGAGTTTATAATATACATGCTGGTTTTTATCAAGTCTTTTGGGAAATGAACTTTTCTGATATAAATGTGTTTCTGGCACAGTCTACCATTTTTTTTTTGTGTGTGTGTGGGGGGGCTGGGGGTGGATTTACCTGTATTATTCGTTTATTCAGCTATAAACGAATTGACCTATTAGTGCTTATTTGCAGACTATCATTTACAGGGTTACTGATTGTCATACACATGTCGCAGTGTCATATTTACGGCTTTTCGCAACCTGCGGAAAACGTATAGGGTTTGTTATGTTTATTCTTATTATTAGGACTTTCTGCCTAAAGCAGAAAGTCCTATTGGGTTTGTTATTAGGACTTTCTGCCCTTTCGGCAGAAAGTCCTATTGGGTTGTACTGTTTTTTTATTATTATTATTAGGACTTTCTGCCTACTGGCAGAAAGTCCTATTGGGTTTGTTATGTTTTTTTATTCTTCTTATTCTTTTTTTCTTCCAAACTGAGCGTTAATTTAAGCATGTTGCAATGGTCCCAGTGCCATGAAAATTTTATGGCATATACTTGATGCGATGAAATTTTGATTTCTATGATTTTCATATGCCTATGACGTCATATGACGTCTCATTTGAAATATGCTACAAAAGTTTGTACGCGGTCTACAGCCATTGTTTGTGAACCAATTTTCATCAAATTTTCACAGATTGTGTATATTAAGTTCTAGTTGTGCATCCCGGTGTCTGTTTTTCAAAATTCGAAAAGTCCATGGTTCTATAGAGAATCCAAGATTCGAACCAAGGTCGTAAATATTTTAAATGCTTATAAAATATGTCCTATTTAAGATAGAAAGTTGATATTTAGTCAGTATATAGGTCTCTAGAAGTTTTAAATATTTTGTGAAAATAAATGTCATATGACGTCACGTGACGTCATTATATGATAATGTATTTCAAATATTAACAAGAGTATTTCTATATGTTGAAATTGTCGAAGGGCAATGAAAATTTAATGACATATGCTTCAATCGCTGAAAGTTTGATTTCTATGATTTTCATATGCCTATGACGTCATATGACGTCACACTTGAAATATGCAACAAAAGTTTGTACGCAGTCCAGAGCCATTGTTTATGAACCGATTTTCATCAAATTTTCACAGAATGTGTATATTAAGTTCCAGTTGTGCATCCCGGTGTCCGTTTTTCAAAATTCGAAAAGTCCAAGGTTCTATAGCGATTCCAAGATTCGAACCAAGGTCGTAAATTTTCAAATTCTTATAAAATCGGTCGTATTTGAGATAGAAAGAAGATATTGGGTCAGTATATAGGTCTCTGGGAGTCTTAAACATTTTATGAAAATAAATGTCATATGACGTTACGTGACGTCATTATATGATAATGAATTTCTAATTCTAACAAGATTATTTCTATATGTTGAAATTTTCGAAGGGCAATGAAAATTTAATGCCGCATGCTTCAGATGCTGAAATTTCGATTTCATTGATTTTCAGAAGCCTATGACGTCATATGACGTCAAATTTGAAATTGACCACGAAAGTTTGTACACGGTCCAGAGCCATTATTAATGGGCCGATTTTCATCAAATTTTCAGAGAATGTGTATATTAAGTTCTAGTTGTGCATCTCGGTGTCCGTTTTCCAAAATTCGAAAAAGTCCATGGTTCTATAGCGAATTCAAGATTCGAACCAAGGTCGTAAATTTTTAAATGCTTATAAAATCGGTCCTATTTAATATAGAAAAGTGATATTTGGTCAGTATATAGGTCTCTAAGAGTCTTAAACATTTTGTGAAAAGAAACGTCATATGACGTCACGTGACGTCATTATATGATAATGTATTTTTAATATTAACAAGAGTATTTCTATATGTTGAAATTGTCGAAGGGCAATGAAAATTTAATGACAAATGATTCAGATGCTGAAATTTCGATTTCAATGATTTTCAGAAGCCTATGACGTCATATGACGTCACATTTGAAATTGACTACAAAAGTTTGTACACGGTCCAGAGCCATTATTAATGGGCCGATTTTCATCAAATTTTCACAGAATGTGTATATTACGTTCTTATTGTGTATACCGGTGTCTGTTTTTCAAAATTCGAAAAGTCCAAGCATATATGGCGGATCCAAGATTCGAACCAATGACGTCAATATTTAAATGCTTATAAAAACTGTCCTATTTGAGATAGAAAGTTGAAATTTTGTCAGTTAGTAGGTCTCTGGGTGTCTTAACAATTATGTGAAAATAAACGTCATATGACGTCACGTGACGTCATTTGTTTATTATTATTATTCTTTTCTTCTTCCTAACTAAACGCTTATTTTAATATGTTGCAATAGTCCTAGGACGATGAAATTTTTATGGGTTATTAGGCACGTGAGGAAATTTTGATTTCACCCCTACTGCATATATGTAGCCATATCTCAATAAATATCGATTTTTGTAAATATATATATGAATAAGAATTATAGCTGAATAATTGACGTTTCCAAAGACATTTAGTTTATTAAAATTGGTTTACGCAATACAAAGTTATAAGCAAAAAAACTAAATGAAATGAAGCTAATTTTGCTGATAATATGCTGTTTTCTTGAGGTTTAACAGTCAATATCTCAGAAACGACTGAAGATAAGTTTATACATTATGCGTATAAAATGTAGCATGTTTTAAGAGCTTTCTAACGGTACCAAGTTTATTGAAATTGGACTTCATATAAGAAAGTTACATGGAAAATAAGATATTTCATAATCATGCATCATAAAAATATGGAAAAGGTCACGCGCAGGGGTCACCAAGCTTAAATACTTGCGCAACGACTTAAAAAAAAAAAAAAAAAATATATATATATATATCAAATTGCAATTGATGGGCTATATCTTGATTTTTTTATTTTTTTTTGTCGAATGTTGACTGTTTCCAAAATAAGCATTGAAGTTAATACATGTACAGCGGCACAAGACAAAAATCCGTATTTGCAACACTATGTAGCTAGCGAGCAGTTTGCAAGCCTTGAAAAATTCACACGCAGCCCCACATTTTAGACCATCTAAAAACTGCATTGTTATGCTAACGATATTCATATTGCATCAGTTTGTAGGCTGGGATGTTACCTTTCAAAATATCACCATAGTTCGAAATTCCAGGAATTTATGGCAAAACTACGGAAGCCCAAACACGCCAAAATCGCTAAATACGTTTAACTACGTTACAGGTGTCGAAAGGATATAGCACTATACAAATATTCAATACTTCTTCCTACTGAGGCTAAAATTAAACAAGGTTACAACTGAGCTGGAGTGATGAAATTCTATGTGTGATGAAAGTTAGAAACTTACATTTGAACACTGTTTCATTTTTCTTTCATGTCATATGACATAGTATAAATTTTGTATGTAAACTACATGTGCAAGATATAGGCGGACTTTTAATAAAATTCACAGAATGTGTTCTATTTGTGCTATTTTATATAGAAATAGAGGAGATAGAAAGTTGCAATTTGGACAGATTATCTATTATGTCATCTTCTATATATACTATATAAAGCAGATGTTGCAGAAAGTCCTATCATTCGTTTAAACGAATGACATCTAGTTATTCTTTTTTTCTTCCTAACTAAACGCTTATTTTTCTATGTTGCAATAATCCTAGGATGATGAAATTTTTATGACTTATTAGTCACGTGAGGAAATTTTGATTTCTATGATTTTCATATGCCTATGACGTCATATGACGTCACATTTGAAATATGCTACAAAAGTTTGTACGCGGTCTACAGCCATTGTTTGTGAACCGATTTTCATCAAATTTTCACAGCTTGTGTATATTAAGTTCTAGTTGTGCATCCCGGTGTCCGTTTTTCAAAATTCGAAAAGTCCATGGTTCTATAGCGAATCCAAGATTCGAACCAAGGTCGTAAATATTTAAATGCTTATAAAATCTGTCCTATTTAAGATAGAAAGTTGATATTTAATCAGTATATAGGTCTCGAGAACTTTTAATCATTTTGTGAAAATAAATGTCATATGACGTCACGTGACGTCATTATATGATAATGTATTTCTAATATTAACAAGAATATTTCTATATGTTGAAATTGTCGAAAGCAATGAAAATTAAATGACACATGCTTCAAACGCTGAAATTTTGATTTCTATGATTTTTATATCTCTATGACGTCATATGACGTCACACGTGAAATAAGCTACAAAAGTTTGTACGCGGTCCAGAGCCATTATTGATGAACCGATTTTCATCACATTTTCACAGAATGTGTATATTAAGTTCTAGTTGTGCATCCCGGTGTCCGTTTCTCAAAATTCGAAATTGCCAAGGTTCTATAGCGAATCCAAGATTCGAACCAAGGTCGTAAATTTTCAAATGCTTATAAAATCAGTCCTATTTGAGATAGAAAGTTGATATTTGGTCAGTTTGTAGGTCTCTCGGAGTCTTAAAAATATTTTGAAAATTTGCATCATATGACGTCACGTGACGTCATTATATGAAAATATATTACTAACATTAACAAGATTATTTCTATATGTTGAAATGTTCGAAGAGCAATAAACATTTAATGGCGTATGTTTCAGACGATATAATTTATATTTCAATCATTTTTATAGGCATATGACGTCATATGACGTCACACTTGACATATTCTACAAAAGTTTGTACGCGGTCTACAGCCATTACTTATGAACCGATGTTCATCAAATTTTCACAGAATGTGTTTATTAGGATATAGTTGTGCATCCCGCTATCCGTTTTTCAAAATTCTAAAAGACCATGGTTCTATGGAGAATCCAAGATTCGAACCGAGGTCGTTAATTCTCAAATGCTTATAAAATCGGTCCCATATGAGATATAAAGTTGATATTTGAACATTATGTAGGTTTATGGATGACTGAACGATTTTGTGAAAATGAGCGTTATGTGACGTCAGATGACGTCATTACATGAAAATATATTTCTAATATTTACAAGAAAATTTCTATATGTTAAAATGGTCCATGGAAATGGAAATTATATGACATTTTGCTTCAAACGTTGATATTTTTAATTCTACAGTTTTCATATGCCTATGACGTCATATGACGTTACACTTGCCATATGCTACAAGAGTTTGTACGCGGTCTACAGCCATTGTTTATGAACCGATTTTCATAAAAATTCCACAGAAAGTGTATATTAGGTTATAGTTGAGCATCCCGGTGTCCGTTCTTCCAAATTCAAAAAGCAAAGGTTTTATGGCGGATCCAATATTCCAACTATTGACGTCAAATTTTAAATACGTATAAAATCGTTTCCAGATGTGTTAGAAATCTAATATTTGGAAAGTAAATAAGTCTCCAAGAGTGCTTTAGATTCTGTGAAGATGAACGTCATTTGACGTCATATGACGTCATAAGGTCAAAAATTATTTCTGATATATACGCGTAAATTTGATATGTTGTTAACTTCCCAGGACCATGAAATCTTATGGTATATACTTTAGAAATGCTTTAGAATGCAATGTAATTCATATTAATTTGACGTTATATCACATCAGATTTGACATCAGGACAAAAAGGTTTTACGCGGTGTACAGCCATTATTTTTGGACCAATTTTCAGCAAATTTCAAAGAATGTATATGTAACGCTCTAGTTGTGTATCCCGGGTCCTGTTTTACAAATTCGAAAAGACGAAAAGGCAATGGTTCTATGGCGAATCCAAGTTTCGAAACATTGACGTCAAATTTCAAAAACATATAAAATCGCTTCGAGATGATTTAGAAAGTTGATATTTGGACTGAATATTAGTCTTTAAGACTTATTTATATTCTGTGAGGATTAACGTTATTTGACGTCATAAGGTCAAAAAGAATGTTAATATATCTACGCGTTAATTTCTATATGTTTCATTTCATTGACTTTCTTATGCCTATGATGTCATGTGACATCAAACTTGACGTTGTCAACACCTCTTGTACGCGGTCTACAGCCATTATTGCAGGATGGAATTCGAATTGTAAGCGTTTTAAATAAATTTGATTTGTAACATAGATTATAAAAATAGTCCAAGTTTAATAAATCGATATAAAAAAAATGATTTCCAGTTACTTTTGCCATTTCCTCCAAGTTAAACGGTTTATTTTTCAAAGTTCATTTAAGTTATGGCCATACAAAAGCAAGTTAAAGGGTGCAATTTCATTTCCTCTTACTTTTTTTGCTTTTAAGTATTTGACAAATGTAGCAGAAAGTCCTATCATTCGTATCAACGAATGAAATCTAGTTTTTATTATTATTATTATTATTCTTTTCTTCCTCACGGATTTTCATATGTTGCAATCGTCCTAGGAGAATAAATTTGATGGCATATTTTATATGCGTAATTAAAAATTCTATAATTTTCAAATGCCTATGACGTCATTATGACGTCAAACTTGGCAAATTGCTACAAAAGTTTGTACGCGGTCCAGAGCGATAATTAATAAACCGATTTTTATCAAATTTTCACAGAATGTGTATATTACGTTCTAGTTGTGCATCTCGGTGTCCGTTTTTCAAAATTCGAAAAGCACAAGGTTCTATGGCGAATGCAAGATTCAAACCAAGGACGTCAAATTGATAAATGCTCATAAAATCGTCCCTAAATAGACAGAAGGTTGTTATTTTGTCAGTATATAGATCTCCGATAGATTAAACTATTTTGTGAAAATAGAGTCTTTATGACGTCATCAAATTCGTAATTTTTAAACACATAATTATATATGTTAATATGGTCCAAGGACAATGAAATTTTGTTGTCTTATTCTCCAAGAGATTTTATTTTGATTTCTATGATTTTCATATAGCTATGACGTCATATGACGTCACACGTGAAATAAGCTACAAAAGTTTGTACGCGGTCCAGAGCTATTATTAATGAACCGATTTTCATCAAAGTTTCACAAAATGTGTATATTAAGTTCTAGTTGTGCATCCCGGTGTCCGTTTTTCAAAATTCGAAAAGTCCAAGGTTCTATAGCGATTCCAAGATTCGAACCAAGGTCGTAAATTTTCAAATTCTTATAAAATCGGTCCTATTTGAGATAGAAAGATGATATTGGGTCAGTATATAGGTCTCTGAGAGTCTTAAACATTTTGTGAAAATAAATCTCATATGACGTCACGGGACGTCATTATATGATAATGAATTTCTAATTCTAACAAGATTATTTCTATATATTGAAATTTTTGAAGGGCAATGAAAATTTAATGCCGCATACTTCAGATGCTGAAATTTCGATTTCAATGATTTTCAGAAGCCTATGACGTCATATGACGTCACATTTGAAATTGACTACGAAAGTTTGTACACGGTCCAATGCCATTATTAATGGGCCGATTTTCATCAAATTTTCACAGAATGTATATATTAAGTTCTTATTGTGTATACCGGTGTCCGTTTTTCAAAATTCGAAAAGTCCATGGTTCTATAGCGAATCCAAGATTCGAACTAAGGTCGTAAATTTTTAAATGCTTTTAAAATCTGTCCTATTTAAGATAGAAAATTGATATTTAGTCAGTATATAGGTCTCTAGAAGTTTTAAACATTTTGTGAAAATAAATGTCATATGACGTCACGTGACGTCATTATATGATAATGTATTTCTAATATTAACAAGAATATTTCTATATGTTGAAATTGTCGAAGGACAATGAAAATTTAATGACAAATGAGTCACATGCTGTAATTTCGATTTCAATGATTTTCAGAATCCTATGACGTCATATGACGTCACATTTGAAAATGACTACAAAAGTTTGTACACGGTCCAGAGCCATTATTAATATGCCGATTTTCATCAAATTTTCACAGAATGTTTATTTTACGTTCTTATTGTGTATACCGAAGTCCGTTTTTCAAAATTCGAAAAGTCCAAGCATCTATGGCGAATCCAATATTCGAACCAAGGTCGTCAAATTTTAAATGCTTATAAAAACTGTCCTATTTGAGATAGAACGTTGAAATTTTGTCAGTTAGTAGGTCTCTGGGTGTCTTAACAATTATGTGAAAAATAAACGTCATATGACGTCACGTGACGTCATATTATTCTTATTATTATTCTTTTCTTCTTCCTAACTAAACGTTTATTTTAATATGTTGCAATAGTCCTAGGACGATGAATTTTTTATGGGTTATTCGGCACGTGAGGAAATTTTGATTTCAATTATTGTCAGCACCCTATGACGTCACATGACGTCACAGCTAAAAACAGTGACAAATGGTGTTCGCGCTCTACTGCTGCCATTTATGATCAGATTTTCTTCAAATTTTTACAGATGGTACATTTTGAAACTAAGGTGTGAATATTTTGTCAGCTAACCATAATTCCGAAAAACCGAAGTATTGTGGCTGAAGTAAGATTCGAACATAGGACCAAAAATTTCATTTTAGGGTTAAAGAATTTCGGAATGAGATAGAAAGTTGAAACTTACACAGTTTGCAGTTCTGCATAATTTCTTAATATATTTTGAATGGTGACGTCATATGACGTCATAAACATACTACTACTACTTATTTTTTTTTCTTCGTAACTAAAGGCTTATTTTTCGCGGAAAATAATGTCAGTTGTTCAGCATGAACATGATATACTACCAGAGGTGAGTCATTGCATGAAACTTCTATCTCCTGCTTTTTGCATTAACGCAGGTTGCAGGAGGTCCTATCATTCGTTTAGACGAATGACATCTAGTTCTTATTCTTCTTATTCTTTTTTTCTTCCTCTTGTATTTGTGTTAATTTCGATGTGTTGCCAATGGCCCAGAAAAATGAAAATTTTATGGCATATATTTCAAACCATGAGCTTTCGAATGCAATGAATTTCATATTCATATGACGTCATATAACGACAGATTTGACGTAAGGTGAAAAAGTTTGTACGCGGTCTACAGCCATTATTTCTGGGCCGATTTTCGTCAAAATTTCACAGAATGCGTATGTTAGGCTCTTGTTGTGCCTTCCGGTGTCCGCTTTTCAAAATTTGAAAAAGCAATAGTTCTATGGCGAATCCAAGATTCGAACCATTGACGTCAAATTTAAAATGCGTATAAAATCGCTTACAAATGAGCTAGAAAGATGATATTTGGACAGAATATAAATCTCGAGGGTTGCTTCATATTCTCTGAAGATGAACGTCATATGACGTCATATGACGTCATGAGGTGAAAGGTAATTTCTAATTTTTATGTGTTAATTTTTATATGTTGTTTACGTCCGAGCACCTTGAAAATTTAATAGCATTTGCTTCAGATAGAACTGTTTCCATTTCCATAATTTTCATTTGACTATAACGTGTTTTGACGTCAAACTTGACGCTGTCTACACAAGCTTTTATGCGGTCTTCGGCAATTATTACAGGATGAAATTCGAATTGTAAGCATTTTAAATAAATTTGATTTGTAACATAGATTATAAAAATAATCCAAGTTAAATAAATCGATATAAAAACATGATTTTCAGTTTCTTTTGCCATATCCTCCAAGTTAAACGGTTATATTTTTCAAATTTTATTTAAGTTATGGCCATACAAAAGCAAGTTAAAGGCTGGAATTTCATATCTTTTTACTTTTTTAGCTTTTAAGTGTTTAACAAATGTAGCAGAAAGTCCTATCATTCGTATGAACGAATGTAATCTAGTTATTATTCTTTTTTTCTTCCTAACTAAACGCTTATTTTTCTATGTTGCAATACTCCTAGGACGATGAAATTTTTATGACTTATTAGTCACGTGAGGAAATTTTGATTTCTATGATTTTCATATGCCTATGACGTCATATGACGTCACATTTGAAATATGCTACAAAAGTTTGTACGCTGACTACAGCCATTGTTTGTGAACCGATTTTCATCAAATTTACACAGAATGTGTATACTAAGTTCTAGTTGTGCATCCCGGTGTCCGTTTTTCAAAATTCGAAAAGTCCATGGTTCTATAGCGAATCCAAGATTCGAACCAAGGTCGTAAATTTTCAAATGCTTATAAAATCTGTCCTATTTAAGATAGAAAGTTGATATTTAATCAGTATATAGGTCTCTAGAAGTTTTAAACATTTTGTGAAAATAAATGTCATATGACGTCACGTGACGTCATTATATGATAATGTATTTCTAATATTAACAAGAATATTTCTATATGTTGAAATTGTCGAAGGGCAATGAAAATTTAATGACACATGCTTCAAATGCTGACATTTTGATTTCTATGATTTTCATATCTCTATGACGTCATATGACGTCACACGTGAAATAAGCTACAAAAGTTTGTACGCGGTACAGAGCCATTATTAATGAACCGATTTTCATCAAATTTTCACAGAATGTGTATACTAAGTTCTAGTTGTGCATCCCGGTGTCCGTTTCTCAAAATTCGAAATTGCCAAGGTTCTTTAGCGAATCCAAGATTCGAACCAAGGTCGTAAATTTTCAAATGCTTATAAAATCAGTCCTATTCTAGATAGAAAGTTGATATTTGGTCAGTATGTAGGTCTCTCGGAGTCTTAAAAATATTTTGAAAATTTGCATCATATGACGTCACGTGACGTCATTATATGAAAATATATTACTAACATTAACAAGATTATTTCTATATGTTGAAATGGTCAAAGAGCAATACAAATTCAATGGCGTATGTTTCACACGATATAATTTCTATTTCAATAATTTTTATAGGCATATGACGTCATATGACGTCACACTTGACATGTTCTACAAAAGTTTGTACGCGCTCTACAGCCATTACTTATGAACCGATGTTCATCAAATTTTCACAGAATGTGTATATTAAGATCTAGATTTGCATACCGCTAACCGTTTTTCAAAATTCTAAAAGACCATGGTTTTATGGAGAATCCAAGATTCGAACCGAGGTCGTTAATTTTCAAATGCTTATAAAATCGGTCCCATATGAGATAGAAAGTTGATATTTGAACATTATGTAGGTTTATGGATGACTGAACGATTTTGTGAAAATGAACGTCATGTGACGTCAGATGACGTCATTACATGAAAATCTATTTCTAATATTTACAAGAAAATTTCTATATGTTAAAATGGTCCATGGAAATGGAAATTATATGACATTTTGCTCCAAACGTTGATATTTTTAATTCTACAGTTTTCATATGCCTATGACGTCATATGACGTTACACTTGCCATATGCTTCAAAAGTTTGTACGCGGTCTACAGCCATTGTTTATGAACCGATTTTCATAAAAATTTCACAGAAAGTGTATATTAGGTTATAGTTGTGCATCCCGGTGTCCGTTCTTCCGAATTCAAAAATGCAAAGGTTTTATGGCGGATCCAATATTCGAACTATTGACGTCAAATTTTAAATACGTATAAAATCGTTTCCAGATGGTTAAAATAATTTGGAAAGTAAATAAGTCTCTAAGATTTACATTCTATGAAGATGAACGTCATTTGACGTCATATGACGTCATAAGGTAAAAATTTTTAATGTTAACTTCCCAGGACCATGAAATCTTATGGTATATACTTTAAAAGAATGCAATGTAATTCATTTAATTTGACGTTATATCACATCAGATTTGACGTCAGGACAAAAAGGTTTTACGCGGTGTACAGCCATTAATTTTGGACCAATTTTCAGCAAATTTCAAAGAATGTATATGTAACGCTCTAGTTGTGTATCCCGGGTCCCGTTTTACAAATTTAGCCCTTCGAGATGATTTAGAAAGTTGATATTTGGACTGAATATTAGTCTTTAAGACTTATTTATATTTTGTGAGGATTAGCGTTATTTGACGTCATAAGGTCAAAAAGAATGTTAATATATCTACACGTTAATTTCTATATGTTGCAAAGTTGTAAGGAGCATGAAAAAATTACTTGATATATGTAAGATACTTAATATTTCATTTCATTGATTTTCTTATGCCTATGATGTCATGTGACATCAAACTTGACGTTGTCTACACACTCTTGTACGCGGTCTACAGCCATTATTACAGGATGGAATTCGAATTGTAAGCGTTTTGAATAAATTTGATTTGTAACATAGATTAAAAAATAGTCCAAGTTAAATAAATCGATATAAAAAAAGTGATTTTCAGTTACTTTTGCCATTTCCTCCAAGTTAAACGGTTTATTTTTCAAAGTTCATTTAAGTTATGGCCATACAAAAGCAAGTTAAAGGCTTCAATTTCATATCCTCTTACTTTTTTTGCTTTTAAGTATTTGACAAATGTAGCAGAAAGTCCTATCATTCGTATCAACGAATGAAATCTAGTTATTATTATTATTCTTTTTTTCTTCCTAACTAAACGCTTATTTTTATATGTTGCAATGGACCTAGGACGATGAAATTTTTATGGCTTATTAGTCACGTGAGGAAATTTTGATTTCAATGATTTTCAGCACCCTATGACGTCACATGACGTCACAGCTAAAAATTAGTGAGAAATGGTGTTGGTTCTCTACAGCCGTCATTTATGGTCGGATTTTCTTCAAATTTTCACAGATGGTACATCTTGAAACTAAGGTGTGCATATCCTGTCAGCTAACCGAAATTCCGAAAGACCGAAGTTCTGTGGCTGAAATAAGATTCGAACAAAGGACCGAACATTTCATTTTAGGATTAAAGAGCTTCAGGATGAGACAGAAAGTTGAAATTTACACAGTTTGCAGTGCGGCAGAATTTCTGCATATATTTTGAGTCCTGACGTCATATAACGTCATATCACGTCATAAGCGTACTTCTTAATTTTCATATTAGGGCAATGATTTCGACATGATGCCAGTTGTTCAGAATAATGAAAATTTCAGAGTTATGACAGTAAAGTATGCGCTTTTGAACAAAAGCATATTCAGCACCCTATGACGTCACATGACGTCACAGCTAAAAATAGTGAAAAATGGTGTTGGTTCTCTACAGCCGTCATTTATGGTCGGATTTTCTTCAAATTTTCACAGATGGTACATCTTGAAACTAAGGTGTGCATATCCTATCAGCTAACCGAAATTCCGAAAGACCGAAGTTCTGTGGCTGAAATAAAATTCGAACATAGGACCGAACATTTCATTTTAGGATTAAAGAGCTTCATAATGAGACAGAAAGTTGAAACTTGCACAGTTTGCAGTTCTGCAGAATTTCTATATATATTTTCAGTCATGACGTCATATGACGTCATGTGACGTCATAATCATACTTCTTAATTTTCATATTAGGGCAATGATTTCGACATGATGCCAGTTGTTCAGAATAATGAAAATTTCAGAGTTATGACAGTAAAGTATACGCCTTTGAACAAAAGCATCTTCAGCACCCTTTGACGTCATGTGACGTCAGAGCTAAAAATAGTGAAAAATGGTGTTCACGCTCTACAGCCGCCATTTATGGTCGGATTTTCTTCAAATTTTCACAGATTGTACATCTTGAAACTAAGGTGTGCATATCCTGTCAGCTAACCGAAATTCCGAAAGACCGAAGTTCTGTTGCTGAAATAAGATTCGAACATAGGACCGAAAATTTCATTTTAGGATTAAAGAGCTTCAGGATGAGATAGAAAGTTGAAACTTACACAGTTTGCAGTTCTGCAGCATTTCTACAAATATTTTAAATCGTGACGTCATAGGACGTCATAAGCATACCACTTAATTTTAATTTGGGGGAATGATTTCGACATGATGCCAGTTGTTCAGAATAATGAAAATTTCAGAGTTATTGCAGTAAAGTATGCGCTTTTGAGCAACAGCATTTTCAGCACCCTCTGACGTCACCTGACGTCAGAGCTAAAAATAGTCAAAAATTGTATTCGCGCTCTACAGCCGCCATTTATGATCAGATTTTCTTCAAATCTTTAAGATGGAACATCTTAAATGAGGTGTGAATATTTTGTGGTAACCTTAATTCCAAAAATATTGTGGCTGAAGTAAGATTCGAACATACGACCTTTAAACTAGAAATCAAGTTTGCAGTCATGTCCTAACGTCATATGACATCATGTTACGTCACAGACTAATACTTAGTTCTTATCATTTGCACTAATTTCGGAATATAATGTCAATTGTTCAGCATGAACATGAAATACTACCAGAGGTGAGTCATTACATGAAACTTCAATCTCCTGCTTTTTGCATTAACACAGCTTGCAGAAAGTACTATCATTCGTTTTCACGAATGACATCTAGTTGTCCGCAAACTTGCGGAAAACGTATAGGGGTTTGTTATGTTTATTTTTCTTATTATTATTAGGACTTTCTGCCCTTTCGGCAGAAAGTCCTATTGGGTTTGTACTGTTTTTTATTAGGACTTTCTGCCTAAAGCAGAAAGTCCTTGGGTTTGTACTGTTTTTTTCTTCTTTTTTTATTATTAGGACTTTCTGCCCTTTCGGCAGAAAGGGTTTGTTATTTTTTATTATTCTTATTCTTCTTATTCTTTTTTTCTTCCTCTTGTATTTGTGTTAATTTCGATGTGTTGCCAATGGCCCAGAACAATGAAAATTTTATGGCATATATTTCAAACCATGAGCTTTCGAATGCAATGAATTTCATATTCATATGACGTCATATAACGTCAGATTTGACGTAAGGTGAAAAAGTTTGTACGCAGTCTACAGCCATTATTTCTGGGCCGATTTTCATCAAAATTTCACAGAATGTGTATGTTAGGCTCTAGTTGTGCGTTCCGGTGTCCGTTTTTCAAAATTCGAAATGGCAATGGTTCTATGGCGAATCCAAGATTCGAACCATTGACGTCAAATTTCAAATGCGTATAAAATCGCTTACAAATGAGCTAGAAAGATGATATTTGGACAGAATATAAGTCTCAAGGGTTACTTTACATTCTCTGAAGATGAACGTCATATGACGTCATATGACGTCATGAGGTGAAAGGTAATTTCTAATATTTACGTGTTAATTTTTATATGTTGTACAAGTCTGAGCACCTTGAAAATTTAATAGCATATGCTTCAGATAGAACTGTTTGCATTTCAATAATTTTCATTTTACTATGACGTGCTTTGACGTCAAACTTGACGTCGTCTAAAAATGTTTGTACGCGGTCTACAGCCATTATTTCTGTGCCGATTTTCATCAAAATTTCACAGAATGCGTATGTTAGGCTCTAGTTGTGCCTTCCGGTGTCCGTTTTTCAAAATTCGAAATGGCAATGGTTCTATGGCGAATCCAAGATTCGAACCATTGACGTCAAATTTCAAATGCGCATAAAATCGCTAACAAATGAGCTAGAAAGATGATATTTGGACAGAATATAAGTCTCAAGGGTTACTTTACATTCTCTGAAGATGAACGTCATATGACGTCATATGACGTCATGAGGTGAAAGGTAATTTCTAATATTTACGTGTTAATTTTTATATGTTGTACAAGTCTGAGCACCTTGAAAATATAATAGCATATGCTTCAGATAGAACTGTTTGCATTTCAGTAATTTTCATTTTACTATAACGTGCTTTGACGTCAAACTTGACGTCGTCTAAAAATGTTTGTACGCGGTCTACAGCCATTATTTCTGTGCCGATTTTCATCAAAATTTCACAGAATGTGTATGTTAGGCTCTAGTTGTGCCTTCCGGTGTCCGTTTTTCAAAATTCGAAATGGCAATGGTTCTATGGCGAATCCAAGATTCGAACCATTGACGTCAAATTTCAAATGCGTATAAAATCGCTTACAAATGAGCTAGAAAGATGATATTTGGACAGAATATAAATCTCGAGGGTTACTTTATATTCTCTGAAGATGAACGTCATATGACGTCATGAGGTGAAAGGTAATTTCTAATTTTTATGTGTTAATTTTTATATGTTGTTTACGTCCGAGCACCTTGAAAATTTAATAGCATTTGCTTCAGATAGAACTGTTTCCATTTCAATAATTTTCATTTGACTATGACGTGTTTTGACGTCAAACCTGACGTCGTCTAAAAATGCTTGTACGCGGTCTACATCCATTATTTCTGGGCCGATTTTCATTAATTTTCACAGAATGTGTATGTTAAAGTCTAGTTGTACATTCCGGTGTCCGTTTTTCCAAATTCGAAAATGCAAAGGTTTTATGGCGGATCCAAAATTCGAACCATTGACGTCAAATTTCAAATACGTATAAAATCGTTTCCAGATGAGTTAGAAATATAATATTATATTTGGATAGTATATAAGTCTCCAAGAGTGCTTTACATTCTATGAAGATGAACGTCAAAAATAATTTCTGATATATACGCGTTAATTTAAATATGTTGTTTACTTCCCAGGACCATGGAAATCTAATGGTATGTACATCAATCCGTGTGCTTTAGAATGCAATGTAATTCATATTAATGTGACGTTATATCACGTAAGATTTGACGTCAGGACAAAAAGGTTTTACGCGGTGTACAGCCATTATTTTTGGACCGATTTTCATCAAAATTTCACAGAATGTATATGTAACGCTCTATATGTTTAAGTGTTTAACAAATGTAGCAGAAAGTCCTATCATTCGTATCAATGAATGAAATCTAGTTATTATTCTTTTTTTCTTCCTAACTAAACGCTTATTTTTCTATGTTGCAATACTCCTAGGACGATGAAACTTTTATGACTTATTAGCCACGTCAGGAAATTTTGATTTCTATGATTTTCATATGCCTATGACGTCATATGACGTCACATTTGAAATATGCTACAAAAGTTTGTACGCGGTCTACAGCCATTGTTTGTGAACCGATTTTCATCAAATTTTCACAGATTGTGTATATTAAGTTCTAGTTGTGCATCCCGGTGTCCGTTTTTCAAAATTCGAAAAGTCCATGGTTCTATAGCGAATCCAAGATTCGAACCAAGGTCGTAAATATTTAAATGCTTATAAAATCTGTCCTATTTAAGAAAGAAAGTTGATATTTAGTCAGTATATAGGTCTCTAGAAGTTTTAAAAATTTTGTGAAAATATTTGTCATATGACGTCACGTGACGTCATTATATGATAATGTATTTCTAATATTAACAAGAATATTTCTATATGTTGAAATTGTCGAAAGGCAATGAAAATTTAAAGACACATGCTTCAAACGCTGAAATTTTGATTTCTATGATTTTCATATGCCTATGACGTCATATGACGTCACACTGGAAATATGCAACAAAAGTTTGTACGCGGTCTACAGCCATTGTTTATGAACCGATTTTCATCAAATTTTCACAGAATGTGTATATTAAGTTCTAGTTGTGCATCCCGGTGTCCGTTTTTCAAAATTCGAAAAGTCCAAGGTTCTATAGCGATTCCAAGATTCGAACCAAGGTCGTAAATTTTCAAATTCTTATAAAATCGGTCCTATTTGAGATAGAAAGATGATATTGGGTCAGTATATAGGTCTCTGGGAGTCTTAAACATTTTGTGAAAATAAATGTCATATGACGTCACGTGACGTCATTATATGATAATGAATTTCTAATTCTAACAAGATTATTTCTATATCTTGAAATTTATGAAGGGCAATGAAAAATTAATGCCGCATGCTTCAGATGCTGTAATTTCGATTTCAAAGATTTTCAGAAGCCTATGACGTCATATTACGTCACATTTGAAATTGACTACGAAAGTTTGTACACGGTCCAGAGCCATTATTAATGGGCCGATTTTCATCAAATTTTCACAGAATGTGTATATTAAGTTCTAGTTGTGCATCTCGTTGTCCGTTTTTCAAAATGCGAAAAGTCCATGGTTCTATAGCGATTCCAAGATTCGAACCAAGGTCGTAAATTTTTAGATAGAAAAGTGATATTTGGTCAGTATATAGGTCCCTAAGAGTCTTAAACATTTTGTGAAAATAAATGTCATATGACGCACGTGAAAAATTTAAATTGACTACGAAAGTTTGTACACGGTCCAGAGCCATTATTAATGGGCCGATTTTCATCAAATTTTCACAGAATGTGTATATTACGTTCTTATTGTGTATACCGGTGTCCGGTTTTTCAAAATTCGAAAAGTCCAAGCATCTATGGCGGATCCAAGATTCGAACCAAGGACGTCAATTTTTAAATGCTTATAAAAACTGTCCTATTTGAGATAGAAAGTTGAAATTTTGTCAGTTAGTAGGTCTCTGGGAGTCTTAACAATTATGTGAAAATAAACGTCATATGACGTCACGTGACGTCATTTTTTATTATTATTATTCTTTTCTTCTTCCTAACAAAACGCTTATTTTAATATGTTGCAATAGTCCTAGGACGATGAAATTTTTATGGGTTATTAGTCACGTGAGGAAATTTTGATTTCAATGATTGTCAGGACGCTATGACGTCACATAACGTCACAGCTAAAAATAGTGAAAAATGGTGTTCGCGCTCTACAGCCGTCATTTATGGTCGGATTTTCTTAAAATTTTCACAAATGGTACATCTTGAAACTAAGGTGTACATATCCTGTCAGCTAACCGAAATTCCGAAAGACCGAAGTTCTGTGGCTAAAATAAGATTCGAACATAGGACCGAAAATTTCATTTTAGCATTAAAGAGCTTCAGGATGAAATAGAAAGTTTAAACTTACACAGTTTGCAGTTCTTCAGAATTTCTCAATATATTTTGAGTCGTGACGTCATATGACGTCATGTGACGTCATAAGCATACATCTGAATTTTCATTTAAAGGCAATGATTTCGACATGATGCCAGTTGTTCAGAATAATGAAAATTTCAGAGTTATGACAGAAATGGATGCGCTTTTGAAAAAAAGCATCTTCAGCACCCTATAACGTCATGTGACGTCAGAGCTTAAAATAGTGAAAAATGGTGTTCACGCTCTACAGCCGCCATTTATGGTCGAAGTTTCTTCAAATTTTCACAGATGGTATATCTTGAAACTAAGATGTGTATATCCTTTCAGCTAACCGAAATTCCGAAAGACCGAAGTTCTGTGGCTTAAATAAGATTCGAACATAGGACCGAAAATTTCATTTTAGGATTAAAGAGCTTCAGGATGAAATAGAAAGTTGAAACTTACACAGCTTGTAGTTCTGCAGAATTTCTTAATATATTTTGAGTCGTGACGTCATATGACGTCATATGACGTCATAAGCATACATCTTAATTTTAATTTGGGGCAATGATTTTGACATGATGCCAGTTGTTCAGAATAATGAAAATTTCAGAGTTATGACAGAAATAGATGCGCTTTTGAAAAAAAAGCATCATCAGCACCCTATGACGTCATGTGACGTCAGAGCTTAAAATAGTGAAAAATGGTGTTCACGCTCTACAGCCGCCATTTATGGTCGAATTTTCTTCAAATTTTCACAGATGGTATATCTTGAAACTAAGATATGTATATCCTTTAAGCTAACCGAAATTCCGAAAGACCGAAGTTCTGTGGCTGAAATAAGATTCGAACATAGGACCGAAAATTTCATTTTAGGATTAAAGAGCTTCAGAATGAGATAGAAAGTTGAAACTTACACAGTTTGCAGTTCTGCAGAATTTCTCAATATATTTTGAGTCGTGACGTCATATGACGTCATGTGACGTCATAAGCATACATCTGAATTTTCATTTAAAGGCAATGATTTCGACATGATGCCAGTTGTTCAGAATAATGAAAATTTCAGAGTTATGACAGAAATGGATGCGCTTTTGAAAAAAAGCATCTTCAGCACCCTATAACGTCATGTGACGTCAGAGCTTAAAATAGTGAAAAATGGTGTTCACGCTCTACAGCCGCCATTTATGGTCGAAGTTTCTTCAAATTTTCACAGATGGTATATCTTGAAACTAAGATGTGTATATCCTTTCAGCTAACCGAAATTCCGAAAGACCGAAGTTCTGTGGCTTAAATAAGATTCGAACATAGGACCGAAAATTTCATTTTAGGATTAAAGAGCTTCAGGATGAAATAGAAAGTTGAAACTTACACAGCTTGTAGTTCTGCAGAATTTCTTAATATATTTTGAGTCGTGACGTCATATGACATCATATGACGTCATAAGCATACATCTTAATTTTAATTTGGGGCAATGATTTTGACATGATGCCAGTTGTTCAGAATAATGAAAATTTCAGAGTTATGACAGAAATAGATGCGCTTTTGAAAAAAAAGCATCATCAGCACCCTATGACGTCATGTGACGTCAGAGCTTAAAATAGTGAAAAATGGTGTTCACGCTCTACAGCCGCCATTTATGGTCGAATTTTCTTCAAATTTTCACAGATGGTATATCTTGAAACTAAGATATGTATATCCTTTAAGCTAACCGAAATTCCGAAAGACCGAAGTTCTGTGGCTGAAATAAGATTCGAACATAGGACCGAAAATTTCATTTTAGGATTAAAGAGCTTCAGAATGAGATAGAAAGTTGAAACTTACACAGTTTGCAGTTCTGCAGAATTTCTACAAATATTTTGAGTCGTGACGTCATAAGCATACTTCTTAATTTTTATTTTAGGACAATGATTTCGACATGATGCCAGTTGTTCAGAATAAGGAAAATTTCAGAGTTATAACAGTAAAGTATACATTTTTGAGCAAAAACATTTTCAGCACCATATGACGTCATGTGACGTTAGAGCTAAAAAATAGTGAAAAATGGTGTTCACGCTCTACAGCCGCCATTTATGGTCGGATTTTCTTAAAATTTCACAGATTTTACATCTTGAAACTAAGGTGTGCATATCCTGTCAGCTAACCGAAATTCCGAAAGACCGAAGTTCTGTGGCTGAAATAAGATTCGAACATGGGACCGAACATTTCATTTTAGGATTAAAGAGCTTCAGGATGAGATAGAAAGTTGAAACTTACACAGTTTGCAGTTCTGCATAATTTCTTAATATATTTTGAGTCGTGACGTCAAATGTCGTCATGTGACGTCATAAGCATACTTCTTAATTTTCATATTAGGGCAATGATTTCGACATGATGTCAGTTGTTCAGAATAATGAAAATTTCAGTATTATGACAGTAAAGTATGAGCCTTTGAACAAAAGCATCTTCAGCACCCTATGACGTCCTGTGACGTCAGAGCTAAAAATATTGAAACATGGTGTTCGCGCTCTACAGCCGCCGTTTATGGTCGGATTTTCTTCAAATTTTCACAGATGGTACACCTTGAAACTAAGGTGTGAATATTTTGTCAGCTAACCTTAATTCCGAAAAACCGAAGTATTGTGGCTGAAGCAAGATTCGAACATAGGACCTTTAAACTAGAAATCAAGTTTGCAGTCATGTCCTGACGTCATATAACATCATGTTACGTCACAGACTAATACTAAGTTCTTATCATTTGCACTAATTTCGGAATATAATGTCAATTGTTTAGCATGAACATGAAATACTACCAGAGGTGAATCATTACATGAAACTTCTATTTCCTGCTTTTTGCATTAACACAGCTTGCAGAAAGTCCTATCATTCGTTTTCACGAATGACATCTAGATCTTCTTCTTCTTCTTCTTCTTATTATTCTTTTTTTCTTCCTAACTAAACGCTTATTTTTCTATGTTGCAATACTCCTAGGACGATGAAATTTTTATGACTTATTAGCCACGTGAGGAAATTTTGATTTCTATGATTTTCATATGCCTATGACGTCATATGACGTCACATTTGAAATATGCTACAAAAGTTTGTACGCGGTCTACAGCCATTGTTTGTGAACCGATTTTCATCAAATTTTCACAGATTGTGTATATTAAGTTCTAGTTGTGCATCCTGGTGTCCGTTTTTCAAAATTCGAAAAGTCCATGGTTCTATAGCGAATCCAAGATTCGAACCAAGGTCGTAAATTTTTAAATGCTTATAAAATCTGCCCTATTTAAGAAAGAAAGTTGATATTTAGTCAGTATATAGGTCTCTAGAAGTTTTAAACATTTTGTGAAAATATATGTCATATGACGTCACGTGACGTCATTATATGATAATGTATTTCTAATATTAACAAGAATATTTCTATATGTTGAAATTGTCGAAAGGCAATGAAAATTTAAAGACATATGCTTCAATCGCTGAAATTTTGATTTCTATGATTTTCATATGCCTATGACGTCATATGACGTCACACTGGAAATATGCAACAAAAGTTTGTACGCGGTCTACAGCCATTGTTTATGAACCGATTTTCATCAAATTTTCACAGAATGTGTATATTAAGTTCTAGTTGTGCATCCCAGTGTCCGTTTTTCAAAATTCGAAAAGTCCAAGGTTCTATAGCGATTCCAAGATTCGAACCAAGGTCGTAAATTTTCAAATTCTTATAAAATCGGTCCTATTTGAGATAGAAAGATGATATTGGGTCAGTATATAGGTCTCTCGGAGTCTTAAACATTTTGTGAAAATAAATGTCATATGACGTCACGTGACGTCATTATATGATAATGAATTTCTAATTCTAACAAGATTATTTCTATATCTTGAAATTTTCGAAGGGCAATGAAAAATTAATGACGCATGCTTCAGATATTGTAATTTCGATTTCAAAGACTTTCAGAAGCCTATGACGTCATATGACGTCACATTTGAAATTGACTACGAAAGTTTGTACACGGTCCAGAGCCATTATTAATGGGCCGATTTCCATCAAATTTTCACAGAATGTGTATATTAAGTTCTAGTTGTGCATCTCGTTGTCCGTTTTTCAAAATGCGAAAAGTCCATGGTTCTATAGCGATTCCAAGATTCGAACCAAGGTCGTAAATTTTTAAATGCTTATAAAAATCGGTCCTATTTGAGATAGAAAAGTGATATTTAGTCAGTATAGAGGTCTCTAAGAGTCTTAAACATTTTGTGAAAATAAATGTCATATGACGCCACGTGACGTCATTATATGATAATGTATTTCTAATATTAACAAGAGTATTTCTATATATTGGAATTGTCGAAGGGCAATGAAAATTTAATGACAAATGATTCAGACACTGAAATTTCGATTTCAATAATTTTCAGAAGCCTATGACGTCATATGACGTCACATTTGAAATTGACTACGAAAGTTTGTACACGGTCCAGAGCCATTATTAATGGGCCGATTTTCATCAAATTTTCACAGAATGTGTAAATTACGTTCTTATTGTGTATACCGGTGTCCGATTTTTCAAAATTCGAAAAGTCCAAGCATCTATGGCGGATCCAAGATTCGAACTAAGGACGTCAATTTTTAAATGCTTATAAAAACTGTCCTTTTTGAGATAGAAAGTTGAAATTTTGTCAGTTAGTAGGTCTGTGGGAGTCTTAACAATTATGTGAAAATAAACGTCATATGACGTCACGTGACGTCATTTTTTATTATTATTATTCTTTTCTTCTTCCTAACTAAACGCTTATTTTAATATGTTGCAATAGTCCTAGGACGATGAAATTTTTATGGGTTATTAGTCACGTGAGGAAATTTTGATTTCTATGATTGTCAGCACCCTATGACGTCACATGACGTCACAGCTAAAAATAGTGAAAAATGGTGTTCGCGCTCTACATCCGTTATTTATGGTCGGATTTTCTTCAAATTTTCACAGATGGTACATCTTGAAAGTAAGGTGTACATATCCTGTCAGCTAACCGAAATTCCGAAAGACCGAAGTTCTGTGGCTTAAATAAGATTCGAACATAGGACCGAAACATTCATTTTAGCATTAAAGAGCTTCAGGATGAAATAGAAAGTTGAAACTTACACAGTTTGCAGTTCTTCAGAATTTCTTAATATATTTTGAGTCGTGACGTCATATGACGTCATGTGAAGTCATAAGCATGCATCTTAATTTTCATTTAAAGGCAATGATTTCGACATGATGCCAGTTGTTCAGAATAATGAAAATTTCAGAGTTATGACAGTAAAGTATACTCTTTTGAGGAAAAAAATTTCAGCACCATATGACGTCATGTGACGTTAGAGCTAAAAATAGTGAAAAATGGTGTTCACGCTCTACAGCCGCCATTTATGGTCGGATTTTCTTCAAATTTTCACAGATTTTACATCTTGAAACTAAGGTGTGCATATCCTGTCAGCTAACCGAAATTCCGAAAGACCGAAGTTCTGTGGCTGAAATAAGATTCGAACATGGGACCGAAAATTTCATTTTAGGATTAAACAGCTTCAGGATGAGATAGAAAGTTGAAACTTACACAGTTTGCAGTTCTGCATAATTTCTTAGTATATTTTGAGTCGTGACGTCAAATGTCGTCATGTGACGTCATAAGCATACTTCTTAATTTTCATATTAGGGCAATGATTTCGACATGATGTCAGTTGTTCAGAATAATGAAAATTTCAGTGTTATGAGAGTAAAGTATGCGCTTTTGAACAAAAGCTTCTTCAGCACCCTATGACGTCATGTGACGTCAGAGCTAAAAATATTGAAACATGGTGTTCGCGCTCTACAGCCGCCATTTATGGTCGGATTTTCTTCAAATTTTCACAGATGGTACACCTTGAAACTAAGGTGTGCATATCCTGCCAGCTAACCGAAATTCCGAAAAACCGAAGTTCTGTGGCTGAAATAAGATTCGAACATAGGACCAAAAATTTTATTTTAGGATTGAAGAGCTTCAGGATGAGATAGAAAGTTGAAACTTACACAGTTTGCAGTACTGCAGCATTTCTACAAATATTTTGAATCGTGACGTCATTGGACGTCATAAGCATACCACTTAATTTTAATTTGGGGCAATGATTTCGACATGATGCCAGTTGTTCAGAAAAATGAAAATTTCAGAGTTGCAGTAAAGTATGCGCTTTTGAGCAACAGCATTTTCAGCACCCTATGACGTCACCTGACGTCAGAGCTAAAATAGTGAAAAATGGTATTCGCGCTCTACAGCCGCTATTTGTGATCAGATTTTCTTCAAATTTTTACAGATGGTACATCTTGAAACTAAGGTGTGAATATTTTGTCAGCTAACCTTAATTCCGAAAAACCGAAGTATTGTGGCTGAAGCAAGATTCGAACATAGGACCTTTAAACTAGAAATCAAGTTTGCAGTCATGTCCTGACGTCATATAACATCATGTTACGTCACAGACTAATACTAAGTTCTTATCATTTGCACTAATTTCGGAATATAATGTCAATTGTTTAGCATGAACATGAAATACTACCAGAGGTGAATCATTACATGAAACTTCTATTTCCTGCTTTTTGCATTAACACAGCTTGCAGAAAGTCCTATCATTCGTTTTCACGAATGACATCTAGTTATTCTTCT
>CM037785.1:64219285-64269285 GCA_021229015.1 Solen grandis
TTACATATCAAACATCATTTGAGTCAATTATGACTTTGTAAATCAGAACATTCTATAGGTAAGGATAATTGTGTCAATAATTAGTTGCGGTAAGAGCAAAATGGTATCATTCAATTTCCATTTGCGTACGAGAAACTTTAAATAAATACATGCAATAGAAATATATTTGTTCCGGCTGGCGATAACATGTGCACAATTGTCAACACTCTGAGAGAAAGACACTAATCCATAGAATATAGGCTTGTAAAATATAGATCTTATTCTTATGTTCATTACCAGACGTATATATTACAAGAATGACGATGGCATAAAATGTTAAAAGTCTTGAAAAGTAACTCACATACTTTTGGGATAATGGTATCTTGGCGTGAAACAAGTCATTTTGTTAAATAATTATGTCTCGGGGAAGCGCATATCATATTTCATTCATATATATTAACACCAAGGGCGCCTCAAGTATTAATCAAAATACCTATGCAGGTCAAAAGAAGTAGTTCTATTATCATTCGTTCCTTGTTTGTAGCATTTAAAAAGTTTGTGTTTTAAGAGAATGCCAGAAGTATTGAAAATACGAAAATTACTAACTGGATGTAAAAACAAGTAAGTCACCTAAAACATATGTTTAGATTAATCTTTCTTTTGGGGTGATTTTTATTTATTTTTTATGGCTTTGTCAAGAAAGATAGGGATTAGGGTTTTGAGACACTGCTGTGATAAAAAGTTAAGATGTTATTTTCCTTTCATAAAAAATCACCCTTAGTCTAGCGTCAAATTTAAAAGTACTGAAAACTAATTGAAACAAAATAGAAACTACCAGTATTGTTTTCAAACGAATGCTAATCATCGAAACAGAAAACAAAAAAATATTGGGACTGGATTATTTTCTTTGGCCAATTATGGTAATTTGTTTATGCAATTACGCTCACAAACTTTCAAGGTTACAGTCTCTTGTGTTCCATGGATAATTCTTTATACCGGTTGACATTACCTAAAACTGAAATTACTTTGACAACATTTTAACTGTTGATATCACAAAATTGTGATTAGTTTTGTTTCTTAAATTTTGTCGTTATTTGTGAATATGAATTGTACAGTTGTGTACTTATACGAAGCGTTCAGATACAAGTGACTGAAATGCGTGTTTGATAATAATTTGAACACTGCTTTTCATTGTCAGTTTGTATAATTAATTCTATAAAGACGAAATAAGAGATAATATCTGGAAATTAAGCATAATGTGTAGTGGTTCTATTCATAATGAATTTATCATGAAACACAAAAATCAATAAATTAATTTTCTTAAATTCGCGTCTCAGATATTCCTTTATATTTTTATGACATGTTTCATATGAAAGCAAATCACATGCCATCGCTGATTTAGTGCAGTTATTCTTTGATCCCCTTATCTCAATCTTAATTAATGATGTATGATAGCATGAATGATTCTCTTGTACAAAGTTTTGATTATGCTCCGATCATAAAACATTTTGTGTAATCATTTAGTTTTAATCTATTTTAAGGATTTGCTTGAACTATTGTTTGTTGATTTTGACTTTGTAGCTTGGATATATGTTTAAAAAATTTTGTATTGCATGTGTTGATTTGTAAAACACTAAAAATACACCTTGTGGATCTTAAATATTTATCTTATTTCAATTTTAACTCAATTCAATGAATGACCTGAAAAAATTAAATTTTTTAATATCAATTAACTTAATTTTAAATGGTATATGAAATCTGAGCTACAATATTGTATAAGCTAACAGAGGAGGCCCTGATCAGACTGTCATACCTGGGTCTGCTCTGATTGTCTATGCGTCAAAATGAGTCTATATGAAGTAAAGGGTTAAGGTCACTGTATCATAGAAAGATTACATAAATTGATGTCTAACTTAATAAATCAGTTATAAATGTATATAAGATTCTCTGAAAATGATTCTTATTTAGAAATCCAATTTAGATTAGGGATTTCGACAACTTACAAAATAATTTGCACGCATAAATAAACGATAAACATCTTTAATCAGAAATAACTGATACATGGTATTTTAGCTTAGAGTCGACAGTGTAAATTCTATATGTAGGTGATATAAAATGAATTTAAGACAGCATTAAGTGTCATGAGCATACGCACCTATGCCAATGCGTACAATTCATTTGAATAAAGTGAAGACATGTTACAATGAAACCCAAAATGACACATCAAAGCTGAAATATATCTTAAGAAGGCACCATTTGCAACCTGACTTTCAAACTTTCAAAGTTTTCTTTACGTAACCCAAAACCTCATTTCTGCGCCAATTGGGAGAGCCGCCATTATTATACATTCTGTGTACAATTGATATGTATTTAATTAAGATTTAAAAAAAAATGTTACTGAAAACATTAACTGAAATGGGTCTTTCAATTTTGTCATATTAATTATAGTATACCATGAACCATAAGGAAAAAAACCGTCTAGTATAAGAAAATGCTTAGTCAGTTAGATTAAGACAATGACTCATTATTATCCAACTTGCAGGCACAAATATCATCTAGCAGAATGCCAAAGAATGACAATTCAAATTATTTAATGACAATATGGTAAGGCATAATGTCAGATCAATTACATAACTAACATCAAATTAAACACTGTATAGACAGCATTAGAATATCTATCTTATAAACGAAATATATTTATAAAAAATAGCACATTTAAGTTTGCCATCTGTACTAAAAGCTTCATTTTGTATTCATATCGCACAGAGCGTTCTGCTATTTAATTTGCACAAATTCGTTGAAACATTTTAACGTATCAGTAATCCGATTACATGTATAATTCATAATAGGAAACAGATTTCGTTCTCAATATTTCATGAAGCTGTCTCCTCTAGACAATAAGGCAGTACAGCAAAAAACATTATTTTGTGCTTGCAACTCACTGGAGAACAGCATTAAATGTTATATTGGCACCTTTATCACCTTAATTAATGAGAAGTTTTGATACCCTGTAATTTAAACTTGTATAAACCTTTTGACATTGAAGAATACCTCATAATTCCCTGAGCATATTCTTATAGAGATAAATCGAACATATACTCTTAAATATAAACTATATCTTTTCAGCAAGTGGAAAGACATAATAATATTAACTCCATTTGTTTCAACTACGGTTTCTATTTATAAACCAAAACACCGTTAAATATGAGATAGCAGCGAGCAATAATAAATCACCTCTTCGTCGAGGATCATCAGAAATGCTGTAAATAAAAAAGAATGTCATTGTACTAAGCTAAGAGTATTTTATTGAAGGAAACAAGAAATGGAATCATTTAATAATTCCATTACAATGTCTTTTGTTTACACAAACTAATAAGGGTTTCTTTAAAGTTTCTAAACCTTGTTTTACATATCATTAGATATTTACAAATGTATGCGTTTTGTTATGTATGAAGAAATAGAACAAACAAAAAATACCTTTTTTTTTTTTGTTTCATGCAAGTTATACATATCTCAAAATACGTCTGAACAAGTACGCTATCAACAGAGATCGTGTATCCAACAAAGGCCTAGGTTAAGATTAAATTAGCTTAATCATTATACTGAAACGAACTATGAAATAATGACAAAATAGCATTGTTCTTGATACAAATGAATACGGAAATAATGAGTGTAAAAGGCCCTTTTTATCCAAACTGTAATTAATAATTAATCTAATAAAAATGAATCCAGAGATGAATTTCAATGCAGCCGCATGAAATGTGTTTTTAATGAGCTGACGCATCGGCCAACATCAAAAGCTAAACATTAAGATAATATGCTGGGGTTTGAGATTCAATTTACATTTTCCTCTCTGTTGTCCCTTGAGCCAAATGGATTTGTTTCATGTCAGCAGAAAGAATTACCATTCCCTGAACACTGCTGGAGTTGACTGTTATCTTTTTATGGTTGAGGATGATATTGTGTTTAATTATGGTTGCTCATTTCGTCGGGTCCATCTGCGTAAATGCTTTATGTCCCGTCACCAGAAATAAGGAAGTGTGTATGTTTATTTAGTAAGATGGATAAAGTCTACTTATACTTAGGACAATTTCTACCACTGTGATACATTTAATTTAAAACATAAAAAAAAAACTTCGAGAAATTTACAATAATTAAATATCCTGCGATAACGACTTCTTATATGGTAAAAAGTGATTTTGATCATGTTAAAGTTACGGACAATTTATAAAGCAACAACATTACAAAACACTACATGAGATTTAGAGAATGAAATATATTGCCGAATGACAGATACTGAATCTTTTATCATACAAAAAGTTATCAATTTTACAAATGAGTTCAGTCTGGTACATTCAAATGATCTGGTAGAACAAACGGCTTTAATGATTTGTAAATTTTAAAAAATCATAATATCATTCTTTTTTTTATTTTACATTTTAATACATGCCAGTGACATGACGAAAAACGTATATGCAACTTTGTAGAATTGTATGTTAACAATTAAAAGAGATTGCATCTGCAATATTTTTTGAAATTCAATCGACTCATTATCTAGTAATATTACACTAAGCTTTAGCTAATATAGTCCAAGAGTGCAGCTTATTTCATATCGTACATTATAGTAAAATTAAAACAACAACGAGATACAAAGAGACTACAAGCAAGTGGTACATTAGGACATCAATATGCAAGGCAAGTGGTACATAAAGACATCAAAATGCAAGGCAAGTGGTACATTAAGACATCAAAATGCAAAGGCAAAATGCAAGGCAAGTGGTTCATTAAGACATCAAAATGCAAGGCAAGTGGTACATAAAGACATCAAAATGCAAGGCAAGTGGTACATAAAGACATCAAAATGCAAGGCAAATGGTACATTAAGACATCAAAATGCAAAGGCAAGTAGTACATTAAGACATTAAAATGGAAAGGCAAGTAGTACATTAAGACATCAAAAGGCAAAGGCAATTAGTTCATTAAGACATCAAAATGCAAGACAAGTGTCACAGAAAGACATCAAAATGCAAAGCAAGTGGTACATTAAGACATCAAAATTGCAAGGCAAGTGGTACATTAAAACATCAAAAGGCAAGGCAGGTGGTACATTAAAACATCAAAAGGCAAGGCAGGTGGTACATTAAAACATCAAAAGGCAAGGCAGGTGATACATTAAAACATCAAAAGACAAAGCCTGATAAAAGAACATAAAGGACGCTATATCCACAGGATTATAAGTATTTATCAAGGCCTCAACCAAAATGGAATTGTAATGTTTAACCATATCTTTTTCAATCCATACAATATGGTTAAGCAGTATTTTATTATTAATATCAAGACTTTGAAGGTAGCAATTAAACTACATAGTAAATTGATCTGATATCTGTGTCATTATGTATATCATAGGTGTCCAAATGTCGTCTGAATATCGACAGCTCCCTTCACTTTATAGCTTTTTGATAAATTCCAAACTTTACGTTTATTTTTCAGGATTCTTTGCAGGTCAAATGTTCACGAACACATCCTCATGTATTATTATGTGTTATGTGCTAAACAAACACAACCAATAACTACAAATGATGCTATTCAATAATATGATAATTTCATTTGGATATATAGATGTAGGTATAGGATATACCCATAAATGTACAAGCGTAGTTTGAAAGTATTATTGTCCTAAATCTGACATTTGCTATATGAATAACACTTTTTCTCTGTGATCCAATCAAATGAAAATTTATCAGTCTGTTTTAAAAGCCAGTTTATGTTCATTGAAGATAAACAATATATTGTGATTTTCTTGGTTTGAATTGAATAAGAAAAAAATAACTTTTTTTAAAATATCGGTAGTTATGGAAAAATAATAAAAGCCATGTCATGTTTCCTGTTATCCTGGTTTTTATTAACAAAGTGCATACAAAACGCCAACCCCTTATTTGTCGTCTTGTGCACATCTGGCTTGGCTGTCAAACATTTCTTATTCCATTCCCTTTTGTATCTAAGAAAGCTGCAAAACTATTTCTTTCTCGCTCAATTTTTAGGAATCTACCTTTGAGAATATTGTATAGCTGGGTTTTTTTCTGCGTGTAATATATTTTGCAGTTTTGTTAGTAAAATTTTACACAACCTGCTTTTCTGTGATGGTTCAAGGATCTTATCAGCTTATGTGCATTTTTCTAAAAAGTTTAGCACTGGGTATAAAAAAAATGTGAAAGCGAAATGATAAAGTAATTCTATCTAATACTACTTATTGACTAAATATAATTCCATGGTGACATATTTTCCCCGTAATGTTCATATACGTCAATACTTTCCATAATAAATACCATTTTCTGCTGCAGCCACAAAATTCGCATTCACCAGATTATCTTAACACAGGAATGAAAGAGAGGAAAGGCACGCAAATTTCCTAGTTTTATGTTCGAACAAAAGTTTAGCTCCTCATACCCTGGCAGCAAAAGATTTTTTTTCAATCTTTCCAAGCTGCAAAATAAAAACTGAATGAGATTTCCATCCATATACATATTTGGTAATTCCCAAAGTAGATTTTTTACAATTGTGTATACAGTCAAACCTGTCTTAAGCGGTCAGCCAAGGCCGTAATATGTGGCCGTCATATGGAGGTCAAATATATAAAAATGTTTTTTCTTGGTAATATTAAAACTGACCGCTAAATACAGTTGTTGATGGTGGTGTTGTTTCTTAGAAAATCAGAGAAAATATCATCAGGATATGTGTAGAAAATAACCAATAAAAGTATTGCAAAGGAGCATTTATTTGTATAAAAATATTATCTGACTCAGTTCTAAAGAGAATCTAAAAACATACCAAGTACAAATCTTTTGAGAGAAAGTTATTATAAAAAAAAAAAGAAATATCGATATTTCCTCTATAAGGAGATACGGGAGGAAGATAAGATGATGAAAAATTATTTTTTTATTCCAAAATATGTACAAAAAAAAATGTAATGTTGGCAATGGCAATCCAAATACAATCAAGATTTCGTTTTCTTCATGTTTTTATAAAAAAAAAAATTTAAAAAAAAAGGCATCTCCATCCATAACTGATATTAGTTTTTCCACACCTTGTAGCAATAATTCTTCCAGGGGAGAGTCGAATCTAAGTTTGAGAACTTGTGACCCTTTTGTCAACAATTGTAACATCTATTCTGTTTGTAAATTGTAATCTGTACCAATATTTTGTAAATGGCAATAAGATTTGTATAAATCAAATAATTCTGCAATGTTCAATAGCTTGTATCTATTTTTCTGAGAGAAGATCTCTAACTTCATATATGCTGAAGATATGTTTTCTTCCCATAATTATGTCAGCCACATTAGTAAACAAAATAAACTTAACAATTTTGACTGGTTCATATATGCTTTTAAGATATATATATATTTCTGATATATCGATCATTGGAAACCAGGAAGACTAAGCATATAATGCTGCTTAGTCTTCCTGGTTTCCAATGATCGATATATCAGAATAAATATATATCTTATAAATATATATAAAAGGCTGATGAGCCCCACTGGCTTGACTTGACTGTTTGAGTTTACCGTCGCTTCGACAGTAAATATATTTCAATCATATAGCGACGTCCAGCTAATTACAGCAGGAGGAAGACCCCGAATGTACATGTACGGAGGCATCCGGGTAGAACCACCGATCTACTGCAAGCCAGCTGGAAGGCTTCCTTACATGAAAATCCGAATGACCCTGCCAGGATTCGAACCCACGCGGTGAGGGGCTGAGTGAGTGTTAAAGTCAGCGACTTTACCCTCTCGGCCACGGAGGCTCCCGAGCCCTTCTGGCTTTCAATGGGCAAATTATATATTACATTGTAGTAGTGGGAAAGATAACTTGTTAAAGTTAAAAGTTCATCAGTATATATGTTTACTTCTATAATATTTAAACTGACGTTTAACTTTTCATAACCTGAAAATGCAATTTTATCTGTACAATCTGCTATCACTCGATCAAAAATGAGTACATGTAAGTTTAAGAAACTACTTTGGTACGTGAATATTGTTCGTGATTACTTTACGGGGCTGTTTTTTATCCTCGTGACATGTATGGAAATAAAGTTTATATTTTCTTTCAAATTGAAGTGTTTTGTGCATGTTTTCCTCTATTGTTTCATTACAATACTCCATCGCCTAGTATTTCTTGATGTTACATGATAAAGTGCTGAATAAAGCCTCTCTTAACAGTATTAAGATATATTTTACAGTGTTTGCTTTTTCTATATGCGAAAACATACCAGGCAATGATGGAGAGGAGGTTTATTGCCATCTGAAATTTGTCATTTGTTATGAATGATCGGCAAATAATAGGAAAATGTCAGGAACGTTTATGTGTTATCTTTCAGAATTGATCTATCGGCAGTTATGGAAATGTATCTTTGATAAAAGAGTAAAAAGTACTAGTAGATATAATTTCTGTATTATTTGCATCGAAACGAAAAAGAGGCAACCTGATGTTGAGATGCAATGATACCTTTAATCGCTTCTTTAATGCTTCGTCAGGTATGGCTTTTAAATAGGATTGCTATCTTAATGTAAAGATGAGTAATTGTAAGCAAAAGATTGAATTATTCTTTTATATCTAGGGATGAAGGAAAATAAAAGTAATATTATCAGACTTTAATGGTGACTTTGATGGAGTTTGCGACGAAAATGCTATTAGTACTATTGATAATAAGATGATTTTGATAGTGTGAATTTAAATATTACATATATAGGCAGATAGAACGATTTCGTTTCATCTGATGTTTTGAAATTTAATATGACATTGCCATATATGATAAGGAAACCATTTATCGAAACTGTCCTTATTTTGACTATAAACTTCAAAGTTAAATAATGTATTTGGACATTGGTATTATGGCTAGTATTACATTGACGTTCAAAAAAAACATCTAGAAGACACAGTAATACATACCAAATACATAACAAACAAAATGATTTATGATAAAGAAAACCAAATAAAGAAATGCTCAATAAAAGAGGTACTGTAGGAAGAAGCTATAGTATTTCCGACTAAAATTTTACAATCCATATATCTTGTATTTCAAATTGTAAATTAGAACACAGTGTTCCAATAAATTATAATCAAATTGCTTTTGACAAACATTATATGTTAGACCTTAAAAGAACATAAAATGTATTACATCATATAGACTATATATCTAAGGTCTTAGAACCGTAATAGCCATCAATTCCATCAAAGCCATGCATATAACTTCAAAATATAAGCTTTTAAAATGTCAAACTATGGAAATCTTAGGGGCAAATTGACATGTGACAAAAGTTCTTTTATTACCTCTCCTTGCAAATTTTGCTGTCATTAGTTATCTCCCCTGAAAACTAAAAAAAAAATGACTTTTCTACGGAAAAGTTTTGAAAAAGAATCATATAATGCATCTTTCTACCGTGAGTTTTTCTCATAAATCAAATTCAGTTTTTCATATATACAGAAAATGTATATATCCCATAGGCTTCAATGTTAACTTAATTAAAGTATCTCTCCCAAATTAAATAAAATTTGAAGAAAAAAAACTCTTGGTGAAATATTATCATTTTTTAATGTCTTCAAAGTGTCAAAGTTTCATAGAAATATTATCATCCAGTGGCAAGATATGGAATTTTGCTATTAGGGTGTTAATATCTTAGGACTGTAAAGAATGTTTCTGTGAAGACGAATGCTTTATTTTATATATTGAATTCATATCTCACGAGACTGTCTTCTATTTAATATACACAAAACGGTTGAAATATTTTACTAAACTTTATTCCAAGTACATAAATAATTCAGGATTAGCATCAAAATCGCTTTTTCAAAATGTCATGAAGCTTCCTCCGAGAGACAATATGGCGGTGAAGAAAGTTTATCTTTGTAGCTCTGAAAAAAACATGAATATAGCTACGAGTATTTCGGTTCTTACCTCTTTAAAACTTTCATTTTAAACAGTATATATTTTGATTTTTGGACACACATCAACAATATGTCTTGGAGGTATTAAATAATAAATACGAAACGATGACCAAAGATGATAATTCTATTTATCACATAACACAATAACGAGCTGTTTTAATGTTCGTGACAGTAAATTGTCTTGTCTAAATTTATATATTTCATAAGCGTTGAAGAAACGGGTTTTTGTTTGACTATTTTACACTATTCAGAAATACTGTAGATTATTCGTGGCAATATATATTATTGAGCCACATATATCGATAAGTATATAAAGTTTGTTATCTTAATTCGGTTTGGCCTCAATTTAAAAACAATGACATTCGAATTTCTTGATACACGACTTCCTTCTAATGGAACCCTTGACGTCGAACTGTCTAGTTTTTCAAACTATGCGATTTCTCCTAATGAAATATACATTTATAATAATAATATAAACTGGATTTACTAAACCATCAGTTAAAGTTAAAAGATTACTTGATCAAAAAGTATGCATATATTTAGCATAAATTAACATTGTTATTGTTTCTGTAAATCTGAAATGTGAAAAGCACAAAGAAAAATCATTGTTTAAACGAAAAATCGCTTTTCTGAGGAGATTCGATTAATTCTATAAAATTATTCCAAGGGAGACGTTCAATGCAGCCTCACGAAATGTGTTGACGAGTATGAAAACATCAAAAGTTATACATTAAGTAATATTTGATCTTAATTTTCGATTCACATTTTCCTCTCTGCTGTTCATTAGTTTCATGTCAGCAAAAAGAATTTTACTACGTTCCCAAGCCTCTATTGAACACCACAGTCACCTTTTGGTGGATGATAAAAAAATGTTATTTATTTCAACGGAACACGAGACGTACTCAGTATCCACATACAATGGGTTTTACCCTTAACAGAGGTATGAATGTGTGTATGTTGAATGTAATGGATAAAGCGTGAATCGTATTAAGGGAAAAACTCTATAGTTGTACACTTGTATGTTGTTAAAGTCTTTTAAAAAAAGTTATCACATTCTCGATGGTTCTGGTGGTGGCGTGTGTTGTGATTTTTGCGGGAGGAAAACGAAGAACCCGAACTAAACTCAGGTGTATAGACGGGCGACCACTGCACCCTCCCACGAACGTGACAAGGTATCGAACCCGTGACGCATCGGTGAGAAGCGAAGCGCGTTGACAGTTGTTAGGTAACCTATTGTAGACTACGCCTGATTGATTATTTAATGCTTTTCACTACTGTTGACAAAGAACTTCTTTCCACAAATCCTGGCATTTTAAACAATTACAGCAGCGACTTTCCCAACATAACGAGTACTAAATCAAATAAATTGATATATAGGTGATCTCGTATTCAGACATCTGTGACATTCAGGTATAAATCATAAGAACGGGAAGGAAGCAGGCGCATTTCCTTTGGATGGCAATAATCGTGTTCCCCCTGCAGGACTCTCTCGTTATAAGACAGGAAACAATGCTGCCAGATTAATGAATCTCTTTCACAGGAGAGTTTTGAAGTGCTTATAAGAAAATATATGGATAGTGTGAGCAATTACGTCTGAAATCCAGCTGATATGAACATTTAAAAAACATCTTACTGGGTACCCTATCTGTAGCAATTATATTTCCTGCCTTTGGATTTAATCATAGTTTCTACAAAAAAGGAAAAAAGTTGCAACAAAGTCAGATAAAAACAAAATAAAGTCATATAAAACCAAAGACATTTTTATTCATTCTGTTCCGAAAAATGCATCATACTAAGCAAATGTATTTCATAAATACCAAGTTTATAGAATAATAGCCATCACTGAAAGTGATAGTATCCCCGCTGAAAGTGCCTGTTTAACCAACGCATCGTTTTATCCCGATAAAGTGATAGTTATCCTCACTAAAATGACAATTACCCCCCCCCCCCCCCCGCCCCCGGTTGAAAGTGACAGTTATCCCCGCTGAAAATGACAGTTACCTATGCTGAAAGCGACAGTTTTTCCCGCTGAAAGTGATAGTTATCCCCGCTGAAAGTGATAGTTATCCCCACTGAAAGTGATAGTTAATCCCACTAAAAATGACAATTATCCCCCATTGAAAGTGACAGTTATCCCCGCTGATAGTGACAAGTTATCCCCGCTGAAAGTTATAGTTATCCCCGCTAAAATTTACACCCCCTCCCCGTTGAAAGTGACAGTTATCCCCGCTGAAACTGACAGTTATCTCTACTGAAAGTGAGAGTTATCCTTGCTGAAAGTGACAGTTATCTCCGCTGAAAGTAACAGCTATTCCCACTGAATGTGACAGTAATCCCCTTTGAAGGTGACTGTTATCCCCCTCCCCGCTGAAAGTAACAGTTATCCCCAATGAATATAACAGTTCTCCCACCTGAAAGTGACATTTATCCCCGCTGAAAGTGAGATATCCCCGCTGAAAGTGGCAGTTATACCTGCTGAAAGTAACAGCTATCCCCGCTGAAAGTAACACTATCCCCGCTGAAAGTAACAGCTATCCCCGCTGAAAGTGACAGCTATCCCCGCTGAAAGTAACAGCTATCCCCGCTGAAAGTAACATCTATCCCCGCTGAAAGTTACAGTTATACCTGCTGAAAGTAACAGCTATCCCCGCTGAAAGTAACATCTATCCCCGCTGAAAGTGACAGTTATACCTGCTGAAAGTAACAGCTATCCCTGCTGAAAGTAACATCTATCCCCGCTGAAAGTGACAGTTATACCTGCTGAAAGTGACAGCTATCCCCGCTGAAAGTAACATCTATCCCCGCTGAAAGTGACAGTTATACCTGCTGAAAGTGACAACTATCCCCGCTGAAAGTAACAGCTATCCCGCTGAAAGTGACAGTTATACCTGCTGAAAGTAACAGCTATCCCCGCTGAAAGTAACAGCTATCCCAACTAAAAGTGACAATTATCCCCCCTGAAAGTAACAGCTTTCCCCGCTGAAAGTGATAGTTATCCCCACTGACAGTGACAGCTACCCCTGCTGAAAGAACAGTTAAGCAACAAGACAGCTAATTACAGCTCATATCAAGTTGTTACCCACGCTAGTTCGTGTCGTATTTGAAGATTCTGAATTATAGGGAAATGCTTTACTCGGCTTGTTTGAGCAGTTTCATATTTAAGATGACTTGACTCAACGTTTTCGAAAAGGGAGGGGATATACTGGTACTCGATCGATCACTAGAGTACCATTGCCCTAAAAATATTTGAATATCCTGAAGAACAAATTTAACCCTTTCCCTCATAGTGGATACCATGAAAAGACCTATGCGAACAGCATAAAACCAAATCAGCCTGCGAGTAACTCGTAGGCTGATCAGGTTTTATGCTGTTCGCTGCTCCTCAGTGGTCTGGTAATGAGGATTTTACAATTAAATTTGGTAAGGTTTGAGTTTGGCTTTCTGCAGATCAGGCTTTATGTGGTACCTATTGAGTGCGTCAAAATGAGTCTATATGAGGGAAAGGGTTAAATATCTTTGAAAATGATCTGGTAAGAAATGTCCTTTTAGTATTAGTATGATTAGACAGCAGTCTTAAGTATTTTGTATTTTTGCAGAATATTATAGAACGTCCCCGGTGGCCGAGTGGTTAGAGGGTCCACCTCGGGTGCGGGAGGTCGTTGGTTCGATCCCCGGCCGCGAAATACCAAAAGTCGTAAAAAAATGGTACTGCTATAGCTCCTTTGCTTGGCGCTCAGCATATAAGGGTAGTTGCAAGACTGGTTGACCTGATGTCAGGATAATGCGGCCAGGATGTGGTATCATGCCACATATCTACGGCGTGATACTGCAGTGTGGCAGCATTATATCTGTCTCTAGTCGACATCGTCTCCAAATGACTGAAATATTGTCGGTGGGACGTTAAACCCAACAAATAAACAGAATATCATAGAAAATGAAAATGTCTCCCATTAATGACTAGGTCAAATGCTCACAGAAACAATTGTGATGGAACATATTTGTTCTTTTATGTAAAATAAATTCAACCACATGTTATCCAAGTCCGAACATGTTATTCGCATACGTCTGTAAATACAGACAATATCCATTGACAACAAATTTGTCAGATATTTGCCTGCATATGCATTTTATTCTTAGAAGCACTTAGAAGCAATATATGATCAATAGATACACAACCCACAGAGACTTATAAACCATAAAATCTGTATCTAAATGCAGTCCATGAGATACAAAATTTTACTGAGAAAACGGGCTAAGATGTTATTTGAGAACTCCAATCTCGTATAACTCCCCTTTGCACTTCTGACGTAGCTCCTAATATTCTTACATTAACCCTTTCCCTCATATAGACTCATTTTGACGCACTCAATAGGTACCACATAAAGCCTGATCTGCAGAAACCCACAGTTAAACCTTACCAAATTTAATTACAAAATCCTTATTTCCAGACCACTGAGGAGCAGCGAACAGCATAAAACCTGATCAGCCTACGAGTTACTCGCAGGCTGATCTGGTTTTATGCTGTTCGCATAGGTCTTTTCATGGTTTCCTCTATGAGGGAAAAGGTTAATCTCTTTTTGATCTTTTGGAAAATACTACATGTTCATTTGTCCTACCTGATGTCAAAGTTTTGGGGTAAAACTAATTATTTCCTGCAAGCAGAAGAGTATTGTGATCGGGGGTATATAACATTTGTAAAGAACTTTTTCCTGGTTATGTCAAATGCGTATTAACCTACATACGTTTGTTAAATATAACGACTTAAAATGACAAATATTATGAGAAAATAGTATCATATCATATCAGTACTTCACTGTAAACATGTGTTTATTCAGTTTCTCCGTAATGTACAGAAATGATGTTTATATCAATAGTATTTCAGGTATTAAATAGATAAAGTATTCTCCAAAGTGACTGCAATTCTGTCGACAGAAGGAATAGCCCATTAAACTAACTTAAAACATGAATACATGAAATTGTGTGACTCCACAATTCGTGAACCAAATAACTTAATGCCAGAAAATGGCAAAAGATATTGAGAAAACAACGATGCATGACTCCGGTTTTTTTAATTACTTAATGGAAAAGGGGCATAAATATTTAGAAACCAAAACTGATAAGGAAATTATTTTATGCAAATTCTCGAAAAATATTAATCGAGTTCGTCAGTTATTGACTACACGACTTTTTTTATCAATATGCGTATGGAGTGCCTCCTTAAATATGCGTATTTATTATATGCGTATGGAGTGCCTCCTTAAATATGCATAGTTATTATATGCGTATATAGAATGCATATATAAGCATATCCATCATACATATTTCTATCAAAGTACATTGATAGTTTTTTGTGTTTTTTTGTTGTTTTTTTTTATATGTTGTTTTGTTGTTGTTTTGTTGTTGGTGTGGTGGTGGTTTTCGGGAGGGGGATGTTGTTGTTGTTGTTTGTATAAGAAAAAAGGCATTTATGAGATATTTAGAGAATGTATTGTACAGACCTTTATACATGTATTTATATTTTATCTAATATCATTTAAGTCAGTGATTTAGAAGAGAAAAAAAGAAAAAGAATTGAGAGACACCATTTAGTACATTCAATTACTTTTTAAATAAGATAATAATAATAACAATAATAATAAGCATTTTATGAGATATTTGGAGAATGTAGGGCCAACGGACCCTTATATTTATTTTCTATTTAAAAAAAATTAAGTCCGCGAAGATGAGAAAACTCTCATAAGAGACATCCCTTGATAATATCCTGACAAAACATCATCATGTTCTCTGCAGAATGGATGCGGGAAGAAGCTTAAACGATGGCAAATTTTCTATTGTTTTTTTTATGGGTTTTTTTGTTTTTGTTTTGTTTTTTGTTTTTTTAAGAATCTGAAACAGAATATCCGTTCACTACTACACCGTCATCTGAATTATAAAGGAAAAAAAATAAAGATTGAAACTGAAAGCAAAATTTCAAAGAATTCAATATTGAAATCTAGTATGTTATCACCTCAAAGTTTGTTGGAATTGAAATACCTATTTGACAACTATGAGGAGTTTCTCTGAGTTCTACCAATTTCTTAAGAAAGCTAATATAATATCAAATAATTTCTTAACGTTATCTTACCAGCTTTCATGTAGAAAAAAATCGAATTTGCCTGATTTGATTATCGCCTCGTCATGTGTAAGAACAATACCACTTGTAAATTATAGGATATTGTGCATGTGTTTCTCAAATGTTTTACAACAGTAGTTCATCTCCTTAATATCTCTTGATATTACTTGACATATTGTTGAGTAAAATCTTTCTTGACAGTTTCCAGATGCATGGTACTGTTCTTGCTTTTTTTCATTTAGCGATAAATTAGATGCGTACTCTTCGATGAAGGCAAACCATCTACCAGGCAATTATATAATGACGTTTTATTGTCATCTGCTAGATTCTTATCGTTACTCATCGGCAAATAAATGGAATATAATACGGACGTTTACGCGTTATCTCTATGGACTGATTTGTCAGCAGTTATGGAAATATATCTTTGATAAAAGGCAGTATTGCTAAAATCCATCATTTCTATGTCTTTACAATGAAACAGTAGCACTCTTATACCAACTGTGACGATTTCCAAAAAGTAATACAAGCACACACTGTGTATAGGACTATGTATATAAAATGGTAGATGCACTTCGGGGTATATGTCGATAAATATATTGTTTTTGCGTGTCTTGTCGACTGCATATCAGCTATTTTTGGTGTTGGCGTCAGTTTTCATTTCTTTCGGACATGTTTGAGTCAGTTAGCAAACTGTCCTTCTGAGTTTTGTTGTTGTTGTTGTTGTTGTTGCTGTTGTTGTTGTTGTTGTTGTTGTTGTTGTTGTCGCTGCGATAGTATTTCAATAATATAGCGACGTCCAGCTAATTACAGGTGGAGGAAGACCCCGAGTACACAGAGGTACCCGGGTAGAACCACCGACCTACCGCAAGCCAGCTGGAAGGCTTCCTCACATGAAAAATCCGAAGTCCCTACCGGGATTCGAACCCACCTTCTGATTTGAAAGTTTAAAAAGAATGTACAGTTTTCTTTAAAAAAAAAACTTCCAGTTTTATTTTGCGTGATATTCAAAAAGTATGAAATTATTACAATAACTTAGCCACTCGATTTTCCAGACTAACTGACTACAGAAATGCTAAACAAACAGTCCGCAAATAATTTCCATTGTTTTTATCAGCACACAGCTTATCAACTGTGTTTAGAAACTGTCCGCTTGAGGGAATTTCCTGTAAGTGAGACATGAACCACCCCACTTTCAGACAAAAAATCTCATGCCACAGTCTAGTTTTAATAATTCCTACGGATTGGGGATATTATTACATATCATTTTAATTTCCTGTTTTATGAGAAATTCATTGTTTCGACTTTAGTGTTACCGAATGACTGAACAAATATCAATAATACATCGATGAGAATAAAACTGTGCAAATGATATTTCTTTTAAACCCAAATGACAAAAAGTCACCATGAAGAAGAGGAAAGTGCTTGTTTTTGAAGAAAGAAAAAAACAGCCTTGTATGACAAATGTAATTGTAAAAGATTAACAATTTACAAATACAGATATCCGATTCATAATCAGTAATTCCTTTTGCATTTGGTTTGATTTGTTCTTCATGCAATTGTTTTGTCCAAATGATCCATGAGTTTTACCGCATTATCTATTTCTTTTCGCTCAATATCAGCACTAAAATGGCACACGTGCCTCTAATGTATTGGTGCCAATATCAGGAAATCGGATTGAATCATTTCCCCGATTAGTTAAGCTGTCAAACACGTTCTCGAAATGTTTATTTCTACATTTCTCTATTTTATAAACTCGTCAGAACAGAGCCTGTGTATCCTAAAGCAAACATTCAAACCACATATAAATACATACCCGAATAATAAAAGAAAGGAATAAACAAAATATAACATAATTAAATGTTTCAGTTCCAGATCAAAACATTCTAATTTTAATTCTACATGCCTTACATACATATTCCTTTCATCAAAACTTAATATATATACAAATACAACTTGGTTAATTTGTAAACATTCCAAGGAAAAGGTCCTACTGGAAATATGCCGAAATCAACTTCACGTAAACTAATATAATTCTTCCTGACTTTTCACACATTCGAAGTTGGTTCCTTTCCTCTGCTTTATGAGATGGCTATTTTTGATAATATTGGTCATGAACAGCAAGTGGCGATCATTTTTATTTTCCTGTTTAATTAAATTAAATAATTATACTCAACGGGACTTATTCTGCCGAATGTCGAAAACAGCTTCTGCAAGCACAGAATTCAACATAGTTATAAAATTGACATCTGCAAATCTGACCATATATTCGTGCAATGACACGTATAAGTCAAGCAAGACTGAAGCTGTCATATCAATTCGTAATGAAATGCGGTCATAATTAAAACGCGGTTTAAAATACAGATATCAAAAGTTATTCGACAAATCACACGTCTACGACAAGATGACAAGGCGCTGGAAATGGGAAAAAATCTTAAATAGCACAGATTTCAATATTGATTTATTTTTTAAACTTAAAAGTAGACCATTTCTCTCCGATATGAGACGTAAAACTATTTAAATCAAGGAGCAAATCCCGAATATCTGATCTACATGCTGGTTTAGAATTCAACAAATGGTTCAATGGGATATAAAACATATATTGAGATGTTCCCCAGTCACGGATTGGTCAATTTAAATCAATGAATTACACCGCGTATTGCGGATCCTCTGGTGAAAAAGTCGATTCACCTACATACGCAATGACAAAACAGGAAAAAAATATAAGTATAGCCAAAATAATATTAATCTTCATATTTCTTTTCATTCTATTCATTCCTCGCTAATAACGAATGGTGACCAATGCGTATAAAAATAAATATATTAATATATTTCAGTGTATCAATCAGGAATATAAATATTATATACATGTATGACACAGTACAGTGTTATGAGTTTAGTAACCCAATTTCTTCAACCGAATCATAAATGATTAATTTTTTTTTTTCGGCAAAATTGGCAATTAATGTCGCTTCCTAAAAGCATTATTATGTATTGATGGTAGTATACTAGTTGAGTATAAATATGAATACTTGTAGAGAGCAAAATACGTAGATTATAATGTACAATCTATACAAGAATTTCATATCATTCTTCTTCAGCAATCATTAAGAAGAGTGTGTCCATATTAAGACATTACGGTCAAGGAGTTGGATCCTGTTGTTTTTGTAAGTTTTGGGTGTGTGTGTGGGGGGGAGTGCTAAAGAGACAAATATGCAGAAGAGACAGTGGCTGGAAACAAGGGAATCCGGGTACAATATGAGATCAGTATAGCCCTCCTCAATCTTGTTTTGTTTTATTCCAAATAGACACGACATGATTAAATTAACTCTGTAAGACATAAATCTACTTAACCAGAAAAGACTTAAACAAATATCAGAAGTTAAAAAGAGCATTAGTTTGAAATAAAGTTTAGAATTAGGAGTAATCACCTGAATGATGACGTCATATCAAAATTTTAGTTATTTTACATCGATTATGAAACCAGTTATTATACCTTATATCAATCACTGTGGACGGCTCTGATGGCGGCGTATGTAGTCATTATTGTGAGAGAAAACCGGAGAACCCGGAGAAAACCCACGTGTCTGGACGGGAGACCTCTGTATCCTGTCATATACGTGACCAGAAATCGAACCCGGGACACATTGGTGAGAAGCGAGGCGCGTTTCCACGACGCTATCCATGAACCCAGAAATGATGATGTTATCAATATGAAATGGACTTGGATGGTAAAAATACATAACGCAAAAAACATGCTTTTCCTATGTGGCAAAGTACATTCCATTCAACAAAATATTCCACACAATACATAAAATGTAGGCAGTCGCATAAAATGTGTTTTTTTAATAATGTGACTCATGGGCCAGCATCAAACGTTACACATAATGTGCTGAATTTTGTCAGTCGATTCACATTTTCCTCTCAGTTGTCCCTTGGGCAAACTTTTGTTTCATTTTCGCAAGAATAATCATATTAGTGTTCCCAAGCCATTATAGAAGCCCAAACGTTTCGGTTGCCTGTTAAAGCGCTTAGTTCCCACATGCAATATTTTCTACCGTAAATAACGCGGTATGTATGCATTTGGACTTTGCAAAATGCACATAGTCTACCTCGGATTAAAGAAAACAATCTTTTATCCCTTTCCCTCATATAGACTCATTTTGACGCACTCAATAGGTACCACAAAAAGCCTGATCTGCAGAAAACCACAGTTAAACCTTACCAAATTTAATTATAAAGTCCTCATTTCCAGACCACTGAGGAGCAGCGAACAACATAAAACCTGATCAGCCTGCGAGTTATTCGCAGGCTGATCTGGTTTTATGTTGTTCGCATAGGTCTTTTCATGGTTTCCCCTATGAGGGAAAGGGTTAAAGTCTAGAACCACATTTCACAATTGTGGATTAGATTGAATTCTGCTGGACAAGGTTCATATTTTACCTTTAAGTTGCGTTTCACAAACCAGTTATTCCTTATCCGGGGCGAATAAGGTATACACATTTCCATTATGTTAAGTTCTGGCCCCGAGGTTATAAACATTTTTCGATCTCAACTCGGGTTTGTGCTCAAAGTTAAATTGTTCTAGTCAGTTAATTTTTTCAAATTTTGCTATACTTCTTCTGTTCCACAATTAGCCCCTACTACAATTTACATGTATTCACTATCAAAGTTACTCAATTTGTTTTGATATACATAAAATAAGCAAACCAAGTTTCAGTCTCAAACGGAGTTGAGCTGAAAAAAGTTTTATAACCTCGGGGCCTTATCTATGTATAGTAAAACCACACGTGAAATGCACTGTATGTTGTACTTCACTGTGATCAAGTACATAATTATATGATTCATGTTAAGGATTAAAATTCCTTTTGCAATATGTCATGAAGGTCTTTTGTAAGACATTAACCCTTTCCCTCATATAGACTCATTTTGACACACTCAATAGGTACCACATAAAGCCTGATCTGCAGAAAACCACAGTTAAACCTTACCAAATTTAATTACAAAATCCTCATTTCCAGACCACTGAGGAGCAGCGAACAGCATAAAACCTGATCAGCCTGCGAGTTACTCGCAGGCTGATCTGGTTTTATGTTGTTCGCATAGGTCTTTTCATGGTTTCCTCTATGAGGGAAAGGGTTAAGGCAGTGAATCATTTATCATTTGGTCTGTATAATCCTCAAGAGAATAATAGTATATACTACGAGTATATCTGCTCTACTATCATCCAGATTTATGGGATGAAAGTGGAATATTTCAACTTAATGTGGTGAAGATTGTCACATAAGGAGTTCATATTTCCCTTATGGTTGAGTTTTGATTTAGTAAAGATTGTAAAATTTAAAATTAGCCTGAATGCTACGTTAGTTTTTTTTTTAATTTTTATTACTGCTAGCAAACACCCTTAACAAACCCTTTCAAAGCAACGTTTACAACACAAATAGTTCATACCAAATGGATATCAAGGTATTTTTGTATTCAGACAAGGTCTGTGACATTCAGGTAAAAATCATAAGAACAGGAAAGAAGCAGGAGCATTTCCTTTGGATGACAATATCGTGTTCCCCCTGCAGGACTCTCTCATTATAGACAGGAAACAATGCTGCCAGATTAATGAATTTCTTTCACAGGAGGATTTTGGAGTGCTGGTACGAGAATATATGGATAGTGTTGGCAATTACATCTGGAATCCTGCTGATATGAACATCTTATTGGTATTCTATCTGTAGAAAAATAAACTGTGTGTGTGTGTGTGTGTGTGTGTGTGTGTGTCAGCTTTTTATTATTATTAAATCGAAGTATCCGGCATAATGTTCAAATCAAAGCAATAAAACAGAGAAAGTTATGGCATTGATCAAATACTTAACCTGACAATGTACCATTCATGTATCGGAAATCATACTTTACACAAATAATTTCATGATTATCGAGTATTTAGAACAAAAGTTATCAAAAAGTGACCAAGAATCCAGCTAAAACCAAAAAAAAAATTAAAATTGTATATCAAATGACAGGAAGAATCAAAATGTATTCGTATTATAATTAAATTATATCATACATTTCATCAAAAGCATGCCAGACTCATGTCGAAGAAAGAGAATGTCATAATGACTCTAGGTCAACCCCAGAATACCGTTGCACTGATCACACTGTTAATATGTATGTTTGACCTGAAGACCAAATGTTCTACATAAATTATATGATGATGGTTTAAAATCATTAATCTAACCAGGGTCGGATTCCACCAATAATTCTAAATAAAACTTAAATACATGGGGGAAAATTTCATTTGTTTCTCTAATAAAAATACCCAAATATTTCATTTCTTAACAATTGTTTTGAGTGATTAAGATAATTATTTATTTCAGCTGAGTCATGTCCTTGAATAGTTCATAAAATAGTAATGGTGGAGTGTGTATCTACCCAGTTTAAAAACTTTAGGTATTACTTAGCGCTAAGTATTGTTAAAGGAATTCGAGCCAAGTAAGGAAGTTTCCTTTAATTGAGTTATTAGAATTGCAAAAATACCAGTTCGTTACATTCATGTTCTCAACTTAATATTTAGATTTGTAAAGAGTTCCTATTTGAAAGGCCGACCCCTTTAAACACATTGTCTTTGATGTTGTTGTTGTATTGGGGTTTACCGTCGCTGCGATAGTATTTCAGTCATATAGCGACGTCCAGCTAATTACAGGTGGAGGAAGACCCCGAGTACACAGAGGTACCCGGGTAGAACCACCGACCTACCGCAAGCCAGCTGGAAGGCTTCCTCACATGAAAAATCCTAAGTCCTTAGTCCCTACCGGGATTCGAACCCACAGAGGTGAGGGGCTGCGAGATTTGTAGTCCACGACTGTAACCGCTCGGCCACGGCGGCCCCCCATTGTCTTTGTATTAGTATACGGGCCACAGTCATGAGGCGATCATGCTCCAAATGGAATTACATCTTAACCAACGGTTAAGATCAACTTGGTCCACAGCTAATCATCAGTTACAAGTTATAATATACTCTTTGTATTTTCAGAAAACATTTTTTTAAGTAATTTTTTGAGGACGTTCAAAAATCTCACAATAAGCAGATAGTGCTAGAGTAAACAAAAACTGATAATATTTTGAGTCTGTCATCGTTAAGACTATTGATATTGTTTTAAGATAAAGTTTATCATCAATTTGTTAAATGACAACCTATAAAAACCAAACAGTTTTGAAAACGTACCCCCCTTGCAAGATATTTGAATACATTCTTTAGTTTTGTGAAGAAAAAATAAAGCCATGTTAATATCTAACAATACAGCTTAGTTCAAAGAGTTCATACGAGTGCAAATAGTTCATACGGAAATTGAAGGTTTTCAAGTTACAGCGACTAATGATGTGGTAATACCATCCGGTATTATAGGTGATAAAGGCACAGAGTGCATCTCATTCCGTTTTTAAAATTGCACTTGAATAATGAAATAAGCGTGATAGATCATTACCGTGTAAATGATTAAGCATTAATACAACCATATGTGCAAGGTCTGGTGAACAAAAAAGAAACAAAATAGGCAACAGACTTTCATGTTTTAGTAACTTAGATCATACGTGTCTGTAAATGTCTCCAAAATGTCTCCAATAATGAAATATTAATGTTTTGTTATCATTTTTCTCAAGATGAAATTTTATGTTATTGGCATTATTTATTTTATTCACATTTAATTTTAACATTAAAAATAGCAATAACATGTTTAAAACTCAGATAAATTTTGTCTCTGCATACAACACATAATTGATATTTCCTTTTTCTAAGGTGACAATGTGGAAAAATTGAACAAAAAAAAACACTTTAATATAAGTTGTTTTTAATTTGAAAGAAAATATATTCCATTAATGATTATGTCTACTGCTCACTAACACTGTTGCAAACAAATATGTTTTTTATTTGCATTCATAGATCTGTAAATATTAGCACGCCTTCCTGACAAAGTGACGACAAAAACAAACATATCAGAAACTTGTGTGCAAACGCATTTTAGTTCTTTAGAACGATAAGAGGCAAGATTCAATTTAAACTTTATTTATTTTTACATCGATTATGAAACACGTTCTTACAACTTATATAAATAATTCTCGATGACTCGGATGACGGCGCATGTGGTCATTACTGTGGGAGGAAACCGGAGCACCCGGAGAAAACCCACGTGTCTGGACGGGCGACCGCCGTACCCTCTCATGTACGTCATCCGGGATCGAACCCGGGACGCATTGGTGAGATGCGGAGTACGTTACCACTACACTATCCAGGCACCCAATTGATTAAATTAAAAGAAAAGATAAGATACAAGAATTTATTAATTTTGTATATAGTAAATATGAAATAAATACATAATATAAAAAAGGCGTTAGGATTATATTGTAAGATAAGAAGGGTTCTTTTTAATAGATGCGCTAAGCTAATATGAACGAAAATATTCTATCAGCAAACGTTATGGAATCTAATCACACTTCATGTTATGTTTCTGTTTGCCTGTTTGGTATGAATGGGATTATTACAGAACACATCTCTTAGCAATCCCTCTTCTCTTCTGACACATAGCTTTTAAACGATTCTTATTTCATCATCAGCTGTTTGATCTCTGAAAATTTCAATTGCGACACTTTTTAAAAATGAAAAAAACAAAACATAAATAAACATCGGTATATTGGTTCTCTGCAAAACAGATGCGGGAAGATGATTGTGAATTTTCTTTTCTTTCATTACTTTAGAATCTAATATAAGTAATTTGTTTATTCTATAGTTCTATAGTTTCAAATCATTTCTTAACAGTTTATTCTTGAGCAGATATTTCTCACTTCACATTTTCCCCTCGTCGTATGTAAGAATAACATCACTTGAAAACTGCGGTGTGTGCAAGTTTCCTCCCAATGTTTCATAACAATAGTTCATCGCCTAGTATCAACCCTTAACAGTATCCAGACGCATTTTTACAGATTTTGCTTGCTTCATCCGTTACAGCAAATCCTGATACGCACTCTTCGATTGAAGCCATCCATCTTCATTCTAGGCAATGATATGGTGGTGGATTGTTGCCAACAGTATCTTGTTAACCATGGACGTCAACGGCCAGAGATGTGGCGTTACAGTATCTTGTTAACCATGGACGACAACGGCCAGAGATGTGTCGTTACAGTATCTTGTTAACCATGGACGTCAACGGCCAGAGATGTGGCGTTACAGTATCTTGTTAACCATGGACGTCAACGGCCAGAGATGTGTCGTTACAGTATCTTGTTAACCATGGACGTCAACGGCCAGAGATGTTTCGTTACAGTATCTTGTTAACCATGGACGTCAACGGCCAGAGATGTGGCGTTACAGTATCTTGTTAACCATGGACGTCAACGGCCAGAGATGTGTCGTTACAGTATCTTGTTAACCATGGACGTCAACGGCCAGAGATGTGTCGTTACAGTATCTTGTTAACCATGGACGTCAACGGCCAGAGATGTGTCGTAACAGTATCTTGTTAACCATGGACGACAACGGCCAGAGATGTGTCGTTACAGTATCTTGTTAACCATGGACGTCAACGGCCAGAGATGTGGCGTTACAGTATCTTGTTAACCATGGACGTCAACGGCCAGAGATGTGGCGTTACAGTATCTTGTTAATCATGGACGTCAACGGCCAGAGATGTGTCGTTACAGTATCTTGTTAACCATGGACGTCAACGGCCAGAGATGTGTCGTTACAGTATCTTGTTAACCATGGACGACAACGGCCAGAGATGTGTCGTTACAGTATCTTACTTAACAGATTTGTCAGCAATAAGTAAGTGCTTCTGTTAAATAAAAGTGACGACACTCATTTCTGTATTATTTGACTTGACAGAAACAGACTGGTGCTGAGTTGCTGCGGTGCTCAAACAACAAAATGTGTCCAATACGTGGGTTGTGTATATACAGAAATTTATTTGTTTTGGGTGTAAGTATGAATGAATGGGTGGTCTTTGTTTGGTTTTAAGGTCTTATTGAGAATATTTCAGGCATTTTGGGAGTTCGTTCGAATGAGGCAGATTTATTGCTACCTCATTGTGATAATTAAGTGACAAAGTAATACACTCAGTCATATTATTCTTCCACTCATACGCTAAGCATCAACAAGGGTTCAAAATCAGAAATATTTTAACCACGTTTGTATGAAGTGGAAGGAACTGAACTCATGACATTTCAGTTTAAAAGCGGGTACTCAGTCCATATGACATGACATGTAGTGACTGAATGCAATTTCATATTTTGGTATCAACTGTAAATTTAAATATCGATCTCTAACAAAACTTGAATAAATTCTGGATGAAACAGGGTTTTTTGTTGTTGTTTTTTTTTTTTTTGTTGTTGTTGTTGTTGTTGTTGTTCATAGAAGTCATGGAAATATTAGAATAGGTGTACCTTATTTGCAAGAGGTACTTTTCCATTTTTTATTGCAACATGCCAATTATGATAATGTCGTTAAAACTCTCTCCCCCCCTCTCTCTCTCTCTCTCTCTCTCTCTCTCTCTCTCTTTAGAATACCATGTATATAAAATACATACACCACACAAAAATAGTCTCATTTCAAATGCTAGAAATTATACCACAATTCTTAATAAATAAAAAAAGAAATTAATAAAATGATGTTTTTCTTTCTATCCATTAATCAGGTTCCTATTTTTGTGAATATCTACATTTTTCGATTACGTAAATGCTCTGTTTCATGCACAATGCATCATGCATCAAATGCGGAAGTAGTAGAGGACACCAAGTGTTGTCATAACAACGCAAGTTCAATGCATTCTAATGTATTAATGTTGGCGTCAAATAGATATTGCCTTTCGAGGGTTGTTACTAAAGGATGCAAGACATCTCATTTTACATAAAAAGGGGGCAAGAAATGTAGAATATTCTACGACAACTTAGGGGATTTTTAGCTTGTGTAGTGTTAAAATTGACAGATTTCATCATCGTGGCAACCACAAATTTAGCCTTGCCTTGAGGGAATTGGCGGATGTTCCCCGACCCTTTGCATGACTACAAAAAGCAGTTAGCAAATCAGCGCCAGTTTTACATGCACAATTTATTAGCGACGTTTATATTCTGTGTTTGCACTAAGCAAATTTGGCTTAGGCATGATACTATTTGCAAACAACGTATAAGCCTCTCTGCTATAACCCCGTGAAAGCTGCTTCCAGAAGTAAGAGATATCATAACTTATTATTTGATTATCGTGCATTATAGGATATTCAGTGTCTCGTTTCTATGGATACAGAATGATTGAACACACTCATTAATAATGATATACACACTAGAGATTGCGACTCGTGTAAAATTACCTTGGATTCATTTCAAAAAGAAATCATTTTTAATTTAATCAGTGTTTAATTGAAAAACTAAAAATCAAATATTGAAAAGTAGATCAAAAAAATATGAAAATGTTAAATAAATACATTTGCATCGCTTCTTCCTTCTCCATCCTTCTCTTAAATGAAGTCAGTGTGTTAAATTATTCGTTGTTGTTGATGATATGTTTGGGCGACAGTATTTCAGTCATATAGCGACGTCCAGCTAATTACAGGTGGAGGAAGGACTCTGGGTACACAGAAACACCCGGGTTGAACCTACTGCCTGCTAGCTGGAAGGCTTCCTCACATGAAAGTCCGAGTTATAAAATATACGTATATGGAGTTTCTTTCAGTAATTGGTGCCGACATATTACAAGCATTAATATAAGTTCACCGGTTATCATATCACTGCCCGAGGAAGTAGATACATTTTATTTAAAGCATTCATATTGAATTCAAATTTTGCTAAACATCAAATATTTAACACCATCAGGTATCAAATATTTACACATATCTTTGGTTGCGGCTGTCGTCATCAAAGCTAAAGTAGAACAAAATTTACTTTTTTTTTACTTATGATTGAATAAAAATACATACATTTTTCATAATAATATAATTTCATCTTAAAAGTAAAAAAGTTGTTAGATATTGTCGCTGCGAAGCAAATTGAGAATTATAGTATATTCTATACGTAATATTTTAGTAATATTACAAAGTCTTTTATATATATAACCGTGACTGACCTCTTAAATTCGGTAAATTTCGTATTGTGAATAAAATGAATTCATCAAATATGTAACACTTTGAGGGTTTTAGCAGATCCAGGTGAGGCTAAGACCAGGTAACCATAGCCAGGCGAGACAACATATAGTTCCAGGGGAGAACAAATTACCATGTCTCTCACAGGGATACTGGGTCACCTCCACAAGTTCGGGCAAAAGATCACTTGATCTGACCACCACCCTCCATCATTCCCGTATATGTATGACAGATTTGGCAGTCTGTGGCCCGGTCACTTATAGTCCACCCTGGCATATTGCTATATAAGGGGTCTGTAGTAAGACAGTGCGCGCTTCCTTGAGTTAGACTTCACAAACTTTGGGTCCCTATTTCAACCCAGGTTCGTGCACTCTTGTAACGATCTTCGCAAACAACCAGTCTCTCCCTGACACGCTACTCATTTCTTGTCTCACAATAAACTACCAACACTGATAGTTCGTACATGTATTTAATGTACACAAAGTCCAGTTAAAGATATATCCAAATACTGAAAACGCTCTAGAATTTACAAGTGAATTTCTATTCTTGAGCAGACTTATTTACCATTTCCTAGTAAAGTACCAACCTGACTCAAATATATTGAGATTTCCAAATTGGGGCAAAACCGCTCTAGTGATTTGGAAACCATCTATGGCATTCTTGCAATTTTTACACTAATAAAACCTTTAGTCCGTGCATTTATAACCTTTTATTCCATTTACTTTCCAACGGACATTTTCGTCTCTACATTTAGAGTCTTACTAGCAATACCCCTTAACGAACTATCCCTTTTATTGCAACGCGTGTTTTTACTGGATGGGTATCAATCAGAAAATGTTTCCTCGAGACGGACCAGTAAACGGTCTGGACATTTATATTCATTTATGATATCTTATCAGGACAAACCCATTCTTCTAGCATGAGAAAATCGTTTGTTCTCCAATCGCGAAGAAAGTGAAGCGCGTTCCCATAACGTCAATCATACATCTGTCTCCATTAAATGCACACCAGGACATGGCGGTAACCTCGTGTTCCCAATTAAGGCATTCTGTTACATTGCAGACGTATTAATTGTTCTCTGGCACGCAAAAGTGATACCATCCTGTTGATTTAAATCCTGCTACTCTCAAGAAACAAGATATATTTAATTGTGACGTTTTTCTATTCATATTATTATAGCAAATGCTTAAATCTTTCTTTTTTTTGGGGGGGGGGATTTATCTTAAATATTATGCACGCAAAATGATATCATTCATTAAATGACTCCGTTCTCGTGTTTGTGGTATACATAGTAATTCCCATATACACGTTTTTCTCTTGTTGTTGTTGTTGTTGTTGTTGTTGTTGTTGTTGTTGTTGTTGTTTCAAAAAGAAAACTCGCTCGTTTCCCCGTAATAGAGGACAGATGGTCGGATCCATCCCCATGTACTCTTATAAAATATTACATGCAATCATGAAATAAAAAGCGTTATTATTATGATGAACAAGTCAGATAAATTAAATATGTTATACACTGGTATTTTTATATTTAACAGTTTTTTCTATAAGTTGTTGTCACTTCACTAAATGCAACATATACACAATATATAAATTAATTCGATCATAATTCACTATTTGCTTCATACTGACTAATTTTTTTTGGGAAAACTCAGCTTTCTCCGAAATGTGGGGCAAAAATCGTTCTAGTGATTTGGAAGCCATCTATGGCATTCTTGCAATTTTTACACCAATAAAACCTTTAGTCCGTGCATTTATAACCTTTTATTCCATTTACTTTCCAACGGACTTTCTTGTGTCTACATTTAGAGTCTTGCAAGCAATACCCCTTAACGAACTATCCCTTTTATTGCAACGCGTGTTTTTACTGGATGGGTATCAATCAGGAAATGTTTCCTCGAGACGGACCAATAAACGGTCTGGACATTTATATTGTCAACGATTGTTCTTTGCTACTGGGGAAAGTGGACACCGTTTCTTCCAAAGCTAAGGCTCGTGTGAGATGCATAGTTTAGTGGTGCTGATTTTGTGAGTTCTTGTTGTTCGATTGCAGCGGGATTGTTGTTATGCTTTTGTTTTGATTTTAATTTTGAACTTTGATGTTTTTGTTGCCCGGGATTTGGAAGATTTGTTCTTGGTGTTGTTTTTCATCATCCTTTCCTCTCTTTTTTTAAACAAGTAAAGTTTTGAGGCTGAGTAGTTTAAATTTTCCCAGTTATACACGGCATACGTAGACTTATCGTCGTTTGATGGCGTCGTCTTTTAATTGTCTGAAAAATTCTAGACATCAATATAACATCAACAGACTAGAGAAAACGTCCCAACCGGATATTTCTTTTTCTCAAAGGAGTTAAAAGGTCAGACAATTGAAACATTTAAAGATCAAAGGATATAAAGCATTTGACTCCAAATAACAAACCTGGAGAAATACAATTATAGAAACGTAAAAGTTATAAAATTAAGTTCAAAATACGATTGAGGATTAGAGGAAAATAAACTATTCGGAGACACACGGTGACATTTAGAAGCCATGAGAGTTATGGTCCCAACGAATTTTTGCAAAACCGTCAACTAAAATGTTGAGAAAACTATCTTCAGGATTTTCTGTTTAGTCCCTATTACGATAGTTTAGATCAAAAAACGAGTACCGATATCTTAAACTTGTCTAAATGTGGCTTTAGATATAACAACAACTGACATTTATTGTTCATCTTTTCATCGTATTTGTAATAATGCAGAGAGTGTTCACATCTATTTGTGACCAAAAGGGTACTTGTGATTTTATAGTCCGTTCTTAAAAGAGTCCAGTGGAAACTTAAGAGATTGCGTATTCGGAGATCGTTAGTTCGAACCCTGTTGTGGACATACATTTTTCATGGCCTTTCCTTTTTTGTAGCGCTTAGTACTGGTCCAATCCAGGGGGCATCGATAAGGATTAGCATGATTTTTATAAATTTGTTTCAAAATCGGCATAATCGACATGAATAAATAAATAAGTATAAACTTTGTATAAATCCACTTTCATGCATTGCAGATGACAGACCATTGAATATTTCAGGATAATGTAAACAGACGTTTTCAGTCGTTTCGTAGACGGTTTCTATTTTTCTGTGAAAACAATTCAGTAAAAAATGTTTATATAAATAATCAATGAACCCACTATATATAGTGTATAAGGATGATTGTTTGCTGAAAGACCTAGGTTATATTCATCATCTATTTACTGCAATATCCTCTCGGGCGTCCTTTCCGTAACTCAGTATACGGACAGCTTGATAATACAAAATGTAATTCTTGGAACTCCCAAAAGTCATTATTTGTGAAACACAGGACTGCATTGTATATTGTCTTAAGAAAAATAGTCTTTTTTGTTGAATAATTCATATTATGGATGCAATCATGAGGACAATGTTGGTCGTGTATTTAACGACATAAAAGAACGATATGCGTGTCCTATGTATGCCTGGTTCATAAAGAATTGCAGACGATTCGGCAGATGGCTATGCGCAACACTTTGCGCACAAGGGAGGTAATCGAACTCTTCTAAAAGGAGATACTTGAATAGTTAAAGGTCCGTTAAAACTTTCTCATAAGTTGCGTCTAATATGCAAATTGGAGAGAAAACTGGGTGTAGAAGGATTGAGAGAAAGAGTGTAAGTATATGATTTGTATGTGCCATGTTTAATATATGTATGAACTGGTGTCTCAAAAACAAGTCCGATGGCTACTTATTTTCTTTCAATTTTTGGAATTGTCACACTTTTTTTAAAATGTTCGTAAGAGAAAAAAAAATGAAGAAACCGTCTACTTTGTTTCTGTGTTGAATTTGAATAAACGGTACGTATCAGCAACTGGCAAAGTATTGCATCCACGCCTCTTGATTACTTTCTTAAAGTACGTACATGTGTACCAAATAAAATATGATTCATCATCAATAAAATATCATACTACATTTCGAAGACTCGATTCAAAATTATTGAAAGTTACTAGTTTAATATTAAGTTTTTGATATGTTTGTTGTTGTCGTTGCATTCATGCAAACACAATATAAACGTTCTTTGCTCTTCTGAAAGTTACGGAAAATTGTCAAAAAGCATTACAAAACGTTTGCGCCATGTATTATTACGCAGTTATGGAATGTATGCAAATGAATGGAAGCTGAAAAGGAGAAATGACAAACGGGCAAAAAAAAAAGATCCTGAATATCAAACTAAGCTCAGCTGTCGAGAGAGTTTCCGATGCTAAAACAAAACCAGCTCATTCGCGGTCAATACGAGACAAATGAGCTATAATCTAAAATGTCTCTGTAAGATTCACACGCCGTATGATGCCATGTGTCACTGAGTGTTACGCATGATGAATAATGTATGTAAATGTAACTTATGTGTGCAATTGTGTCAGCAGGAGGGAAACAAACAACTTACATTTCTCAGAGAGTTGTAAAGTGCGTAGTAGTTTCTCTCTCTCTCTCTCTCTCTCTCTCTCTCTCTCTCCAAGTGCTCGCTCTGTGTGGGCGAAAGAGAGGGAAAGGGAAAGAGAGAGGGATATTTGTTTGTTTGAGTTTAATGTCCCACAAGTATTCAGTGCTCTATGAACTTCATCTATGTAAGACAAATTGTGTGTTGCCTAACTGCAAATTCACGCCGTAGACAAGTGACATGAAACCGCAAGACACTGGGCCATCCCAGTCATGGAACTACTACTACTGCTGTGCTCAAAGCAAGATAGCTATGCCAGTATCCAACCCGAGGCCTTTCGTATTCCGTCATCTGGGTCTTTACTTATTAGCATGATAAGTAAACTTTGCGACTCTCCCTGAAAACAAGATTAATTCTGTGCATAAAACTATAAAAAAAACCATCTAGAAACACACAAAAAATGTCCTGGTCCGGTTGAGGATAACATATATTGGATAATGTATATTGTATAGATGCCAACTGAAGATGTTGTGGCTCTTCTCGGCGATTCTTGAACTGCTAGAAAAACGATAGTTATTATGTTTGATCCGTGTACCTTTCGGAAGCAATGGATTGATTATGAATAGATATCATGTTCCTTTCTAGAAGAGAGACATCGATTACGAATGCATATTGTGTTTATAACTGTAGGAAAAAAATATGTAGAACCGTATTTAAATTGAATGCTAAAACGTTCAACTACAGAATAGTATTCAGTTGAGCCTGTACAAGCGGTCACCTGTATTAAGCGGTCACCTGTATTAAGCGGCCAACGTTCATTTAGCGGTCAGTTTTAATATTACCAAAATAGCATACTGTTATATGTTTAAACCTTCATTTTAGCGACCACGTTTGTTAAGCGGTCACTTTCTCTAGTTCCCTTGACTGACCGTTTAAGACAGGTTTGACCGTCTGTAAAATTGAATAGTACTAGACCTAAAGCTGTCACTGCGAGTGATGAAAAAACAATCGCTTGGCGTTTTGGCACATGAACATAAACACATACAATTAAGCTTAATGCTGAGAAAATATCTTGACACATTCAAGTTATAAAATATCTTAATTACAACCTTCTTACTTCAAGAACTTATAAATGTATAAGCTAGACAAAATGTAAGTTGTGACGATGCGTGTGACCTTCATGTGCATGGTTAGGGACTTTCATTACACAAATAGGTCATACAATCATGTCGCCATAAATGCAAAGAAGTACTCGTACCATGTTATACCATACACACTCCTTTCAAGAATCAGTCATCAGATCCATGGATGTCTGTAAGACTGTACAAAGGTAGATCACCTGACACTGTAAGTATTCTCAAGTTGGGTTCTTTATATAACCAAGCAAAATCACACTTCTAGACCTGGATCGAACTCGAGGCTTTCGGTTTATAGAATCGAACACTCTACCACGTCGCCAAAAACGAGAGTAAGAAAATAAATGCGACATTTTATAGCATTACTACACATACAACTTACATGTATGCAACCTTTTCCTTAAGCAAATGTCCTTGAATCAAGGTCATGACACATTCTCTTATTATAAGTAACATTTCTTCAATGTTTGAGTTTCTGGGGCTAGTTTTGCAGAGTTATGGAACAGACGAACAAAGTAACCCCAGAATTTCTTTTAATGGAAGTAAAGTTGAACCTGTACCAGCGGTCACGGGACACCTGTATTAAGCGATCGGCCTGCATTTAGCGATCACTTTTTATATTACCAAACTAGCATTTTGTTATATGCTAAACCTTCATTTAGCGACCACGATTGTGAAGCGGTCACTTTCTCTTGTTCCTATGACTGACTGTATAATAATTTAATAATTCACCCAGGGACTTTGATAACACCTCGTGTATAAACTTACGATTTTCACTTTTTTCCACTGAAAAATCGGTAACATTACTTGATAATTAGGACACTAAACATACACCAGTCTTTTGCAGAAATGTGCTCTTTAATATTTTTTAATATATCACTCGAAAATTGTCCAAGGTGTTGCGTTTTTAAAGTCCCTAAGTATATATAAAATAAATACGCAATTTATTTAATAACGCATTACAAATTGTAAAACTTGTAAGCGAAAAATAATTACTTAACTATTCCCAGAAATAAAAACCCAATTTATCCTCGTGTAACATAACCTTGACCTCTTTAACGGGCACTTACGTTAACAAGTTATTTTAAAAACGAGGACGCATCGCTCCGGGGAAACTGCAATCTCGCTTTCTGATTAGAGAAGTAAACAAACAAAATTTAATACTGCTATCATGAAGAAATATTACCCTTTTCCTCGGTACGGTGATTGCTTAGCGATCAGTAAAAGCGTTCTAGAATGTACTTTAACTGTTTATTACTAGATGGTCGTTCTCTATGAACGTTCTGGAAACAGTTTTTTGTTTGATATCTGAGAGATAATTTGTTGAATAAGTCTCGAGTGATGATATAGTAAGCGCAAAATCACCACGTTAAAGTAATCGAAGATCATTTCCACGGTTGAAGATTCACATTAAACCGAGAATTGCTGAAATAATATTGGCGTTAATGAAACCATTAAACTGACATAAAGAACACGCGGATTGCAATAACCGATATTTAACACATTATCGGTGTATGATTATAAATTATTCAAGCTGTGATGAAGGCATAACAACATTATATTTTGGAGAAGCTCAGACATGGCTCAGAAATAAAGCTTTATGGCATGAACTTGTTTTAGATTAAGCATATTTCATTTCATACGATTTAGTTCAAATGAAAGACGTAGAATTGAATGCAAGTAAGAATGTGAATGGAATCTAATCGTAATCGCAGAAGCAGCAACTGGGACCTCCGGGGCCGAGTGGTTAAAGTCGCCGACTATCTATCACTTAGCACCTCACTGTTGTGGGTTCGAATCCCGACACGGTCTCTCGGATTTTAATTTGTGGATGCATACAAAATGACTCCATCAGAACACTAAGGGTCTCCCTCCACCTTAGCTAAGCTCGACGACGCCCATCGTCGGAAGCCACTGTATATATTACGTTATCGCTACCGTATATACCGGGAACAACTTCGTTTTCATGAATATTAATAATCTACTTACTGGCCACTGAAACAACTTGTAATATTTTGAATATTCTTCATTTAGGAAACAAAAGCATAAATTCAGAAAAATCATATGTAAGGCGGTATTTTAAATATTGGACTTATGAACCGTACTGTCTTTCACGCGGATTAAATGAAACACCTAATTAATAATTCACGAGTACGATTTCTTGCTAATCAAATAACCAGCGGTCGAATAAAAAGCAAAGCGTATTGAGTGAACTTGGGTTAAGACGATGGACGATGTCATGTAATTGTCGCTGCCTGGGCAAATTCAAGCTCAACAACATCAACAGGAGCAGCAAATCTAACACGATTATATCGACAGAAAGATCCCAGCAGTGAACATCGACAGCAACAACACCGCAAGCAGGAGCAACAGTAAAGGCTCGTCTAGTGCTCGAAAAACCTTGTAAAATGACTTGTTATTCATCAACTAGCACTAGCAGAAGAGACTTGACTAAAATTACGCAGCTGTAAAATACCCTCCACTTAATTACCGACAAGCGAACAATCAACTTAAGCAGTTTATACAGAATTCCAATTTCATTGTGAAATACGGCGTCTAGTCAATTCAAAACCTCGAAAAGGGGGCTTTATTGCACATAGTGCTTTATAGGTTAATATAGATTTAATCTCGTGTCGCCATCATTCAAACAAAAATTGCATTAGATCGGCGGCGAGTGCGTCTAAATCAAAACAATTGTACCATACTACTGTCTGCAGCGTAGAGAGCCATTTTTCGGTCTGGGTATATCTCAATCGAGACTATTCTTGAAGGACTCGTTTTAATCAAAAGTGACCAGGCTAGTCTTCCATCAATCCACTGATATCTGTCAATTAAGAGAGAGCTTTCAGACAGCTTCGCCAAACTAATTCCAATTTTCCTGAAACTTTATGAATCTGGTTATTAAACGTAGGTTAGGTTTATCCTCTGGGCCTGTTTCCATAAACTTAATTAAACTTTTTTTATTTCCTAGATTGACATTATATAGACGTTTGCTTTCTATTATATTAAATATCTACATTATTTCTATTTCACAGATTTGTGTAAATAAAAAAGAGACAAAACGAAAATGATATGATAGCTAGCATTAAAAACAATAAGTCTTAGTATTGGTCCACTTTATACTGTGTGATTCATACTATGAACAAGACGCAAATTTTTATTAAACCAAAATTTACCAACAATGACGTTTCGTGTATTTGTTAACAATCGTGACAATAGACTATAAATTGTAATTCAGTAGTTTGGTCAAAAGATTTGTTCTTCTTAATACAATAGTCTATCAAATACACAAAACATTGGCTGACAACCAGCCGTCAACAGGAAAATGTCTGAAGGTTTGTGTAGTTATATGAAGAGGAAGAGATATAGTGCTCATTTAAAATCAAATCAAAAATAAAAGACATATTCTAATACATAAAAGTGCAAACAAAAAGGAAATATATAAGTTTTCTGTCAAGTTGAACTATAAATATCTGCAAACACGTTAGAGGATGGGTTCTTAAGTCAAAACATGTTCTATAACTGTCGGGAAAGTTGATAGTAACATGCAAAGTGCCAACAAAATGGTTTTCCAAATGTTAGACAGACTTGAATTACAGTTGAACCTGTATTAGCGATCAACTGTATTAAACGGTCAAACTGTAATCTTCACATAACGACAACCTCTTTTTAGCGGTCACGTTCTCTTGTTCCACTGACCGGCCGCTTAAGACAGGTTTGACTGTAGATATGGGGGCGGGGGCTCAGAGGGATCAAGTTATTTTGTTGATGCCATTGTTTTGTAGGTAACCGTCAGTGCAGCAGTATTTCAATTCCGCACATTAAAAAAAGTGTCGTTTATTATGCTAGACTGATATTGGCAGATTCACTTGACATGTCTGTATATGTAATGTATATAGTATTTGGTTCCTTCCCCATTTAGATCCCATAGCATAAGATTAAAACTGTTACCAAAGATGTACAGATACTGCCCGTTAAGAACTAACCATACCAAGTTAAAAGTTAATCATTTGCCTTTGACCTTTTACATTCAAAGCTATGAAACATGAATATGGCACATAACAATTACCTAGAATCAAATAACGGCAAATTTATCAAGGGCATTATTATACCACTAGTGCAGCACTAGTGTCTCTTTATAATGATGCACTTTAATTATAACTAACGAAACATTTGGCACTCCTGGGAATACAAGCATATCAAATGCTTCAGCAATTACAGCAATTAATGTCTACAGCATCCATAGAGGGGTTTCTCTGATGACATTTAGTAGAATTATGATTAGCGATAAATTTGAATTGAAACGCTACTGTGCGCGGAGGGATATAATGCGGTGAAAATGGCTGTGGTGATTATGCAAATCAATGATGCTGCTTTTGTTTATCGGCACGTAAGACTACTAAGGCTACAGCTAGTCTAAAAATACTTCATGTAGGGTAGTCAATGCGTTCCGAAGAAGCGTTTTGTAACAGAATGCAGTTTGTGACGTATGTGGTATCAGTCTACAATCATGACTTTTCGTCATGAATTTCGTTATATGACAAAATATTACAGTTGTTTACAAAAGGAAAATTATAAAAATATACTACATGTCAATATTTATGAAGAAGTTTTATTAACAGAATAAAAATGGGGATCCATCCATCTGGGGCCGAACTTCTTTGATAAATACAGCTTTCAGTAAGAGCAAAATAAGACTAGGCCTGGTGTTACTGCAGTGAAATCAAACTAATTTATCTTAATTATCAAATTTAACCAAACATTGTCTATGTATGTAACGGTAACGTATTTTGACCATGAATTTTCCTTTCCAGTCTTTGGAAGGGAAAATTTAAATTCACATCATTGTTAGGTCAAATGCTCACAAACAGTTACACAAATTAAGTCTTGTGTTTTTGCGTAATCCAGGTCAACCACTGACTTCCTTTTATTCGAGTGTAGCTATTGGATAGCCTATAAATCAATTTGAACAGTGGGAAGGTCCATCACTATTAAATTATATACAAATAAATGATGAAATGTAAACCAAAATAGTTAATTTGTGACAATGGTTATACCCCAAAACTTATCAATTTTTATCATGCAGAAAAAAGATCAAAACAACAATTAATGCGAATATGTATATAGTGTATCAAAAAGAAAACGCAAGGTTTTAATTTTACTTTTAGTGATCAAAACAAGGCGGAATACATATGCTTTACATGTTATTAACTATTTGTATTTTCAATAAGTTTGATGTTAATGTATCGCAATCACCTGCCCTGTTTATTTAAAATGATAATACAAACAAGACTATCAAACAAGTTACAACTTTAATTGACGCGCAAGACAATGATTTCAATGGAGAAAACTGATATCTATCTGATGTACATGTTTATTTTCTTTTTCTTTTTTTTTTCTTTTGTGTGTGTGTTTCCTTTTTTTTTTTTTCTTTTTTTTTTCGCGGTAGCTGTCTTTTGACCTATTTACAGATAAGACAAAATGAATGTTTGGACGACAATATCCATATTTAGGGATAAAATTCACGCACCATTGTTTAGGGAGATGACAAGCAGCTGAGATTTATAATTTGTATTCACGAAGCTCTGATAAAGCATCCAGACCAAATATCAGCGGGTTGTTGTTGTTGTTGTTGTTCTTGTTGTTGTTGTTGTTGTTGTTGTTGTTGTTGTTGTTGTTGTTGTTGTTGTTGTTGTTGTTGTTGTTGTTGTTGTTGTTGTTGTTGTTCGTTGTTTTGTTTGATAAATATATAGTTGTCGTATCAACGGACGTTATGAATATCTGAAACGTATATTAAAGTCTGTTTCACCGTTCCCGTACGACTGAGGAACGATTATAGTCCGCTTCAAAACAATGTTTACTCCAACGGACGCTTTTGACTTCCTCACAGGTAATGTAACCATTCAACATTATCCATTTCTTTCATCCCATCATTTATAAATGTATCTTCTTCTTCTTCACAGGTTTTGCTTGTTACATGTTCATTAATAATTCATAATATTAAATGCAGAATGCAAATTGCTCAACCAGTCTTTTTTTAGACAATCCCTTCAAAAAGTATTCACAATTAAACTAAAAATATATTTTTGCAATACCGTTCAGCTCACCAGAGGTGAACAATGGTTCTAAACGACCATCATTTGTTATCTTAACAGAGGAGTCCTCATATTTCTTGGTCCCTGGTTTCCATTTGGTATTTGCATAGCAGTGGATTCATAACATTGGGCCACTATCTTTATTTGCATTCCAAATCAGCGATTAATAACAATGATTCTTGTCAGTATTGAATTATTAATGAGAAACCTAAGCTGCTCCCTTTTTTATTCATTCAGATTGCTATGAAAATAAAACATGGTTAGCAGCTTAAGCTGTGTCGCTATGGCTACATGTTTGACAGCTTTGTCTTCCGGTTTGCTCAATCGGATATAATCAGATTTTCGCAGAACTGGAAAATGAAAAATAACATGGAGATTGTTCATTCGTGAATAATTATAACGATATAATGAATTTTCATTGTTGTTTGCTTGTTCGTGATCAGACATTCTCTATTTTTGTAATTAGAAAATGAAAATAAATGGTAATCTCGAAGTAATTTTGATCAAGGCATATCTGAATTATTACATTCATTAAGATTTCAATTGAAGTGAGGCTGTCCTGAAAACCGTTTCATATTATCGTCTGCTTTGCTGTAACTTGATTTTTTTGTGGTTTTCGAATATCTTGCATGAAGAAAATGCTTTGATAAAAATCAAAACTTCATGACAAAGCTGATTTGCAAAGAGATATTAACTTGGCACAATGCAGCCTAAAACCTTAACATGGATTCAAGCATTTTTGCACAATTTCCCAACAACTCTGATGCTATCATTGAAGAATATCATCTTAAGCTAGACTCCTGGGACCTTGTAATGCTATTTGATAGCAGAACATTCTGTCAAAGACAAATAGAAAGCCAGTATAATTCCTGAAACAGGAAATGCATTTTTTTTTTTTTATTTAAATAAGATAAAAATCAGTAAGCCCAATACTGTGTTTTGTATCATTTATTCAGACTAAAATATAGGCAGACAAAAATTACTAGAAACAGCCGCCAGAATATCATTAAAAATGTATAGATAAAAAAAACACAAATATTCTCACTGTACGTTAAACATGAATGGAAAATATTGCTCGAATGAAAATGAGTCTCTAAGTTCCTGAGTTTCGAACTTACTATCTATGATTTCCTTTTCAAAAACCAAATTGAAAATCGAAGGCTCGGTGCAAAACTATGCTCACCACATTTAAATAAGAAAAGTTACAATAGCTTTGTTCCAAGCTATCGAATTGGTCAAATAGAGTAGAATCTGAAATATTGCATGCCGATGCGTTCATGTAATGCTCAACTTTTTTTTACCATGGTAACGATAATGTTGTGACTCTGTAGACATTGAATATGAAACTACTTGGGCGAAAAAAAATCGTTCCGTTTCTGGTCGTGGGTTCGATCCCCGGCCGTGACATACCAAAGTCGTAAAAAATGGTACTGTTATAGCTCCCTTGCTTGGCGCTCAGCATATAAGGGTAGTTGCAAGACTTGTTGGCCCGGTGTCAGGATAGTGTGACTGGGTGTGATATCCATAGGAGCTTGGTGACTTATTATTATTATTTTATTTTTATTTTTTTATTTATTTAATTGTTTTTCTACATAAAAAGCAAAAGTAAAGTAAACATTTTCGATATTAAAATTATCATTTTACATCCGTTTCTCGGTATTTTTATTATTATTTTATTTTTATTTTTTTATTTATTTAATTGTTTTTCTACATATTTTAACCCACAAAAACATAAAAGCAAAAGTAAAGTAAAAATTTTCGATATTAAAATTATCATTTTACATCCGTTTCTCGGAATTCTATAAAGCCTCAAGGAGTGACACCCGCCATTGTTTTCGCAACGTTGTCACAGAGTAACATCCCTTTGAAAAACTGATCCAGCTTTATTCGTTCTTGGTTCCTGTTTCTATCGTGCGGCGCATTTTAACAACGGAAAATCACTCGCTGTTTTTGACATGCACGGGAAACCCATCCCCTAATCTTCCGATTGCTTTTTTTAATGCCTTCCCTAAAATATCCTGCTTTTTTTTATCTATATATATATATATATATATATTCTTATACGAGCTTGATACTTTTAGACTTTTTAGGGTCTCTCCACATGTATAATTATCCTGCTTTTATATTCAATTATACGGTAATACTTCATGATAGTCTCGTATAATTTATCATAGATTATTGCTATTATTTCCATCATACCATTTTTTTAAGTTTTGTCTTTCATCCATTTCGGTTTGTAAAAGACTGTTGTTTTCTTTCTAACATCCAAACTCCCTGTTGCAGTCTGCACAGGCTACCAGCTTAGGTTCCCTCATTAAAAAAGAACGATGTCATCATTTTATATAGAGAGAAACGTTCCATAAATAGAGACTGTGACGTCACAAGCTTGCACTTGTCATCAAGACCGGTGTTGACACATTGTCTGAGAAAGGTGTGTAACTCTCCGTCCAAAATCTAAATAAAGACTGACATTCAGAAAAGGTCGGGATAAAGCAAAACTGGATAAAGCAATTACTGCATTCCATACAAGGGATGTTACTCTGCGACAACGTTGCGAAAACAATGGCGGGTGTCACTCCTTGAGGCTTTATAGAATACCGAGAAACGGATGTAAAATGATAATTTTAATATCGAATATTTTTACTTTACTTTTGCTTTTTATGTTTATGTGAGTGAAAATATGTAGAAAAGCAATTTAATTATAAATAAAAATAAATAAATAAATAAATAACATTTAAAATAATAATAATAAGTCACCAGGCTCCTATGGTGATATCATGCCACATGTCTACGGCGTGACACTGCAGTATGGCAGCATACAGATGATACAAACATGGGTATCCGGCCGCGACATACCAAAGTCCAAACTTCGCGCACCGGTTACTTTACGCTTCGCTTCTTTTACCACTGCCACCACACAAGTCACATGATGATAGTTAAACCCATGTGACCAACACTCATAATTTTATAAATTAATGTTATTTGATTTTATTTTTTTTTACTTTTCTCATAATCATGAAAATTATTTTCATTAAATATAACGAAATTGATATGATATATTTAAAACTTAAGTCATAAGTGAAAAAAGTAAATCCTGCCTATATCAGCAGAATCTACTTGTGATGGCAGTGGTTATCGGCAACTGTAAGGGGAGGTAACTATTGCGGTGGAGTTTACCAAGGTCGTAAAAATGGTACTGTTATAACTTCCTTGCAAGGCGCTTAGCATATACGGGTAGTTGCAAGACTGGTTGGCCCGGTGTCAGGATAATGTGACTGGGTGTGATATCATGCCACATTCTACGGCGTGATACTGCAGTACGGCAGCACTATATCTGTCTCAAGTAGACATCGTCTCCAAATAACTGAATGCTGTCGGTGGGACGTTAAACCCAATAAACAAACGAACAAACATTGGTATACTATGCAAGAGAAGTTATCTCTTCCCAGGAGAAGACTGCTCATGGTTGAATGTCTACATCAGAGATGAGGGACTTCAGAAAATGAGATTCCACCAATATTTATGTTTATCTGTTTAGCGAAGTAATAAGTTCTATGGCCATCCTTTGCAGGAAAGCCTGTGCATCTCTCTCGCTATTTTCAAAGTCTATTTGAAATCAGTGATTATGTTCAGATGAATCTGTCTACTGCATATATGCAATCTCCTTTTTATTCATCTCTTATTTATTCTTGCATTATCTTTCAGTTCAATTCTTCTTGCAATTCTTCTAATGCTCTCGCATGTTGTTTGCCTTCATATCATTTTTCTCATATTTCTCTTACGAAAAAAAAAGCGTCGTGCTTTCTTATTATTTTACATTCTTTTATGTGTGTGTGAAAATGTATGAACACTATGTATTTATTTAAAACTTGTAGATGATAACTAAAATAAATATTGCATATGTTTTCTGGTGTAGAATGTGTGAACATAGTGTATATTCATATATATAAAACTACAAATGATGTGTAAGTTGTTACGTTCTGTGTGCTTTTTAAAAACATTATAGACATTCGTTAATTTTTATAAAACCCAACAATGGAACCAGTTGTTCACACGTTCACGTACAACTGTGAATGATAAAAGGGCTTGTGTATACAATTGCCTAGCAACGTAATTAAACAAATTTTATCAATAGTACCCTCACGAACCATTGGTATATTGGAAACTTAGTCTAGTAGATATTAGAAGAACCAATTTCCATGTTCTGATACTAAATTGAATATAATGCAGATATATTGAGGGTATGTGGAAATCAATTATTCTAATAGAATACATTGGGCATATTTTATCTAATTAGATCAGAAATAATTGAAATAATTTTCTGAAATAACTTGTCTAGTAAGATTGCCTTATTCCTAGGAGAATTCTTCAAATTATGACTCAACAATACTAAATATAAAAGAAGTTAAATTAAAAAATTAATTAAAATAATTTAACATGATCAATATTTCCTCAGGGTGTAATATAAACAAATAAACAAACAGAAATGACGTCGACATTTTAAACAGCAACAATAATGACGTCTTTTTCTAAGGAGTCGTCATTTTTCTTGTATTTCTAGACAAAAGTAATTTTAGATACTATATACACACCAATATAACATTTAACATACTGTAAAATCATCAATCTTTATTGACATTAAATTTCGTAATTTTTGGTTGTGGATTCATGTTCTAGAAATCGTGAAGTCTGTTAAATAAACAGAGTTCGTGGGGATTAACATTCGTTGATAAAGCCGTCCTCGAAATCAACGAAAATTAGTCCCCCACGAAAACTAATGATTCTAAAGTATATGTATGATATACACATTACAGACAACGTTGCGGATTCACCTCTTCCGAAATCGGCCATTATTCAATGTATTACCTCTTGCAATTTACTTTAAATACCGTAGCATATATAAAGATGAGTGTACTAAATGGCCATTGTTGGCACAATGTCTGTTTCTACAATCCAATGCAAAATACACTCGATTCCAAAAGACTTTGGCACTCAGGATTTCTCTATCAGCTATATGTTACATTTGGATCAAGCAATTCCCCGACCGAAATATTTACACTTTCTAAATAAAAGAAAACACTCATCGTGTTGACAATACAATATTCATACCACACATTTCACATTTCGGACATAAATAATACGTTTAAGGTAATCCATCATTTCATTGTGATCATGGTCCATCAAGTGATCGTGGGAATTTTATAGTAAATGCAAGCCTTTATAGACTTTGAGCTAAAAAGCCCATATCTCAAAGTCAATGGATGCTTCTGTGCTGAAGTATTTTTAGCATTTGAAGGACATGATTATAATCTTATTGTGGATAATAACCTAAAGTTCATCTACCCGAACATGTTCAAACCTTTTTTTTTCTTTTTTTTTTCTTTTTTTTTTTTTTTTGGTTGTTGTTGTTTGCAAATTAAATAATTCCTTTTCTGATTAAAGCTGTTATTGGAATCATTAATCAAAACAAAAAAAAAATATATCTCTAAAACAGAATTGTAATAGAAAAACTGCGTGCAGCATAGCCTAGTCATTAGGCTAAGGAAAAGTATTTTATAACAGAAAAAAAACAATTTGTGATGTTTTTAAGGCCAGTCTACAATATGGACCCATCTTCTCGATAAGTCTGGAGTTCAGGGAGAGAGAGAGAGAGAGAGAGAGAGAGAGAGAGAGAGAGAGAGAGACTAGCCAGGCTGATGTAACTGACGTGAAATCAATTCAAATTAAAATACTTGGATTATCTGACAAGTGGTTACACTATGCCTTACACAGCTTAACTATATTAGCATCATGTTTTTATCAAGCAGAGTCAAACAAAGAAAAATCAGACAGTGTTAGAAGGTATATCGAATTCATGATTTTCATGAACAGTTTTGAAAAATGCACATGTTTTGTGTTTTTGTTGATGCTGTTCCTGCTGTTTTTGTGTGCTGTTGTTCGTGTATGTTGTTGTTATCGTTGTTGTTTTTTTAATATGATTTTATCCAGTATAAGCAAGCACTTACAACTTATAACTGATTCCTCTCGACGATTCCTGTATTGAACCAGCACTTTGCGCCTTGGACGGCCATGAAAAAAAGAATTATTGACACGACGAGATTCAAACCCACATATTTTGGGTCCGCAGTAATGTACCACGGCCACCTTTTTATATGTTTAATATTAAGCCTTAAGATACAACTAGTCACGAATTCAGCATAACGTTTGATAAGTAAATGCCAGACATTCAAAATACATCTTTATAAATGTCCCAAGGACATTTATTCTATTAACCCTTTCCCTCATAGAGGACACCATGAAAAGACCTATGCGAACAGTATAAAACCAGATCAGCCTGCGAGTAACTCGCAGGCTGATCAGGTTTTATGCTGTTCGCTGCTCCTCGGTGGTCTGGAAATGAGGATTTTGTAATTAAATTTGGTTAGGTTTAACTGTGGTTTTCTGCAGATCAGGCTTTATGTGGTACCTCTTGAGTGCGTCAAAATGAGTCTATATGAGGGAAAGGGTTAACTAATTCAACTGATATCTATATACTGCATACCTGAAATCAATATTTGTTAAATCCTTGTGAATATCTATTAGTAAGTTTGTTTTTAATTTAAAATTTCAGCTAGGTGATGAAAATAAAAAATGACATTGAATAATTTGTATCAAGCCTGCTTTTCCTTAAATATCTTCAAATGAGATATTCCTCAAATAAAAAATCAAGTATTTTATGCGTAGAAATGACCTTTTTTTAAAAGAAATTAAAGTATCTTTTCTATAAAAAACAAACAAACATGCTAATAGCAATATATATGTAACAGTTATATAAATTAGGCCAAAAATAAGAAAGATCAAGATCTTGATAATATTTTGAGATGTTTCGGTGAAACACGGGTCAGGTACATTTTATGTGCGAGTAAGATTAAACGTCTTCATATATATATACCTATTAGCATGAGGCAATTACGGCTGCTTAGTTGAAATAGGATTCCAAAATTAATAACCTGAAAATGTTTATATATACATACTTCTGATAAGATATCTTTATGCCAATCGGGAAAATATTTAGGAACTGGATTTATCACGGCAGGACAGCGAATACGAGATAGGATAAGCAAGCAAACCGTGGCGCTGACGTGTACTAAGTTGGCTTTTTTTCTTTCTTTTTTTAATTCAAACTGATTTATTTTACTGCAGTTAGAAAACAAGTTCTTACCACTTATATCAATCCCTTTTGACGATTCCTGGATTGGACAAGTACTTTTCACATTGGACGGCAAAGATTTTCATTGCTTTAATATATCTCAGATTCCTATTTACCTCTAAGTTGCGATTTTCTTTTGTTAATTGTATTTATAATAGTATTGGCAAAATCTATTTTTCGTGATTCAAGACCGTACTTTTTAACACTCTAAAATTCAAAGTAATCATCATACCCTTTGACAAAATACTGTCAAATAAGCCTGTTTCTCACAAATCGTATCTTCTGAGATCACAGTTGATTTAAATATTTCAGTATTTTTTAAGATGTACTGTAACGTTGATAGTTAACCTCCTACGCTTTAATAAAATTAACACATAAATATCACAATGCATTTAATAGATTCATGCATAATATGAAACAAATGTAAACTTACCTAATAGCCATGCCACGTTGATCAAAAAACATAAACAAATAATTCCTTCAATTCGAATAGACATATCCATCCTGTAAAAAGCTTTATGAAGAATGGGCTTACAATCACAGCGACTAATTTTCCAGAATCGTTTAAGTTGTTTTATTGCACGCAAAAGGAATGAGTATAAATATTTGTATAAACAGATATATCGTGCTTTTCACACACGTGCCTTCACTTTATCGTCTGCTGTAACTATCGCAGACGAGTCACGTGATCACAACAAACGGCAGCAGCTCTTCGATAACACGTTGGGAGAATTTGTTCGAGAAAATTACAGTCCGGAATAACGATGTCGCCGCGCTATTCTAGGCTGCTATAAAACACTGAATAGATAGGGAAAATATAAACTTCTCCCTCTCGATTCTCCATGCTTTTATTGGATTGCATGAGTCAGACGAGTGTCAAAAGATACACATGCAAAAGATACGGTGACAGGTTTAAGTATCTCGATGAGCCGCTACATCGATTTGGATGATAGGATTGGTTTGTGTCTATCATTTTGTTATTTTCAAGAAAAGATAACTGTTTGATTCAACATATATGTCCTGATTGAAGAATTATCTTTTTCACAGTTTCTACTTTTTCTTTTTCTATAATTGCTAGCAATCATCTATTATTATCATGGCCATATTTACACCTTGTGGTCAAGGATAGTCTTGTTGTTGTTGTTGTTGTTTTGTTTTTTTTTTTTTTAACTCGGGTATTTTTGTCATAAACAATTTCATTCGATATGGATTTAAAATCATGTAGTTCTATTAGGTATCTTCTGTTTAACATCGATAGAGTATTTTTTCGTGAGAGGCTACAATAGGTAATGAAGCAAAAATAAAACAAGACGCGAATATCAACATCGTTAGAAGCAATAATCTCTTTTTAAAAACGATATTCATCGTAAATGGGGATGAAAGGAATAGATAATATAGAATGCTTATGTGATGAACATGTTTCATACTGGGAAGACAAAATAAAAGTTAAAGCATTAACTCCACCGCAATCAGCGGAGTAAACATTATTGCAACGAAGCGGATTACATTATAACCGTCTCTCTCAGTCATACGATGTGCATCTAATAGACGTGTTTTAATTGATGAGCAACTAAATAACTATCAATGAAATTGTAATTAAGTCATGATTATTGTATATATTCCAGCTAGTTGTCATCTCAACAAACAATTATGCGTAACTTTTTCCAAAAGTATTGGCAATTTCTACCAATGAAAATCGTTCAAATATTCATTTGGTCTTATCTTTGCGTCATCATCCGTAAACAGGCAAAAGTGAGGTTAGGCAGCTACGCCGACAAAAAAAATACACCATATGTTGCGTACCGACCCTCTGTAACTTCCTGATCTTTATTTTCACTTTTTTAAATTAATACAAGAATGTTGCCTCCAGGAGTTTATTTCCGTCAAATCAAGATTACATTTATCGGAGAAGTTGTCATTGTTGAAGTTGCAGATCAGACATTTTCTCAGAGCAGTCGCATAATGCGATAGTATTTGCAATAATGATGGTAACGCAGTTTGAGCATGCGCCTTTTAAAAAAAATCAGATTTATTTTAAACCATTAATTAGAATATTCAGTCGCACAAAACAATCTTCAGTAGGGTTCGATTGTCTTAATTAAGAAAGTAACTTATATTTTTTCTCATGCAAGGCATAAGCCTTTCTATTTCTTTTAACTTGCATCAAATAATTGTTCGGGAAAATTCGCTAAATTATCAATTTTGTTTACAGTTAGCTGTCAACTTCGCTTATAATTTTTATAGTCACATGACCTTCAATCCATGAAACGAAAGTACGCGATTACCGTGATAGATATTTATGCTATGCAAAGCTATGTAAATCCCACAGTGCGTTGAGCGCCATCTATGAAATTATTAAATACTGAAATTCCCGATCTACTTTTCGCGAAACATCACAAAGACAATTTAATGCAAGAATATGCGAAAAAAGCATGTAGGCAATACCTTAATATTTAAGTATTCAAGGTCTTCAAAATTATTAGAGAACAAAAATAAATTTGAGATGGTACTGTGACTTGGTATAGAATAAACTATATTACAGCAGTGAGGCCCCGTTTGTTTGTTTGTTGTTTGGTTGTTGTTGTTGTTGTTGTTGTTGTTGTTGTTGTTGTGGTTGTTGTTTGTTGTTGTTGTTGTTGTTTTGTTGTGGTTGTTGTTGTTGTTGTGGTTGTTGTTTGTTGTTGTGGTTGTTGGTTGTTGTTGTTGTTGTTGTTGTTGTTGTTGTGGTTGTTGTTTGTTGTTGTGGTTGTTGTTTGTTGTTGTTTGTTGTTGTTGTTGTTGTTGTTGTTGTTGTTGTTGTTGTTTGTTGTTGTTTGTTTGTTGTTGTTGTTGTTGTTTTCCTGTTCAAAGTAAACAAAGGCATCAATAACTGAACTGCTAAGATTATAACGTAAACATCAAACGCACAACTGACCTTCTTTTTACCACGTGTTATTAACGCTTTACATCATGAATATTCATGTGCAAATTAATGACAAGATGAATATTAATTAACTTAAGATGGTTAATGGAACAATGGATTTTT
>CM037785.1:64269385-64319385 GCA_021229015.1 Solen grandis
GACATTTTTTTGTTTGTTTATTTGTTTGTTTTGACTTTCTATTTGATTGACCATAACGGGAATATCATTCCACCTACAGCCTCCAAAGTTCACAGGTGACATTAACCTTCCATCCTTTAACCCCAGGACTAAGGCCACTCGGGGCATGGCGTTCATTCGAACATAGCTTGTTATTTCTGCTCTGCATACTCATAGTTCTATAAAATATCTTATACCGTGTATGCTTGTATTCTAACTGCTCACAACCATTGAGCATGTATATTGAGACTGCTAGGAGAATGGGGTGAGTGTGCGGGGATATGGTTAAGGCTTGCTATATAGCTCTTGTTTCTTCTGCCTTTTTTCTGTTACCTAAACATTTTCAGGACGTGTAGAAATCGTCACATGGCTTAATACAAAATATGAATAGACCCAAAAGGCTGTTGGGAATAAAAATACAAAGACACAGGGAGAAAGACTTACTCTGCCACGGATGTCTAATATAATGTAACATACCATATTAAGATATATACAACGATGTTTTAATTACAAGCGTTTTAAGGTAATGCTTAATGTTTATGACGTGTATTGTTCAGAAACTTATCTATATGGTAAGTCGATTACTATTTGTTCTCCTCTAGTTAATTTTGAAATATGAATATTTAAGTACATTGTTAATAGTCTGTGCATTCCCTTGATATAATCGGTATGCATTTATGTGATATTTTTAATGGAATTCTTAATTCTGCCTTTTTTCCAGAAAAATGGATGGAAGTTATTGTTATACCCCTACATAAAAAAGGTGATGTAAATCAAGTTAATAACTATAGAGGAATTACTTTAGTAAGTTGTCTGTCAAAACTATTTACAACTGTGTTAAGTAATAGAATTACTAAATTTTGTGAAGACACTCTACCTTATCTGATGCACAATTTGGTTTTAGAAAGGGAAGATCTACTATTGATGCACTTTTTATTCTATCTAGTATATACTGTGTATTTGTTGATCTCTGTAAATGTTTTGATACCATTAATAGAAATGCATAATGGATGAAAATGTATAGAGCTGGATTACAGGGTAAAGTATTACGAATTATTAAATATATGTATCAGAAAGTAAAATCATGTGTAAGGAATTGTTGTAATTATAGTGACTATTTTGAATATGCAGTTGGTTTACGTTCAAGGAGAAATAATGTCACCGATTTTATTCTCACTTTTTATAGAAGATATCTAGAAGATAATATAAATTCGGGAATCGAAGTGGATGATATTATACTAATACTTTTACTTTTTTGCAGATGACATGGTTATTTTAGCAAAAAGCCAGCAAGAGTTGCAGCACAATTTAAACTCATTATATGATTAGTGTCAAAACTGGGGACTACAGGTAAATACAGATAAAACTAAGATTATGTTTTTTAGAAAACAAAGTATAATCTTAAGAAAAAGAGCATTGGTCATACAACGGAGTAAATATTGAAGTTGTTGATAATTTTACATATTTAGGAACTGTTTTTAAATATAATGGAATTTTTAACTTAAATCAACAATATTGTAACGTCCTGGCATTACTGATTTTACTTATCTTTGTATTGTCTTTGGATTGACTCTATTTGTCTGGACTGGTGATTTTTGCAGCTTTCTCTGACAAATCACATAAATTTTGACAGTTGGACTGACTTATCTGTCAGTTCAACTAGCCCAATTTAATGCATTACGCCAGGAATTCTCTGTACACCTCCGTGTCACACAAGCACTCCGTCTTGATGTAAACAAGCCATGTAATCCATCCGTGTAATGTCTGTATTTTATTATTCAGTGTGGCTTAAATGTTATATCCAGCTTAGTTCACTACCATAAGTTGTTGTCAATGTTTATGCTATGTGAATCCTTTTAATTGTAAGTGAAACAGTGTATTTTTAGAAGTTTTAAGTCTGCACACGTCTAGATGTTTACACGTGGGCGGCCATCTTTGATTTTACAATTTCCGGTTGTTGCTATGGGCAACTTAACTGATGCTTTTGCGCTGTGTACTGTACTATACTCAAAAGCTTATTTAAAGTTTAAACAATATGGCCCAATTTCTTAACCCTAGAAAAAGGTTGTACCAGGTACATAGTTAATAAAGAAACAGTTATTGTATTTTAGTGTATGATCGTAATGATTTAAATATTTAAACTTGTCTGCGCACTAACTGCAGCAATGTATGCACTCTTGCGGCATTTTGGATGCAGTGTTTAAGATGCGATGTCAGTGTCGCATTTAAGGAGCGGTTTAGTCGCAAATGCAACGTGAATGCAACACAAGTGCAATGTTTTGCTGCATGCTACCTCGGTAGCACTGATTTTAGTATAAATACCCTGCGTCCGTTGTGCACGGGGACTTCAGACTTCACACTGCAGACTTTAGGTTCAGGCTCCGTATTTCGAGCTTTAAACGCCGTTTAGGCAAGGTTACCGATAATAAACTCAGGTACTTTAATTACTTAGTGCCGTGGTTAACGATTATTCACTTTAGTTTTTTTAATAGTAACTGTGACTTTTAAACCCTACAACACATTTTTGTTTAGTATTAAAGTAAACTAGATTTTAACTCTGTACTTTAACAAGTTTATGAGATAAAGTAGAACTCGGGTTTATGCTTATTATGTATGTATGCATATATTGTGCCAAAGACTCGTTTAATGCACTGGTAAATTTAGGGCTTTCCACTTGGTGGTTTAAAGGTATTTTTGTATACTTTCAAGGATCTCTAGGTGTATATCTAAGTGGAGATAGAATTGTTAATTTATTGGAGTCATTTTATCACATTGTTTATTGTTAAGTAGACACAGGATATACCTGTGAAGAATTAAATTTAGTATTGTTTAACGTCTTATTTTGTTCTTTGAGTAAGAAGTAGCATTAGGCGAATCCTACACAAATTCTATATACAAAATATCACCTCCCTATTAACCTGAAGTCCACTCTCAGCATAGTACCATCTAGTGACCGCTGTGATATCCACATGCTGACAGAGTCTACATGCATACGCATCTGTAAGTCCATTAACCTGTGACTTGAGGCATTAACCTGTGACCAGGCCCGTGAAACTTGATAGCCTGCGGCAAAGACAAGACCATCCCAAGACAATCGACCATCACAGAACCTTACAACTCAACATAAGCACGCACACACACCGCGTAACTAGCGCGTAACAATAGGTCACAGATAAAGGATTAAAAGCATTAAACACACTTTTAAGTAACTGCAGAAAGTTTAAATTTAGTCAAAAATCATTGTGCTAACTGTCTGTTGCCTTTGTTGGTTCTATTTTAAGTTATTCGGCAGAATTATAGGGTTTTCCAAAGAATAAACAAATAGAGAGATTGCATTTAAAGTTTTGTAAAAGGATACTGAAAGTTAGAACAAACACAGTAAATGCAGGAGTATATGGAGAGTTAGGAAGGTATCCATTGTACATATCTCACTGGGTGAAAATTGTAAAATATTGGATTAAATTATTAAATTATATTGCAAAAAGTATATAGTCTTACAGTGAATTATTGTAATAAAGGTGCAAAAAATTGAGTTTACCATTTAAAAAAAAATATTTGTAAATGGTTATGGTTATGTATGGGAAAACTCTCATTGTATAAACCCAAAATATTTCTTGAGTATGTTTAAAAACACTCTAATTGACTGTTACAAACAAGAGTGGAGAGCAAGTTTAAATTCAAGCAATATATTATGTTTGTATGGGCACTGTAAAAGTAGTTTTGGATATGAGAGTTATCTAAATATGTTACCAGAAAACCTTAGGACATTTATAACACAGCTAAGAATTTTAGCACAGTCTTTGCATATTCACACTGGCGGGTTTGCAAGAAATTTTATACCACAAGAACAGAGATACTGCCATTGTTGTAAAAGCAGAGATATTGAAGATGAATTTCATTTCGTGCTTATCTGTCCATGCTACAATGATTATAGAATTAAATATGTCAAGAAGTATTACAGGGTAAAGCCAAGTATGTTTAAGTGTTTGCAGTTAATGAATACAGACAATCGTATCACGATTAAGAATCTAAGCATGTACTGTAAAGTAGCATTTGATCGTAGGAATATTATCTTAAATAATTTTGACATTTAATTGTTGAGCAGCAAAGTAACTGAAAGTGCGTTTTCTCCTCTGCAGAGGAAACTCTTGGCGAGGTGACCTGTAAATAAAATGTAACCACAAAGTATCGTGTATAATATGTTTATATATATTCATTCAATAATAATAACAATACTGATTGATATATTATGATAAAAAATATTATACTGTTTACAAACTGTATGATGAATAATATCAGTCAATATATTAATAATACGTGAAATGTAACTTATCTAAAAAAATGCCTTCTGGTTGATGTTGGCTTTTTTCGCAATTTTCCCTATTTTCCGGGAATTCTATTATGTGACAATCTTCTTTTCTTATTGTGGACGGTGGTTCTACTCGGATGCCTCCGTGCATTTGGGGTCTTCCTCCACCTGTAATTAGCTGGACGTCGCTATAGGACTGAAATACTGTCGAAGCGACGGTAAACTCAAATAGTCAAGTCAAGTCAAGTCAAGTCAAGTCTTTTCTTATTGTAACGGAGTCAAGTCGATGAAACAAGCTATTATTTTTTATCTCAGGACATCCAATGACACTGAAAAATCCATTTAATTCACGTTTCAATCATGTCACACGTGTATGTAAAGTAAACCGGAAGTAAACACAACCACGTGAGTAAACAGGATGGAAAGGGGGCGGGGGTGCTTAGGAATATTCCGGGACCTGAGTATGATGACAGGTTTAATTAAAAAAAAAAAAAAAATAATTAATTAATAAATAAAAAATAAGTAATAATAATAAAAAACAATTAAATAAAACCTACGTCGATTTTTTTATAAGTAAATTACAAAAAGTGTGATTATTTGTTTTCTTTCTTTTTCGCATTCTAGATATTTTTGAATATATTGACGATACTTTCTATGATGCCACATCCTCTTGAAACTGGAGCTTTTAGAAAGGAGAAAATGTATTCTGTTTAAAAAAAAATTAGGCCTGACATGTGTTTTATTTATGAAATAGTTTAAAATGTAATGATTGAGTAATGATATTTATTTATATGTATATTTACATTTGAAATGATGATGTACTTTGTACAAATCAAAACAATACAATGTTTTGTCTGTCTATCTTAATTTTTTCTTATTCTGCAATGAATTTTTTTTATGTAAGTTGCAGTAAAACAATTTGAAATATTATAGAGGTAAGACTTTATTAGTATGTAGTTTTACCAAACTCATTGATAATATTACTTAAGGGAAGAAAGGTCATACATGCACTGGCCAGATACGAACTAACACTGAAGGTTAAATACACCATGCTTAATTAAACGCCTTAATCGAAAGTATATAACTTTGTACAAGAAGTATTCCTTGGAACACATATGTCACCTGCTGAAAGACGTTTGACGGAGAAAGTCTTACAGGCAGACAGACGGACGGAAGGACAGACGACGGAGAAGTGATATCTCTGTCATTTCTGGTTACAGAAGGTGACACAAAAACTGGACGCGACGAGATGAGATACGAGAAAGAAAGGACAACGCACGTTTTAATTATATGTGATGTCACTCACTCACTCACTTACAACTATACTACCCACTCTTCAAGCATCCATTTCTCTACTTTGAAAACCGAAGTACCTCTCTTTTTTTTTTTTTTTGTAAAAACATATCAAATGATTGAACATAGCAAAGCAAGCATAATAAAATTAAAGCAAACGTGTTCACAAACGAATATTTGATACTATGACAACGTACTGAAATTGTCTCTGACATGAAAAACACTATAGAACTATATTTCCTATTCTAATGTTTTGATCACGTTATCTCTCGTGCGAAGAATAGTTTGTTGTTTTTTTTCACGTGATTCGTAACATTTTTGGCATAGTTGATATACAGATACCAGTCGTTTTTTGTTGTGACAATATCCCATGAAGGTATCTGAGGTAGAAAATTCTAATACAAATGCGTTTAACATCTATAAAAGAACGAGCTGACTTTTGTGTCGGATTTGGTGCCGTTGTGAAACAACAGTATGTATACCGTTCATTGGGTTCTTCGTATTGTTCAAGAATATATCTTCCTCGACTAGCCTTGCAAACACGTAACAAAAGTGTAACAAAGCAATAAAATTGGTTTTGTGTCCCCATTTTAACTATACGGGTCATATTATCTATATTTGAGAATAAGCTGATTTAGCCTTCGTGATGTGTGTGGCGTTTACATCGGAAGGAAGATTATGTTGTCTGTAAACTTGCAATAATATACACGTGAAAAGCATGATATATGGCCCTTTGCTAAGACAACTCCATAGCTGTGTGCAGTAGTAAGTGGGGCTCTTGACGTCATTCCTATCCGATTCAATGTTGATATTGCCACACCAATAACGGGAGACGGACTGTTCGTACAGCCCAAGTTTAACCTGTGCATTTTGTTAATACCATACCATAAATTTTAGATTTGTGTTCTGTTTGTTGTTGTTGTTTTTTGTTGTTGTTTTTTTCAATTCGTTTGTCAATCCTGTTGAATTTGTTTAATTCTTCCAGATCGAAATGATTAATACTATTATTATTCACAGCATTTGAATGTTTACATTAATTATTCCATTCTGCATTATATTCTAGTTCCCCCACCTCTTTGAAAATTAACACCCACACCTATAAACATACGACTCATACAATGAGTCCTTTTTAATTTTATCCTCTATTTCCCTTTTGTGTGTTAAATTTGGTTTATTTGATTTAATTTGTTTTATTTAACGCCATTTTATGCCATTAAAGGTTAACAGATGGCCAGGGAAAAACTGAATGTAAGGAATTTATATATCAATATTAATGGTATATAGCACATGCAAGCGGAAGAGTGAGTCCTAAACACAGGCCACAATGATTCTTTTGTCAGATGTACAGTTTTTCGGGAAAACCTTTTGAGTTCGTGAAATTTTGTTTGCTAACACGTAAAATACATCGTAATGTTTTTTTCCGGATGTTTGTTTGTTTGGGTTTTGGGTTCAACGTTCCACCGACAGTAGTTCAGTCATTTGAAGACGATGTCTACATGAGACAGATATAGTGCTGCCACACTGAGCGCCACACAAGGGATTTATACCGGTGCTATTTGTTCGACTTCGGTATGTTGCGGCCGGGTATCGAACCAATGACCTTCCGATTTCGGGGTGGACGTTCTAACCACTAGGTCACCGGGACCGGTCCGGATGTTAGGGAATACATCTGTATATCTGACAAAATAATCCTTAGGACTTTGTGTTGTGCACAAATTTCCGCTTCGCATGCGCTATCTTATTACAGTTTGTCCGATGAATGTTTGTATTTCGTTCAAAATATATTGCATAAAATGATCCGTGAGGTAAAGACCGATGAGGTCTCCATATGAAGGAAATATGAGAGTATGCTGCCTACGTGATCGTATGACTAAATGGGCGGAGCTTGTTTCGGCGGCGGGTGATGACGTCATGTTTCCCATGTAGCCTTATAAAATGAACCCAGTAATATTGACTCTGAACTATCACGTGTACTGTCAACCAAATTGGAATTTATTGCATAAAGCGAGGTCAAAGGCAAAGATGTATGGCGTACGTGACAAACTGTAAATATGTTTTCGTTTATGTTTTAAATTTAACGGATTTATAGCAGCGTGCACGCGCAGCGTGTAGACTTTAGTACATAGTTCGATCGGCCTACAGAAGAGATCTCACACGACTATAAATAACGCCAGGTAAACCAAGGAAAACAAAGGTCCATTTTCAAATTGAGTGTGGATAGACTAACACTTAATTCACAAAATATTACATATAAACAATGTTGGGATATGAACTTCATAATAGTCACAATCCGGCTAAAATATTGTTAAGTTTTTTAACCGGTCAAAATCTGTTCATAGTTAATTTTGTCAGAAACTTACCAATACTGACACTAGTTCATGACGTATTCTTAATAGTAAATTGATGACTTTTAGTTGTGTCTTAGTTAAGTATAATTGTGAAACATTAACATTTAAGTATATGATTTAAAAATGTGTACATTCTCTTTGTTATGCCCCCCCCCCCTTATTATATGGGGGAGACATATTGCTTTTGTCGGAGTTGTCTTTCTGTCTGTCTGTCCGTCACACTTTTTGTCTGGAGCATAACTCAAAAAGTATCAGATATGGAACAGAATCAGGGCAAAAATTGCATCTCGCCGTCTTACAAGTCCATGTTTACACGAGACATTCTGTCCTTGTCATAATGACAAGTGGTATGCTGTAATATGTTATATGTTAAGTGCGTTTATCAATGCTGTCTACTGACTATTGCTCTTGTGTATCTTGCATTAATTAATGATTTGGCTTTCATGTGTCATAATTTGATGCTGTTATATTTTAAAGTTTTCTTGAGCTGCATGTCAATGTAACATTTGTTTTACATTTACATACATGCCTCATTTGGGGCAGAATAATCAAAGAGAAGTTAATTCGTAGAATCAAAATCCTGCGTTTCGTGTTACTCAGGGGAGGAAACTGAATACTCGGAACTCTGGGAAAGTAATATGATCATAACAGGAGGTGAAATATGATAAATGTATGACAGTTTGACTTTTGGGGTTCGGGGATGGGGTCCGGGGGCTTGCTACCTTGGATAAAAGACGGGGATGCAATCTGAGTGGTATGTGATGGAAATATGGTTGCTTTTTTAAGTTAGATAAATGTTTTATATATTAAAATCTAAGCTTTGGTGGACTCAATAGTTTTATTATCACTTAGGGGTAATTTTTAGGTGTGTGTGTGGGGGGGGGGGGGGGGGGCATAGCCCCTTGGAAAATATTTTTTCAAGGAGGACGGAGATGCATTCTGAGGGGTATCTGATGATTTTTTTTTTTCAGTTTTGACAAGATTCCTGTCCCACGACCCTCTTATCATTGTAATGGGGGTGGGGGGGGGGGGGGGGGGTTGTTGCAGTAGGCGGGCAGTTAACCTATTGTTGCTCTTAGGAAGCACCAGTACTAGACTCATATCCTCCGTAAAATATCTCGCATACAAAACCATGGTAGATAGCGGCCGGGGCTCACAGCCCGCTAATTCAATATATAGATCGTGAAAATATTTTTCTACATGATTTATAGTGACATTAACACGAATTTTATGGCACTGGCTGCAAAGCTTAGGTTGCGAGTTCTTATCCAGCTTGGGGACGTTTTTGTTATATGTATTTAAACTTGTTAATAATTAAAAAAAAAAAATGTATGTTCAGCAATACTAAAGGCGTTTGCCTGATTCAGATTAAAGCAGACACAATTCCGTTGCCATAATGACAGCGTAGATAAGTAACAGTGGATGCTCTCTCAGCAAGGGTCGGCCTGGGTGACTGGTAATTGGTTAACTTTATTTCAGTAAGGGGCTCACGATTGGGATTTCCATTTACCCAATCAAGTCAATTTCAGTCATCAGAAAATTGTATTATCAGGCAGCTGTTGGGGGTGGGGGGGGGTTTCTTGAGCCCCTAAGCCGCCCGGTGACTCTGGGACTTAATTACGAAACTACGAACAGTATGCAGATCGAAGAGATGCTCGTAGTTTGCGTGACGTTCATTATTTTTAAATATTCAACTTTGTAAGCCTGAGGTTATATTAATATCTGAAATGTTTGGCCTGCACTTCGAAAAGCAATGGAAAGTTTTATGTACATTGCAATTATGTTTTTAAGCAGTGGATTTACTTTCAATTTCAAACAATTTGTTCAAAAGAAATAACTTTTTCGAATTTGTAAAAAAACAGCCACAGTTTCGTACTTCATTTTGCCGATTCTTCCCGAACAGTAGTATAAAGTGACTTATAGGTACGACACCTTTTCTGTGGAGGACGAAATTTCTGTATATACTACTCCGAACTTCCGACAGCAAGTTCTGGTGACCAACTATAGTTCTACTCGAGTTATAGAGCGTCCGCCTCGGTGAGGGAGGTCCTTGGTTCGATCCCTGGTCGCAACATACTATAGTCGCAAAAAACTGGTTTTGTTAAAGCTCCCTTGGTTGGCGCTCATCATATAAGGGTAGTTGCAGGACTGGCTGGCCCGATGTCAGGATAATGTGACTGGGTGTGGTATTGTGCCACATATCCACGGCGTGATACTGCAATGTGACAGCACTATATCTGTCTCAAGTAGACATTGTCTCCAAATGACTGAAATATTGTCATTGGGACGTTAAACCCAACAAACACTACTCGAGTAAACTCGTATTGATGTCGTAATAAATATACCCTAGTTAGCAATAAACTGAACGAATGAGATTTGCCCCTTGTGACGTTATTTGTAAATAGACATATGATCAAAATAATAGATTTTTATAAATCGTCCATTGAAAGCCAGAAGGGGCTATCAGCCTTCTTTTTATATATGCTGATAGCCCCTTCTGGCTTTCAATGGACGTATGTATGACATTTTTCGAGCTTGGACTTGAATTAAGTAGCTGCCAGTTTACAGGCTTATTTAAAGACAGGATATCATAGATATTTATAACTTTCTATAAATTTGCCTAGATGCTTTCCGTTCGCCATATTGCTTTCTAGTCTACCCACCTACCTCGCTGGGTTGAACTCGCGTAACCCTACAGAGTTCGTAGGGTAAAAACCCCGCGCATTTTATTGCAACTCTGGTAACTCTAGTTAACTCTAGTAGGTAAACTGAACTTGCTCCAAGTCAAACCGGCATAGCGCCCTCCAACGTCATAATGCTAGGTGCACATTTTGACATTTGTCATTCTGCTTGCGTACATGTGTTATTTTGCTAAGCTACATGTGTCATTCATCGATTCGTTAAACTGATGAAATAAATTCCATTTTAATACGAATGCGCAAACTGCACTGTCCAGCTATACACAGTGCTAAACGGTGATGAAATGGAAATAAAATCAGATGTATTTCCAGTAATTTATTATGATGTGGATGAATAATTAATGTTTAATGTAAAAACAAATAACGCAGACGACGATTACGCCGTATAGTACTAGTTAAAATGATGCTAGTCACTTAGACAAATGAAGCAATAAACATGTCAAAAGGCAAAATGTATTTTTGCTCGAATTCTGTTCCATAATCAAAGCTATTAAATTGGAACTTCACAGGTGGTCTTTGTTTAATTTCGTACTTGTTTTTAAGCATTAATCATGCACTATGAGACATATGACCTTGACACTTCACAGAGATACGTATATCCTAAGAATTAAAACCGGTCCTTACCGTAATTCTAACTAAAGCGCCTTCTACAAGTGAAGTACAGAAACAATGTTCCGATTCACTTGGTTTCACAGTCATGGAACACCGTTCCATAATTTTAATCTCGATATTGAATCAAGCCCTCCCAACTGTTGAATGTTTAACAGTAAAATAGCGTACTCGGGAGGTTTACACAAGGTTGTTGTGATATGGGTACAAGATTACATGGGTATAAGAATACATAATCATACCTGTCCGCGTAGAGACGTGATTGTTATTTTGTTCTGTATGATTTTCAAGGACGCAGTGGTGTACTGAAGATCAACTTATCAATACCCTCACAAAAGCCCCATAATCGCATGTTTTGATGTAAAATATTGCTTCGTGTTGACATTATCGGGGTAAATGTACATATAGAGATATTTCAAAATATTTGTGAAGCCGATGGAAGTAGGGTTGATTGGCATAAAATGATATATAAAAACATAAAAGGAATCGGGACAATCCCGAAAACTATAGAACCATTACAATACACAGCTGCCTTGGGAAGCTGTTCACATCGATCATAAATAAACGATTGAACAAATATAGCGATGATTACGGCATCAAATCAACACATGCCGGATTTAGAAGAAGTAATTCCACTATTTGTGGTTTATTTATATTCAAAAGCCTTATCAAGTAATAATAACTTGTTGTATTGATTTTAAGCAAGCATTTGATACCGTTTGTAGAGATGGTATATTGTATAACTAGTAAAATAGTGAATAACTAAAACAAAATAGGTTTATTATAAGTAAAATATTTATAACAATATAAAGTCTAAAGTTTCTACAGAAAAAAGGTCATCAACTTTATTTGATTGCAAAACCGGAGTGGGACAAAGAGAAACAAGTGCACCCCATGCGCGTACCAACGCTCGTCTGTTTTTGCCAACGTTTAATATTTTTGTTAAACATTTGAAAAAGTTGACTTTGAAAGTCACAACTTAAACTGTACGCCTTTAAATGCAAAGATGAAGTACCATACCCTTTAAATTTGACCCTTAATTTTGAGGGATGGCCTTGAACTATACATGAAATAGATTGTATACAACACAAAGATGTAAAATTTGTAGACAAAACAATGCAATGACTAATCTATTGTGTTTTCGATGATCAACACAAAACCGTAAGATTTGAAGACATTTTTTTTACTTTTTATCTGTCTAGTTATCATGACCAAAATCACACCTGCACAGGTTCATATGATGATAAATTAGTATATAAGTTTAAAAAATATCATTGAAAAATGACAGATAAATATAGTTTTTAAAACTTGTCCAAAGTTATGGCAAAATATGGGTCAAGGTCGATAGATGAAATATTGAGGTAAATCTGAAAAACCCTTGTCAAGATGAATATGCATACAAAAAAATGTATATCAAATGTTTAAGAAGTTATGGCCAACGTTTAAGTTTTTACATTTCAAAAAAAAAGGTCAAACGGCAAGGTCAGAAGTCCAAAAGTGTAATATTGATGGAAAGGATTTGCCAAATGTGGAATACCAGTGCCCTGTTGGTAACGGTTCTGAAATAACAGGCTTTTTAAAATTTTCAAATGTTACAACAATAAGAGGTCAAAGGTCAATGTCAATAGGCAAACTATTTGCATATATCTGGATAGGCCTTGTGAAGACGAATAAGCATACCATAAATGCCAAATAGTAAAGAATGCATGGCTTACGTTAAGGTTTTTTGTTAGACATTTCAAAAATAGGTCAAAGTTCAAAGGTTAAGATCAAAAGTCCTAAAGTTTTACATTGATGGAAAAGACTTGCCGCAAGGAATTCACTTGTAACATATCAATGCCCTGTCTTTAAGGGTTCTGAAATGACAGGCATTTTAAAATTTTCTAAAAGCACAGCAAAAATAGGTCAAAGGACAATAGGTAAAATATTTGCATATGTTTTGATAGGCCTTGTCAAGATAAATACGTGGATTTGTTTGTGGGGTTTAACGTCCCATCGACAGTATTTCAGTCATTTGGGGATTTTGTCTACTTGAGAAAGATATAGTGATGTCACACTGTAATATGACGCCGTAGACATGTCGCATGATACCACACCTAGTCAAAATATTCTGATATATGCTGAGCGCCAAGCAAGGGAGCTATAACAGATAAATATGCATATCAAAAATGAAAGTTGTATATTGAATAGTAGAGAAGCTATTTCTAACTTGAAGATTCCGACGACACCGACGACGACAACGCGATCGCCGGAGTTGTGACAATAGGGGGGGGGGAGTCTTCGAAAATAGACAAGCTAAGTTATCTCCTGCTTTATTTTCAGTTTGGCCACTTTACAGCAATCGTTGTAAAAGGTACACCAAGCAAGATTCAAAGTGAAGTTTTTTTAAACACAATCCTGTCCTTTTTAACACATGAATTGTTCTACTTAGTTGTCTACGATATATGATCACCAGTAATATGTTTTTCGTCGTAAAACATTCTTTTAAACAAAATTTCGCCATCAACTGTAGAAACAGGTGTGTGAAGTTAGCGCGTAGATCGTAGATCGTAAATCAATACTATAATTAATTTTCTTTGTCGACCTGGGTCGTAGATCGTAGCTCAACCATTAAAATAAACCAATATAAATGGTTGAGCTGGGTCGTAGATCGTAGCTCAACCATTCAAATAAACCATTATAAATGGTTGAGCTGGATCGTAGATCGTAGCTCGACCATTGAAAACTTTCATGGAATGGTTGAGTTGGGTCGTAGATCGTAGCTCAACCATTGAAAATATTGATGGAATGGTTGAGCTGGATCGTAGATCGTAGCTCGACCATTGGAATAAACCAAAATAAATGGTTGAGCTGGGTCGTAGATCGTAGCTCAACCATTCAAATAAACCATTATAAATGGTTTAGCTGGGTCGTAGATCGTAGCTCGACCATTGAAAACTTTCATAGAATGGTTGAGCTGGGTCGTAGATCGTAGCTCAACCATTTAAAATGTTGATGGAATGGTTGAGCTGGATCGTAGATCGTAGCTCGACCATTGAAAACTTTCATAGAATGGTTGAGCTGGGTCGTAGATCGTAGCTCAACCATTAAATATATGGTTTAGCTGGATCGTAGATCGTAGCTCAACCATTGAAAAAGTTCCCGACGGAAACTTTTCCGACGAATGAGATATTCCCGACAAGTACAAACATTTTCGAAAGAAACTCTTTTCCCGACGAAAGCATTTTTTTTCCGACAAATGCAATTTTCCTGACGAGTACAATAATCCCGACAAAATACATTTTCACAACAAATACTAAATTCCCGACATATAATTTTTCCCGACGAACAGAAAATTTCCCGACGGAAACTTTTCCGACGAATGAGATATTACCGACAAGTACAAAAATTTTGGACGGAAACTCTTTTCCCGACGAAGGCATTTTTTTTCCGACAAATGAATTCCGTGAACTTTTTCAATGGTTGAGCTACGATCTACGATCCAGCTCAACCATTTATAATGGTTTATTTGAATGGCTGAGCTACGATCTACGACCCAGCTCAACCATTTATTTTGGTTTATTTGAATGGTCGAGCTACGATCTACAACCCAGCTCAACCATTCCATGAACATTTTCAATGGTTGAGCTACGATCTACGACCCAGCTCGACCATTCTATGAACATTTTTCAATGGTCGAGCTACGATCTACGACCCAGCTCAACCATTTATTTTGGTTTATTTGAATGGTCGTGCTACGATCTACGACCCAGCTCAACCATTCTAAAAGTTTTCAATGGTCGAGCTACGATCTACGATCCAGCTCAACCATTTATTTTGGTTTATTTGAATGGCTGAGCTTCGATCTACGACCCAGTTCAACCATTTATTTTGGTTTATTCCAATGGTCGAGCTACGATCTACGATCCAGCTCAACCATTCCATCAACATTTTCAATGGTTGAGCTACGATCTACGACCCAACTCAACCATTCTATGAAAGTTTTCAATGGTCGAGCTACGATCTACGACCCAGCTAAACCATTCCGTGAACTTTTTCAATGGTTGAGCTACGATCTACGATCCAGCTCAACCATTTATTTTGGTTTATTTGAATGGTTGAGCTACGATCTACGATCCAGCTCAACCATTCTATGAAAGTTTTCAATGGTCGAGCTACGATCTACGATCCAGCTCAACCATTTATAATGGTTTATTTGAATGGTTGAGCTACGATCTACGACCCAGCTCAACCATTCTATGAAAGTTTTCAATGGTCGAGCTACGATCTACGACCCAGCTCATTTAACCACTCAACCATTTTTTAAGGTTGAGCTACGATCTACGACCCAGGTCGACAAAGAAAATTAGTTTTAGTGTTGATTTACGATCTACGATCTACGCGCTAACTTCACACACCTTGTAGAAACACCATCATCACATATCAAAATATGGTAACTTAAAAAAAAAGATGCGCATGCGTATTTTTGGCAAGCGTTACAATTAAAGAGAGGTAAGAGAGTAAGCATTTACCTTTGTACATTCGTCATAGAGTTGTTTCACTTTTAAATAAAAAAGATTAAGTGTTGATTTCGAGAGGTGAAAGCGATACCAATCGTCGAATCCCTGATGTCATGTAGTAAAACGGGATAAGTCAGCCGGGGGAATTCGACGATGAGCGATACTAGGCTAAGTGCATTTATTTATCAAAATCATCAAAAAAAGCAAATTTCAAGTAATAATTTCAAGATTGGAATTAGATTTTTGAAGATGTAAAAACATTTTGTAAATATCATAAGCATTGTAAATTTGGAACAAGCATTTTGAAACCTCACTTAGAACAAGAAATGAACTGGAGGATATCCCCACAATACAATATATTACATTATCCTTAAATTTATTCACATGAATCCTGTTCTGACTATAGTGGGAGAATTCACTATTAATACCACTTCGCTATTAAGCCCATCGTTCTCAAGAACCTATGGTGGTCTAAATAACGAGATTTATTGTAATGTTGTATTTTGCATGAACAAAATCCTCCGACTTTTAAGTACATTTTGCTGTGTATGTTTCTGCTAAAAAGCAGAGTCATCTTCGTTGAATATACTCGTATCTACCGAGTAGGTTTCCAAAACTGTCAAAATTAGCAACATGTTCTTTAGAGCCTGTATAAATAAGTGTTTTAATCAAACACCCAGAAGGACACTTCAGGAGACAGTCCTGGTACATTAAGTACACTTTAGTTCAATATATCGATAGTCCTGTTCAGGAAGAAACACATACTTTGTCTTCATACCTTTTATACTTGACCAATATAGCTCACTGTTTTACCCCTCTCTGGGTCCAGTGATTCAGGCCTTGTTCAGATTTCTCTGGAAAGTGTTTCTTCATGTCGTAATTTTTGCCTGATATTAAACACTCAGTAGTCCGTACTATCTCTTTTTAAAATGTAGACATTTGGCAACAATTGAGATTGGGTTAACATGGCCCCTACCTGTCTTTGTCTAATGGGTTGATCTTTCCAGTTTATAATTGTTTATGTTCAGTATACTTATGATTAAGTGTGTGAGCCTAGGACATATTCGTGAATATAAGATTGTTTTTCTATCGCTACACGTTTTCTGTATAGGCAGTACACTATATAGTGAACCGGTCATCCTTGAGTCTAAAAGGAAAGAAAAAGAATGCATATTAAAACGATAAAAGAATAACAAAAACATTTGATCACTTAAACTTATCAATTTGTCATTTTAGAGTCGCCCCAACTGGTGAGCTGTTATTGGATCATTACTTGCAAGAGTTTTTAACGCGTGTCCAGTGACGGTTTTAAACAAATCGGAAGATTGGTTGCTCTTTGGTTCGGAAGACACTTGATGAGATGAATTTTTTATTTCAGAACCGTTATTTTCTTCCCCACCGCCCAGTTCTTTATTTGTATCTTCTATTGCCTCTCCTGTTGTGTTGTGTGCTTCTGTAATAGTTGAAGTCTGGGTCTTAACACACTGTTCTCCATTCAGCAAAGACGTGTTAACATCGTTTTCTTCATGTGTGTGTGATGCTGATGTCATTTCGACTGTGTGAGGAGTCAGATTATTCTTCCTCCTTCGGTGCCTACACCACCATAAAAGTGTTGCGATGATAATGATTACAAACACACAAGCGGCAGCGACACTCACAGCGATCATTAACCAAATATTGTCTATTTCATTGTCAGAATCTGAAATAAATCAAACAACACTGTGACACTTTGTCAAATACCATGTTATAGGAAAATATAAACAAAATAGGAATATTATTTCTTTATATTTAGTAACATTTTTTACAAGTCTATAAAGGAATTATTGAATTAATACATAGATAAAAATCAAGTTTATACCATTTTTTATTTTATTCATGTATATCGTTCATATTTATTTATCAAAATTATGAAATATTAAGATTATGGAAATCTATATCAATTGTGGAGTGAATGCCTTGGCACATTCAAAGGTTATATGAGCATTTGATATCATTTAAATTGCTGAACTATACAGCAACAAAATGTTACACATATATACTTTAATATGATGAAATAGGTATCACGTCTTTTATAAGTTTTACACTTGATATTTTATACATGATATCATTAAATTTAAATAAAAGATTATTCATATAGAAAATGTGTATAGCTATCATAATGCTTGTAAATAACTTAAAAAAAAGGATAAAAGGATGAAAAAGTCATATACTTGAAGATGGTTTCAGTCCGACTCTTCTCCCTACCAATTTTGACAGAAATCTTTTTTGTGATTTCAAATATTATACCAATGGAAAAGTGAGTGACGCCTCAAACTATCAAATATTTCATTAAAATAGCTATACATCTCGGCCCTACGGATCTCGGTGTGTCTTTTCTATGTTTCGGCCTTTTATCCCTTACAAAGAACTTCCATTATCGTCGCTGTCAGAATAATGTTCAGCCGTTTGTATCGCTGACATTTTGCCCCACAAACTTACAGTACGTAAGGGAGAGAGGCCGAAAACTGTCAAATGAAACGGCCCGTAGGGCCGAGATGTGTTTATTTATGGCACATTGGATGCATGTAGTTTGAGGCGTTTCTCACACTTAAAACATTTTCTCATTGTAATAATATGATACTGGTATAGCTCTCTTGCTTGGCGCTCAGCATATAAGGGTACAAATGTAGTTCCAGGACTAGTTGGCCCGGTGTAAAGACAATGTGACTGGGTGTAGTATCATGCCAAATGTCTACAGAGTGATACTGCAGTGTGGCAGCACTATATCTATGTCAAGTAGACATCGTCTCCAAATGACTGAAATACTGTCGGTGGGACGTTAAATCCCATAACCAAACACACAGATAATGCTACCTCACTGAGATATCACACTGCAGATATTTATAACAGGGTACCACACCCTCTCATATTAATCTGATACATGTACTGGGCCAATCCGTTTTGCAAATAAATTGATTCGCTAAGCACCAAATGAAGGAGATAATCCAGTGTCATATTTACAACTTTTTCCGGTGTGTCTCGATCTGGGATGAAATGCAATACCATCTCCTCCTCCCTGATTATGAGGCTGACCTCCTTACTATTCGGCCCTGGGGACCCAAGGTATATTATGTAAAGAATGGAAAAACAATGCAGAAAAATATACTAATTTCCTACAACAGGAACACTAATGTAAGTAAGTAAATGCATTTTACAGTCTAAGTTTCATGCCTTGGGCACGTTCACCGACTTTATAGCTTTTACCCCTGGTCATCGGGCTACTTGTATCTATCTATCGATCTCCCTGGGGAGTCTTTCACTCCGCTTATGGCAGCCCACACCATGGCGCCACGGAATTATACCGCCCTCTCAGGTACCCATTTACACCTGGGTGAAGTGAAACAATGCGGGATAAATTTCTTGTTCAAGGAAATTAGCAGTGTCCTTGGCAGGACTCGAACCCGGGACCCCTCGATCCCGAAGCGCGTGTCCTACCACTGGACCACTGCTCCCCACTAAACACATACCATTTTTACAAACCGTGTCATTCTCCGAGGTACAGTTTTTGATCATATGGCTATGTAGACAAATGGAACAGTTCCTGCATGTTACGTATGTTCTATCGTTAAATGTACCATCTGGACATTCCCGACTTGCAGATCTCTCTCTTTTGTACATTGCATCTCTTCTTCAGTACCTGGCGGACACGAGAGCGTACAAAACAGACAATCCCAGGTCCCATCTGGTAGCTTGGCTAGGAACTGGTCAGAGGGACATCCGGCTGGATCTGGTGTCTTACCGTCATTTAACTGTTTGAGAAGTCAATATTTATTTTCTTTTATTTTTGTCAAAGGCGTTAAATGTCGCAGTTGACGTTATAATTATGCCACAAAGCTGACGCTAAATGTCGCAATCAACGCTAAATGTCGCAAAACCCTTTGACGTGAAAAGTCGCGTCTGAAACGCCAAATGTCGCAAAATATTGTACTGCCGCTTTATTTAGCAACATCAACGTTAAATGTCGCACTCCTTTGAAAGCACTTTTTGTAGTATTACCGACCTAATTTAAGCTCCCGATATATCCCAGAGCAGTGAGGCAGGGTTTACCGGAATGGACCGGGTACCAGTCTTAAAGTCCCAGTATCTTCTAACTGTTAGAGCTTAATCCGAATGCACATCCACCGTACATGCCTCTGTGTGATTTTAATCCCCGAAAGACCCTGAGAAATGCCTTATTTACGGGAAATGTTCAATTAGAAAAACACAAGATGTGGTTTTCTCGTTCTATTTTTAGCTCAAAACAACGTCAGCATGAAATAAAGACACATTGTTTTTTCGAACGTGCATGGATTTTCGTCATATCCCTACTACTACGGTATATCATTTTTTTTCAGGCTAAAGCAATAGTTCACGAACTTCGGAAACACCCCAAGTACGCCGATATTCCAGAACACGCTCCGCCCATTTTTCACTCTATATTGCCCTGTCTGAACAACTAAGGGTATCAGGGGATTTCCCGTATTATTTCATCAAATTATTCATTATGTGGGTAATTAAGCATCATTAGAGACTTTTCCATTTCGAAAGTTTGAAAATTTATATTTTTCCCACACCAATTCCAAGCTAAAACACACGGGGGCTTTAACTGTTCCGGTTTGAAATATTTAGAATAAATGTTTGTTTTGAGTAGATAAGGAGTATATCTTAACGAAAAGTGATTTAAATATTTCACGAGTGAAATTATATCACTTTCATTCCTTTATAAGCGGAATTTAATAATCCATACAATAATGGTTTGTTTTAAGCGTTTTACGGGTTCATGTGTGTGTGTGTGTGTGTGTGTGTGTGTGAGGTGGGGAGGATCCTACCTCTGAAATTATTTAATATGGTCGGACATGCGAATTGGCGGTATTTGGCGTATATTTCGGTGCATTTAGTCCATGTTTTATGGACAGTACAATAAAGGAAAACACAATTAAGGTTGCACGAAAACGAAATTTTATCACATAATAGTATGCCAATACGGCATTTAGATTTTCATGTTCGTGGCACCAAACATGATACGATAGGTTCGTCGGGACTAGCATGTTTTAAAATGCTAAATGCTTGTCTTATCGATATAGATTTATATGTTATTTAAAAAGTAAAATTCGCCCAATTTCGAAATGCTTGTTAAATAGATACCTAAACTTTAACGTCTACCAGAAACTTAAAAAGATCTATCGCCTCGGTAGGTAGGTCAAGTGGTGTGGGTTCCCCCCCCCCCCCCCCCCCCCCGACGTCGTCATACCAAAAACGTACTACCCCAGTGGGTACTTGTTGTTAACACTAACAACCTAACAGGTATGCACTGGTTCTTTTCTCAAAAATAGACCCCCAAGACGATGCAGTTTACCAGAATGTAGGGGTCGAGAGTGAAAGGTATAAGTTGAAATAATCGTTTTACAGTTGATCTAAAATAAGATTGTATAAATTAACTTGAAAAGAATACGTTGACAATCACAACAGTAACGTCAAATTGATAAACACACGTTGCTAAAACATAATTTAAACTTACAATTTTATTTCGGTGATCGCATATCGAATCAAAAGTTTCCATGATATTACAACGCACAAAAATACCCGGTAAAATACAGAGTAAGAGTAACAACTTTCCCCTTTCTTTATTTCAGTATCTAATCATGAAATAACAAAGTAAGACGTCGCTGTTTTTCCCAAACCATTTCGAGTTGCACGGGTTCGCGTTATCGCATTAACTCAGGTAGACATTTTAAGAAATACTAGCGGGAAAAGCTATGTGATATTTTACATTGTCAATGATCTCGCTGTGTACCCTGTGAATTTCATTAAATATCATGGTCTCCCGATGCCTCCCGGATATTTAAAACATTTTGATGGCCTACAGTGCCGTTATACGGATGTACTCTGGTTCACATCGGTTCATATCGGATCACATACGCCATTGTTTAATGCAAACCAGTGAAATAATGTCAGTGAGATATATTTCATATCATCAACGCAAGTGCAAGTGATATATTTCAAAGTGCCAATTTTCACCGATCTGCTGCAGTGAAAAAAAATGGCTGTATTTCCCCCAATTTCAAGTGAAATCACATTAGATTCGATTCATCTATTTGCTTGTAATAAGATATTTAACTTGGTATCGATTATTTTGTCAAAATGGCTATTTTATCGTACTTTACTTGACTTGACTATTTGAGTTTACCGTAGCTTCCTCAGTATTTCAGTCATATAGCAACGTCCAGCTAATAACAGGTGGAGGAAGACCCCGAATGCACGGAGGCACCGACTACCGCAAGTCAGCTGGAAGGCATTTTTATGTACTCCATTCCCTGTTAACAGCAAAAATGTAGAAAAGAAAACTTTAAACCGACATAGTTGTTTGTTTATAAACGTAGCATGGCCTTGTTGGTATTCATTTTCATAAGAAGAAATCTAAAAAAAAATATGTTCTTAAATGTGCAAAACTTTTTATTCATTTATTTAGCACCACCGATATTATTGTTTTGATTGAAATAAAAAGAATATGTATTATTTTATAGTAGATGTGGATTAAATCTTAACTCAAAGTGATATAATATCATTCATGAAATATCTAAATTAAATCACTTTACGGTGAAATATACTCCATATCTTAAATAATAATAATAATAAAACCAGAACTGTCGCCTAGTGGCTGACTTATACCCAGCACCCACCCAGGAAAAGGTTGCAGGTTCAATTCCTGCTCATGATAAACGTATTTAGATAACACTTGTGTAACGTTTAATCTAAGAGAGGTTTGTTAATATCCATCAACTAATGTAGAAGGAGCACATTTTAATAACATGTATGTACATGCACATGAGATGCAAACTTGATCAAAGGAACATAATTTAGATAAGGGGGAGATAAGCCAACCTGTTATAGATTACGCACATCTTCAATGTTGAATGCAAGCAAATTTTCTTGAAAAACATCCAGTAGATCTGAAGCAGTAGCTGGCAATGTACATGAGCTACCAAAACGGTCAATGGGGCATATTTTTTCAAAAGGGGGAAATAAGCCAACCTGTTATAGATTTCGCTAATCTATATTGTGTAACGATTAATCACAGCAAGTTTCATTGAAAAAGATGCATTAGTTACTGAGGAGAAACCGGCAGATCGTTATGGTAGTAGCTGACAATGTATCTGAGCTACAAAAACGGTCAAAGGGGCATAATTTTCCTAAAAGGGGAGATAATCCATCATATTCAGGATTATGCACATTTACAATGTGCAATGTTGAATGCAAGCAAGTTTTATTAAAACCCGCTCAGTAGTTGCGGGAGAAGCCTCTAGATCGTTATGGTAGTGGGTGGCAATTACATCAGCTATCAAAGGGTCAAAGGGACATAATTTTCCAAAAAGAAGGGAGATAACCAAATCTGTTATAGATTACGCACATCAACAATGTGTAATGATTAATCCCAGGAACTTGTATTGAAATATGTCCGGTAGTTACGGAGGAGTAGCCGGCAGATCGTTTTGTCTACAGACGGACGGACAACCAGATTCCTGTATACATCCACCACCTAACTTCGTTGCCGGGGTGGGAGGGGGTATTATAATAAAAAAAAAAACAAAAAAACATCTCTATATCTCAAATCGTAACGGTAAAGACTGGTACCTGGTTCATCCCGGTAAACCTTGGCTCACTGTTCCGGGATACGTCGGGATCTTAAACAATATCACCGTCTTTTTTTTGCGACATTTTACGTTACAGGTGCGAAATTTTACGACAGGAGGGGTTGCGATATTTTGCCTTGACTGCGGCATTAAGCATCAGCCTTGCGACATATAACGTCAAGTGCGACATTTAACGTTGTTGCGACATTTAACGTTGCTACATATATTCTAAAACTCACAGAACTACTTTTCCATGCGTTGTTCTACTTAGAATTTTTCATTGACACAATATAACTTAGCAATAGTGCATTTATGGGTCCCATGATATATAGGCACATGAATAGTATGGTAGTGAACACTTCAAATCTCACCACTGCCTCTGGGGCTCGATTCCCGGTCACGTTCTTGAGAGGGTAAGGTGGTTGCTCGTTCTTGACACATTCGTTTCCTATGGGATCTTCTTTTTAATCCACAAGAAACGACCACAAATACCGCCATTAAAGTTTGTTTCACCGAGAATCATTTATAGAGTAATAAATACTCCATACAAATCATAAAATCAATAGCTTACTAATAAGAGGTTCTAGTTCAACAAGGATCTAGTGAATTTTAATCAATGTTATCGGATTTTATTGAATCAATGGGTAATAAACGCTAAAATCATGGAAATAAAAAAAAAAGAAATAAAAAAAGACCAGCATCATTATCATTTATCAGAATACATTCATTCGTATTTTAATTTCATAACTTGCTAGATAGACAGGTATCCAGTCGAAATCATACACGCTTGGAAAAAAGGTGACAGGGTAAACATACTGCTATCCGGTTATGATTTAAGTTTACTGAAGTTATAACCCCCTTATACCCATATTCCATATCTTGCCACTGGATGGAAATATTTCTATGAAACTTTTTCAATTTGAAGACATCCAAAAATAAAAATGTTTCACCGAGAGTTTTTCCAGCTTTTATTAGATGTAGGGGAAATAATCTGTATTTAAGGTAACATTGAAGTCTAACATTTAAACTTTGCTGTAGGAAAATGGTAAAAATCGTTTTGTTGTATTTTTCAGGGGAGATAAAACATGACAACAAAACTATGAAGGGGAGGTAATAAAATAATATCTGTCATGTCATAGCCTGTCAATTTGTCTTTAAGTTTTCCATGGTTTGACATTTTAAAGCTTATATTGTAAAGTTATATGCATGGCTATGGGGCATATACCTTAACCGTAACAATTCTAAAACATAATTTAAGAAATAAAAATTATGACTTCCATAAGTCTTCAACAGTGTATCTGATATAACACATGCACTTGTAGTTAAATGTTCTGTTAAGCAAGTAATTCTGTCAATATTCTATGAATAACCGAAAGTAAGCTATCTGTAAGCCATTTCCGCATGTTCTGTTACATGTATTTAAAGTCAAGACTAAGTTATATAATAATAAAATACAATATAAGACATATAATAAATACAAAGTGAATATACTTACACTTGCGCTTATTATCATAAACTTCGCAAGAATATACAATAGAAGCCTGAGTAAACTCGATTTTTGCATTTTTCTACGACGGAAGTTACAGTTGTTTATGTTTTCACACAACCCGCTTTGATTGTCACCGCGCAGCGTGTAGACTTTAGTGCATAGTTTGATCGGCCTAAAGAAGAGATATCTCACACGACTATAAATAACGCCTGGTAAACAAAGGAAACCAAAGGCCCATTTTCAGTTTGAGTGTGGTTACATAATAACAATATGGGGGACATGAACATAATAATAGTCACAAATTTGGCCGAAGTATTGTTAAGTTTTTAACCTGTTAATCTCAGAACCTACCAATACCGACCCTGGTTCATGACGTTTTCTTAATAGTAAATTGAAGACTTTAAATTTTGTTTTAGTTCAGTAAAATTGTGAAACATGAACATTTAAGTACATGCATATGATTTTTAAGTGTGTACATTCTCTTTATATGTCTTGTTTTACTATATAAGTATTTGATAAAAAAGGATTTATAATATAAATGAACAAATAACACCTATTAATATGATATGCATAATTGCAGAAAACGCGGTTTCAGATAAGAATACTTGTCATTCTATTACTAGCCAAGTAATAGAATAATTATCTTGCTTCAACGCATTGACACAAAAAATGAAACTTGTGTGTGTATGTTTGAATGTGCGCAAGCGAGCGCACGCGCGCGTGTGTTTGTGTGAGAGAGAGAAACCTAGCACGACGCAAAGGGACACGGACGGGATGATTTCTATATAGGCCCACTAGCGAAGTTATAACAATCTCACAAACTAATGTGCCGTACTTCCACTCCACTAGTCACGTGACTTGAGTTTAGAGAAATATATAAACGTGGCAACATACTTATCTGTTCATATGGAAGACGCCTTCTTTTATTTAATCTTCAATAGTCTGTTTTATTTATGAAAATAACAAATGTCTGCAACCCAGAGACCACCTATGGCAAACATTGACCTTTATTTCTCTGAAGAGTGTTGAAACACAATGAAACGACAAGTATGTGAATATACTATTGATCTTAAGTCTTGATTAAGTCTTGAATGTTGTTTTCGTGTTGTTTCTTACATGTATGTATATACGCTTGTTATTACGTAAAAAAAACAATAGGAGTTGGCTAAAGATGATTTAACAAACATTTTCAAATAAAAGCTATATACATTTAATTACAAATGAATATAGATAAGTTAGATAGTAGGTATCAGGAAAAAAGGAATGATAATCGTACCTTCACATTATTTACCGGTCCAGAGGATATTAGTATTAGGATGATTCTTTTCTCTATGTTTTCTGTTTGTTGGGTTAAGTCAACCAACAGTATTTTAATAATTTATGTCTACTTAGAAAGATATAGTGATGTCAAACTGTAATATGACGCCGTAGACATGTGGCATGATACCACACCCAGTCACATTATCCTGACACTGAGGTAACCAATTCTGGAACTATCCTTATATACTGAGCGTCAAAGCAAGGGAGCTATACCTGCACTATTTTTACGACTTTGGGATTTCGCGGCCGGTGATCGAATCACCTCCCGCTCTCCAGACAGACGCTCTTACCACTCGGCCACCGGGCACGGTATGTTTCGTTAATGTTACATTGTGAAATTTTAACTCGCTGTTACTTTACTCTTTCTTTCTTTGACTCTCTTCTTTCACTTTTTTTTCTTTCGCATTGGGGAATTATCGAAGACTTTAGACTTTATATTATAAAATATCTTTATTTTACTGAATTCAACATCAAATTCACAATAATCGTATTCCTTTATGCAATAATCTCATTCTCTTTCTATTAACATCACACTCGCGATTCCGTATGTCCAACAGATTCTCTCTCACACACACACAAAAAAAATTGTCACTCAAAGTGAAACGGATTACTGAGCAGATAATACTATTTCAGTCATTTTTAATAAAACGCAGAGAGCTGTAAAAAAAGAAAAAAGAAAAAGATTAAGGATGTCAAAGAGAGATATAATATTCAGTGTTACGAAGGTAAATAAACATAAAGCTATGTGATAAGGTCCTCAGAATCTTTCATAACAAAGGGTCTAAAATGAGTCTTAAAAGTAGTGATGTTCGGACAATCTCAGAGGAATTGATTACCCAAATAAACTGGCCATGTCAAGGAGGTATGTTGCCATATTTCGCGTGCATGCATGGATATATTTGCTTACAGTAGTTTGGTTGAGAATAGTGAAAGTTATAGAATGACTATTCATCTAATTAATTGCGTCAGACGACTTTAAGGCAAACAACTAAGAAGTGCGATACAAAAATGTTAACACCATGTGCATGTATTGAAAGAAGAATCATAGTGGAGTTTTTCTGCAATGTTTGTATGCACTTTAATGCACTCACATGGAAGCAGTATAAGCTGTTACTTTCATAAATAGCTAACAACTGCATGTCAGACGGCATATTTTTCAATTTTAAAAGAGGAATTTCTCGTAAATTGTAGTTTGGAAACTTCTTAAAATAAGTTGTTTGAAGCATTTGTGTCCAAAATATTTATAGAAGAAACATATTTGGGTTTTAAAACTGCATTTTCAACTGCTACGCTACATATTTTGTATGTCAGAATAACTTGTTTAAGTCTACATGTATATGTAGCTATGATTTTTTTCAATTGTTTAACAATTATGTGTACATGAAATTATTTATATGAAGATAAATTTAATTTTTCAAATATATAAGAGAAGGTCAAGAAATAAGACTTAAAACTTTCATTTTTGATTGTCCCTAAACAGTCATATCACCTACGTAACGGGAAAATTAAGCAGATCCTCTACTTATATCTCTATAACCTTTTCTGTGGACGTTTACGACATCTGCTTGATTTACGAAAATGCTTTGCCATGTTTGTTTTAACTCAAATGTGATCACAAATCGACAACAACATGCGGTTTCTCACCTCCGTTACATGTCACTTCCGTAACAAATATATTTGAAGTCTTATTAGATCACAAACATACGCGATTTTCACGCATCGGCTATTTTCACAGAAATCACCGGAAACTTGTTTACGTAAAACGTGTCGTCTGTAGAACCTACAAGAAGCTTCTTTCGAAAATTTGACATGTGAAATCTGGATATTTTGAGGTATGTATAAATTTTGTCATTTTTGTATTTAGTTTAAATGATTGTAGCATGTATTTGGGAGTATTTTCTTTATCAGAATAATAAGTCGCAATCATCAAAATGGAAAATGTAGCTACATAAACGGTGATAATGTATAAAATTACTCTGGCAATTGAACCGTTATGGAAGTGACAAAAATATATCTTTTAGACAGTGTTTAAATAACAACTCATAACGATGTAAATACGCAAAACTGTTTACACATGTAAGCTAGTCTTTCAAGATTGAGCGTTCAATTTTCGTGCAGCTACCCAAATAATGCCATAGAATTTGAAATTTCGATTAAAAGTTGTTACGGAGGTGATATTTTGATGAATGTTTCTCATGTTTAAGTAATTGATGTAAGTTTTTTATTTAGATTCTTCAGCAGATGTCCTTTGTAATATCTGTAATGGTTAAAATCTTAATTGGGAGACAATAAAAATTAACATAAAATTATGTTTAGTAGTCTAATTGTGCATATGTTACGGAAGTGACAGTTTGTTACGGAGGAGACAAAATTCTAACTGATTACAATAAGTGGCTAAAACATTTACATATTTCATTGTACTTATATCTATGATTATTTTATACGAATATAAAAGTATAAAAGGCGAGTTATGCACAATGCATTATGTTAAATACACTTTAACTCCTTTAGTTGTGTCTTTCCGCAGAATGGGTTTATCCAATGCAGAGAGACAACGGCGATGGCGTGAAAAACAAAAAAGCCAGAACCAAGAAGAGTACAGAAGGAAGGAAAGAGACAGAAAAAGAAAGGCGTATGTTCCTCATTGCAAGATGTCAAACGATGAACTCATAGCTACGCGTATAAAGACAGAGAGAAAAGTAGACGGAGACATGAAAGGCAGAAACGTAGGAACCAAACAATTACATCACAAGAAGAACCATCCACATCAACCCGCATTACAAGGAGGTCAAATCTATTAGAAGTTAAAATGGCATTCCCAAATCGAAGCAAAGGAGTATCTAGAAGGTACAAAAGTTCACTGAAGGCGGCAAACAGAAAGATAAAGAAATTAGAAGAGTTTAACAGAGAGCTTATCAAGAACAGAAATAAATTGTACAAGCGTAAAAGCAGATCTACGGAGAAAACAGATGATGACCCAATATGTCAGGAGGCAAACACGCCAAGGTCTAGGACAAAACTGTTTTTGAACAAATCTGGCATGGGACATAGTAAGAAAACCTCTGTTTTTAAACAATTTTGTTTTGGGAGTATTGTTGTAGATAGCCTAAAAGCGAGTATAGGTAAACGCAAGACAAAACAAAATCAAAGCAAAACTGTCGCCTTAGCATGATAAAGAAGTACAGTTGTGAATCGCTTAGCCAAAGAGCTGGGGTTTGGAAGGAAGAAAATCCTAAACATTGAAAAAAAGAGGATTAACAGAACCATGAAGATCAAGTTTGGTCAGAAAGTTAAAGATTTCTTGGAAAGGGAGAACAATAGCACAGTTCAACCAGGTAAAAGAGATGCAAAGAAAATAGATAATGCTACTGAACAAAAAAGGGTGCTAAATGATTATCTTCATAACATATACAACAAATTCAAGATGGAAAACCCAAGTATTAAACTGTCAAAAACCCAGTTCTGTCACTTAAGACCCCAACACATACTACTGACAAGTTTTTCATCGCGGAGAAAGTGCTTATGTACGTACCATCAGAATTTCTCTCTCAAGTTGAAAGCTTTACGTAAGGAAGGTTTAACGTATAGCGCAAACCCAGATGTTTTCGTCCGAGAGGAGAAAGATGACAAGGAGGTCAAGGAAACATTGGACAAAAAGTTGCAAGATGTAAAGGAAGTACGTTATAAACTCTGGAAGCGTGTTCAGCAGAATGGGAAAATTCGTTGGAAGGAAATCGAAGAAGTTGTTGAGACAAAAGTGTTCATAGAAACATTTGTACACGATCTTCAGATGTTTAGAAGGCACATTGACAGAATAAACAATCAGTACACAGACGCGGCTGCGTGAGAACCTACCTGAAGGTGAAATCATGGTATGGATGGACTTTGCAGAAAATTTCACTTGTTCATCACCAGAAGAAGTTCAGAGCGCCTATTGGTGCACTGATATGATATCGTTACATACCATGGTAGTATATTCTTGGTTAGATTCAGATTGCCAGAGCTACATTGCAATGTCTGACAACCTTACGCATAATGCAACTTCTGTGTATAGCATACTCAGAAAGTGTGTCCCACTAATGAAAGTAAAATACCCAGGACTGAAAACCATACACTATCTAACAGATTCTCCAACCAGCCAATATCGTAATAAAACGCTCTTTCAGCTAGTGTGTGACCATCAGGAGGAATTTGGAGTAGCGGCTAGGTGGAATTACCTAGAGGTTGGACCCGTGTGATGGGTTGGGCGGCAGCGTTAAGAGAGCAGCAGATATGGCGGTACGACAAGGCAAATGTCCATACAAAACGCTTCAGACTTTTACGCGTGGGTTCAAAGCAGACAAGAAAGCAGAGTTGAATATTTCCAATACACGTCTGAAGATATTATGGAAGCTGAGACTGAATTGAATAAGAAGTCTGTTCCTCAGCATGTTCCTGGAACTCTGAAACTCCATGCAGTTGTGCCAGTTGACAAGACAACCATTCTGACAAGAGATGTAAGCTGTTATTGTGTTGACTGTGCATCAGACGTCATGAACACCAAATGTCTAGGATGGTCAAAGCACCCGCTGAAAAAGAAAACAAATGAACAGAAGGACAATCTCAATGATACCCAATTAAAATTTGACCATCGCGATGTAATTTCTCAGGTTGAAACAACCACCACTGAATCGTCACAGATTGAACATCATGTAGAAGAACAAAACTTCACCAAACACATAGACACCGATGTGCTGAAACTAGAGAAAGATAAATGGGTTGCAGCGGTTTATGATACTACATAGTACATTGGACAGATAACAGATGTTGATGACGAGGAGGTGCAGATAAACTTTCTTACTCAGTCTGGAAAATATGGTGATCTGTTTAAGTTCCCTAGTTGTCGTGATGAGATTTGGGTAAAACAAACCTGACATATTAACGGTTATTGAGAAACCAGAAGCGACTGGAAAGTACAAGAGAATGTTCATGTTAGATTCAAAAGAGAAAAAACGAGTACAAACCGCTTTTGACAAGCATATATAGCTGTGGGTAGCTTGAATTTTTTCTCCAATTTTCATGACGCAACAAAACTGAATCGTGTCAATATTTACTCACCTCCGTAACGTTCGACATTATGTAAAAAGAGTTAGTTTATACACATGTTCATGCATAGTTTCGTATGTAAGTGTTATTTGATTGTTAGTGTTAATGTTAGTGTGTTATTTGTCAGGATAGTTAACATGCTTTGACACTGGTTGGCGCTCATACAGTGAAAAAAAATCATAGATGCATTTATACTTATTAATGTCATCAAAGTAATATATTTGTATATTTTCACAATATGAAGCATTTTTCCTATTTTATAACCATGCAAATACATGTATGTTATGTTTTAATGTGTTCTCAAACATTAAAGTGCTGTTTTATATCTAGGGTAAACATTTACATCTTACCATTCTTACAGCGAAACCGTTCACCTCCGTAACAATATTGGTGTTATCAATTATATATAGGCGACGTGATCATGGTGCAAAATTCAAAGAGAAAAATAATTGCATGATCATCAGTTAACTTTTATTGTTACATCAAAAGATAATAATACTCAATTATTTTATGTAATCAATAAGTAGAGCAATTGGAAAATTGTCATTTTTGTAGGCTTAAAGATGTTGAGATTTTGCCCGACAATTCATGATTTTAACCGTTTAGGTCTTTCTTTTTGAAGACAAACATGTAATTTTAGTTATAGTAGTTCTTTGTTATTATTCTTCTAATGTTCACTTTTAAGTTTATTAAAGGCATTTTATTAACTTTAAAGTCTTATTTTCTTTAATGACTTACTGCTACTGGTAATATCTAACCTCCGTAACAGTGAAATACACCCTCATCAATTGCTGGTACGCCCGGGAAATATGTGTAATATCTTGTGGAAGATATTTTAAAAAATTAATGTAGACATATCTATCTATCAATTAATATGCATTTTCACTGTATATTCAGACATTAAAGTTCATGACTTTTTCATTTCGTAATTTTACCCTTATTTTGGGATTGGCTGCTTAACATATATAGCTCACATGGTGGGTGACCAGTATTAAACATAATTGTGATTAAACTTGATCGGCATCAGCACCCTCATAATATTCGACGTATCAGTAGTTTGTTTGCTTGGATTAAACGTCCACCAACATTATTTCAGTCATTTAGGGACTTTCGTCTACATAAGACTAATATAAAGTTGCCGCACTGAGGTATCACGTCGTAGACAAGTGACATGATAGTAGTAGAAGTAGCAGTGCAGTAACAGTGACAGTAGTAGTACTTCTGTAGTCTAAGTATTAGTAATATAACACTCACTCAGCGTCTCACCGCTTGGTTTCGAATCCCGGTAGGGTCATTAGGGTTTTCATGTGAGGAAGCCTTCCAGCTGGTTTGCGGTAGGTCGGTGTTTAATCAGTACTAATAGTCAAGTCAAGTATTAATAATGATGATGATGATGATGATGATGGTGGTGGTAATATTTTTTTTCTAATGAAGGTTACTTATTAAGTACTGTCCACGGTACCCGTGTGGTTAGAGGGTCCTCTACGGAAATGGGAGGTTTTGGGTTTGGTCCCCTACCGCGACAAACCAAACTCGTTAAATATTATACTGGTACCTCCCTGCTTGGCGCTCAGCATATATATCAGGGTTGTTAATGCTGTATCTTATTTTGCAATGCATGAATTTCAAGGACATAACAGGTAGAGCATTTGCTTTACCGATAAAGTAAATGAACATAGCGACAAGCGTGTACCTGCGTAATAGTTGTATCTAGTCCAAGGTGAGCTGATTGCAGATCAAGTTACCTTTACAACAAACGTATATACGTTCTGATTATTGTCCTCTGGTGCAAACACTATTTTTAACTCTACAGCTACGTGTTAACTACCTCTGAGTATGAATTTTATATTAAGTATACGGACAGAGATATTTAAATCACTTGTCAAGCTGATAAAAGGAAGGTTAGTTCAGTGGATTCTGGACAATAGCGAACCCTGCAAGAAGAGGAAAATATGCCGGTGGGGTAACATTTATAGTGCTCGCTCCATTAAAGTCTATTTTCCTAAACGAAGAGAAAATGCGACACTACAATAACGACAATATGTTTCCTCCCGCGGAATTTATATCAAAACTCAGCATTTTCCCATAATTATCCATATGTGTGTAAAATAATGAGCGGACAAAAACGCCGAAAGTAAGAATAAGTAGTGATTAAGCCGTGTTATGCTACCCTTATGACAATTAATTATGGTGTGTGCTACAGGCCAAAAACGAATTCAATACCCGGTGTAAATGTCAGTGCTTTTTTTTATGGTCAAAGGGAGACAAGTCATTGAACATTTGTATAACTCATGAAAGAGTTGCTTCCCTTATTACAAAAAAGAAAGTTAGATTTTTTTCAATTGTCTTATTTGTTTGTTTGTTTAATTGTTAGCAGATTATTTTAATATTTGTAAATGCTTAAGGGTTGTTTTATAAGTAATTACTTCAATTAGGTTATGTTTTAGCAGTCAAGTTTGATTTGAATATTTTTGTATCCTTGATCCGTTTATCAAGTCGTGTTCCGCATTTTAAACTTTATAAAGTCCACGCCATGTGCAAAACGGTAAACGGCTGGGTAAACGCAACGAATATGAAAAACGTAAATTGGCCCCTTGGTCATGGGTAATAAGGTAATTAATGATTGTGTTACATTAGCATACTCTATATATAACTGGAAAATAATAGTGTCTTTGTATGACAGTGCAGTTTCTAGCCTTATTTTGTGAAAGTTGTTGAAGGTAAATTCGCCACCATTGCTGTGAATGGGAATCGTCAAGGTTTATACATGAACGTTTTCCATTTAAAGTAGGATATAGCTAATATGTTTATTTGATATACTGATCATTGCAAGTGTTTTCACAGGATTCTTTATAGATTTTGGTCGTAATTAAAAATTATTCATTGTTGTTTACACGTGTATGAGGTTATATCTAGTCATGGAGGAGTTGTCGTTCTTGCCAAATATTAAAAGGGTTTATTATGTTAAGCAACATAAAATGATAGGTTTAAGAACAAAGTGTTTTGTGTATTAATGTTTGTTATTGATATAATGATGTCTTTATTTTTTCTCATTCTTTCAATCATGCCTTTCTTTACTTTATTTCTTTTTTCTTATTCTTTCATTCTCTTTAGTATATCGGGGTTGATGATGTATTTATTGCAACTTAACAAGTAAGCTAGTAAGAATATATGTATATGCAAGTACTATAACGTGTCATTAACGTTATATTAATGTAACGTAGGCTATATAAATGCATGTATATTTAACGATTGTTTGCAATGAATTCATTATGTTCTTGATGTACTATTGTCACAATTTCTTATTATTTGTATCTCTGTATTTTCAGTTTTACGGTTGTAAAGGGAATAAACAAAAGAAACATCAATCAACCCGTCAATTCTTTATTCTGACCAAGGCCGCCACACCCGGTTAGATTAAGTAAAACAGCATATTTCAAAGTGTTAATGAGTAGCAAAGATATATAATTAAAGAAGCAAAATACTTGTCTGTTTACATTGGGTGCTAATATATCTTCATAACATATTGCATATTTTTAAATGAACAAAATAACTCTCATTTCTTAATATTAAATAAGACGGAGTCTATCACCTCTGCATTTATATGTACAGTTGAAGGACTCCCTATACTTGTAACAACTCCCTTCACACAAAGGCCTTTTTTTTAAAATGCGACAGAAGGCGTCGAAAAAAGGCTAAACACCGAAAATACTACATAATTATACCGTAGTGTGCATAATAAGAATAAGTTTTATCGTTCGAACTTTATTTAATCATAGTCTTATTTTGTTATTCAACTCAAGTTTTTTATACACCGCCGAAGGTGGTCGTATATTGGCGTCATCCTCTCCGTCTGTCCGTCCATTTCTTGTGAACACAACTCCTCCTTCGATTCTGACCGTATCTTTTCAAAACTTGGTCAATGTTATAACTATAATGGGTAGAAATGCATGAAGCGGCGTTTTCCGGTTCATTGACTTTGCAAATGTTATGTCCCAACTTAGTCTTTGTAGCTAATTGGTATTGCAACCTTATGAAAGAAATTCCTCCAATGTTTCTGAATGGATCTTTTCAAGACTTGGTCAATGTCATTACTATAATGAGTAGATGTGCATGAAGCAGAAATTTTCTGATTCATGCACATCTACTTATTATGTGCACGAAGCAGGCATTTTCCGGTTCCAGCATTTTCTTTTCAATAGTTATGCCTTTCGAAACTTGGTCTCCATAGCATATTTACTTTAGATCGCAACTCCTAAGTTTCTAAATAGATCTTGATCATTGTCATTACTATAACGGGTAGATCAACATACAACAGGGATTATCCGGTTCTTTTTTGCAATAGTTATGCTCAGGAGGAAAAAAAAAGATACATATTGTCACTGCCATTTGACCTACTTTTATATCGGAAGCCTCTATAATCTTGATCTTTATGTTTTGGGACGGCGTATATTGTTGCGGCACTGGCACTCTTGCTTACCATCTATATTCACCGGTTATATGCTTATCGTCATAAAACATGATTTTAAACCATAATTCGACATCAACTTAAGAAACACTATAATCGTATATGTTTATCAATATAAGGTAACTTTTAAGATATTTTAGGCACGTGTTACACTTAAAGAGGGGTGAGAGGGTTGGGTAAAATAGTTGTGTATTCGAGTGCACCATTTTTCGCATACATTTCTTAAAGCTCACAACATGAATAAAATGAAAAGGAAAAGGAAGATTCCTTCTACCGAAGCTGTAACGCTCTAAGTTGGTCAATATTGGGCGTAATATACATTACATCCCTATTTGTTATTTTGAAGGTCTTGAAACAAATGTGATATATAGCTCATCCCTTATCAACTTGACATCGTTAGGACTTTATTAACTTTATTACTCTTTTCAATACAGAGATTTGAATGGAGACCCATGAAGTCCTTACTTAAAGAAGTATAGTTTACTTTGCATTTTCACCACGGACCAATATGCATTTATATGCATTTTTATCAAGTCGAAGTTAAAACTTATCGTAATATAATTTATTTCTGGAGAACCATTTATATTGTATGTGGCTCATATAGTTACATGCATATTGCATTTGAAAACGTATATTCATTTAGCCTTTTCTCTAAACGTGATTGAATTGTAAATATAAAAAGAAAGCTAAAACAGTAAGTGGTATTTGAGGAATTTATCTTCCGTTTTTAGTAATCTTATTTTGAAAAAGACAAATTTGTACTTTTCAGAGGCTATTGGCATCAGTTTCACACATTGGCTTTAAACCAACTTCATCTTTTGCTGACTGCAAATACGGCAAATACTATTCAGTGGTACAGAGGGGTTAAATCCATCCCGTCAATGTTAGCCACAGAAAGGTCCATATTGCAGGGAAATAGGCTGTCCATCTGGTACACTTAATAGGTCTTTATTGAATCAAAATATGATGTCCATACGGGACCCTTGAAATGCCCGTTTTGGATTTAAATAGGCTGTCCATATTGGATATATGGGATACATGCCGATACAGGTTACATTTTCTACATGTTGGAAGCCCATGTAGTAAAAACCATATATGGCTTGTCGAAGCGACGGTAAACTCAAATAGTCAAGTCAAACTATATGAGTCGTTTGGGACCCACTTGGGTCTTTTTTATATTGTTATCTAGGGTGTGTAGTTAAAGGTGCTCCTGTGAACTGATGTGACTACCCTGCTTCAATTTTCTATAATGAATTTGACCCAATATCACTAAGCACCATGCTGCTTAATTGGATCGTGTCCTGGTCTGTACATGGTTAATTATTGAATTTAAATGTGAGACATCTTATAGATTTTACATTGTACAAAAGATAAGGAATTAAACAGTAATATAATTAATATTTGTAGTAGCTGTAGCAGTAGTAACAAAACTAGAAGTTGAAACAGTGGCAGTAGAAGTAGTAGTATTGGTGATGAGATGTCACAGCAGTAGAGAAGAAAAACATATATATACACCGCTTTTATAGCAAGTAAATTTCATGTTCAGGTCCCATGTTAAACCTAGGACAAAGACAGAAATGCTTATTAAAGGTTCCGAATGAGAATCTGAATCTATAGGGGGTGCAAGGAAATGCCTTACGATAAAGCTTGGTCAATATAACAAAAGGAAAAATATTGTCAAATTCTATAATGCAACAAAAACAAAACCAAAAAAAAAATAAAAAATAATAACATTGGAATGTCAACAGATGGTCAGCAGAAACGGTTTTAAGAGACTGTAAACTGAATATTTGTTTGCAAAGTTTGTATGTAACTGAAAGAAAACAGAATGGGAAAGAATTTGACTACATATTGGGTCGGAAAAGTCGAGGTATAGAATGTAATGATCATTCAACATTGTTCTGTACATCATGGAATATATAAACAACTCGTTCGTTCAACGTTAAATAAGAATTTCTAAGTTGTGTATTGCTATCCTTATTGTAAAAACAATGTTGGATATCTTTAACTTTAATGCCACCGAATTCATTTACACTAGTACAGTTTCTGCCGAAAGAATTATCGCTGACTCAGAAATTTCCCTGGAAAAGCTTGTTTTCATGGTACATGTATGTTGGTACAAGATGCACCCTTGCCTGTCACTCAGCAAAATGAGGCTGCTGTGGGAACTCGAAGAACTCAGCAATGCTTGTTTTCCTTGCAACCGTGCTATACGCCAGGAACATGAAAGAGCCAATGGTCTATTCGTAATATAAACTAGGATATCGCACCCGGACTCCCCTGCATCCAACTACTGTATCTTCTGATTTTATCTCAAAAATGTCGTTGTCTTCTTAAACCAGTGGGTCTGTTTCAGCAGGTTGAATGTTATTTGAGTATGTACTGGTGGGGACAAGTTAAGCTGGGTTTGCTATCAGGGTCAGAGCGATGCAAATGGGCTTGAGATAGGTTTTGTACAAGAACTGTTATGGCTATGTACTGAAAAGTGTTTTCGCGTCCAACTAGTAGTACTCGTCACGGGCTAAATACTGTATGGTTGAGAATGACGTTGCAAATTTTGTAACGTTGTAATACTTGTGCTATCTCCGGTAGCTCAGCTGACCTGAGATGAATGTGGTTTGTCATGGAACAGGGTTGTCTTTAGGGTATTTGTGTTACTTGTACATGATGGCAAACAATCATGGTTTGTACATGATGGCAAACAATCATGGTCATGATTATTGGTAGAGATTCTTGGCTATTTAAGTTAAATTAGAACAACTCAAATAGTGACCCTTTAAATCCCGGTAGGGACTTCGGATTTTTGATGTGAGGAAGCCTTCCAGCTGGCTTGCGGTAGGTCGGTGGTTCTACCCGGGAACCTCTGTGTTCTCGGGGTCTTCCTCCACCTGTAATTAGCTGGACGTCGCTATATGATTGAAATACTATCGCAGTGACGGTAAATCCCAATACAACAACAAGGTCACCCTTTAAAATAAAAAAGCATACCTTTACTCAAACTGTATTGTTTCGCTAATACAAACGTTAATTTTTAAAAGAATTCACCGTCGTATACAGTGAAGGAAAAAACTCACCATTATTGTTCGCTCAAGTAAGAGTGGTATTAACATATGGCAACACATTTTGCTTTAGAAACACATATTTTCTTTTCATCTCTAAGCAATTTTAAGGCTAAGTATCAAAACAATATACCGTTTATCTATTTTGGGTTAGAATCTAATCACTGATTATAATAAATATCACCATTGGTTAAATTCCATTAATCGTCGACCATTTTTTACTTTTGTTTTCTGGTTCATAGTCTGTCACATCTTCGTTGACAGCAATGTCATAATGCGCATGATCATGTATTCAGAACTATACCTACCATTTTTTTTGTTGTTGTTGTTTTCGACTAACCTGCTGCGTTTGTCTAGAAAACTTAAATGGTGACATTTGACCAGAAGTCATATTTTCCTTCCATTTTTGTTTTAACATATCCACCATACCCTCGAACACGACTTGAACCACCACGCACCGGTTATGTCAAACTACGTTTGCCACAAAGTAACTCAGTTGACGATAGGAATTACCGGTGTAGCAGTAAAAAATAGTGTCATTATCTTATGAAATATACTCATTTGCTGATATTGTTAACCTATTTCACCATTATAAGAGTTATTTAAATGAGACTAGAACTGTCACGGAGATGACTTATAACGCTGCATACTGTTCTCCGTATAGAAGTTTGTTCTAAATGTTGAGAATAGTAACTCTGGATATCTAATAAAAAGAAAAGCTTTATGAATTAACGACCAATTCTTGTATAGGATAGTAAATAAAAGTGTAGATAATAGTGTTGTGACACTTCATCTAGTGTAAGCACAAAAAATTGCCAAACTATAACGTTTCATGCAAAACCTGATAACTCATTAACTTAAACATTTAATAATATTTACCTTTCACAAAAGAGAAAGTATGTCTCATTCTTATCAGACGTTATTAATAGTAATGAAAGATAAAGATAATTTCCTTAACAGCGACCATGAATTTGACCTATCACACCCATACAGTTCTTCAAAGCATTCTACAAGCTATATATACTGCGAGTTGTAATATTTCATTCCCGATAAAAAAATTTCAGAAAAAAAACCTCTTGGGAACAGCAAGCAGTGACAAAAATCTATTTAAGTGACAATGACCCCATCAGATACCAAAGGTTTCCAAAGCGTTGTCTTTACACAAGCTATATACAGAACAGAACAGATATTTTATTTGTGTCTCACTCTTGTACACGTTATTACATATTCATATTAGTAAAGGTAAATATGATAAAAGTAATGAAAAAAAAAAAACACGCACAAAACCACTCAATATGAGTTATTAGAGACATATAGAAAATAATAAAACTATAAGCATTAGCATATGGATCTCCGAAGTACAATGATTAAATCATAAAACATAAAACATGCGTGGTGAGATGTGTCACGGGAGAAAATACGAGTATGTCCTGATAGGGAATATGTAAGTGTCTTGTCCGTGTTGTCAAAGTGTTTGTAGGTTTACATCTAACATGTTTCCAGAAAAATAGAATATGTTTCAGTTTAGTTTATTTTTTTATCAGTAGGTCAGTAAGTAGCTATTTTATTAAAGAACATCAAGATAACATAGTTGTGTGATTTATGATTTGAATATTTATGTACTTAACTGTTTGTTCTTTTTAGAGATTGTTGGTAGTATGTCGCTAATAGGCGTCCATATCATATATGCATGCTCTTTAAAAAATCATGTTCATGATTATCCAAATGTTGGAACACCCATGGTATTGTTCTCGTGCATACACCAACCTCATTTGATTCCTGACCAGGCGTCTTCACACAAACCGGAGAACCTAGAAGTATTCTACCAGCTGTTCCACTAAAGCAATAAGAGTGTCTATATTTGCTGATATTAGTGTCCTGTGTATCTGCGTTTAAAGTAACACTTTTCTCTCTTATGGTATTCACCTTACAATAATTATCTCGCATCGTTAAAATTCTCGAATTATTACGATGAAGAAATTTTTCCATCGATGTAATCTTGGCTTCATTCATTCTGTCAAGTTTTGTATCAATTCTCTGTATTTTTAGATCAGCCATTGGTGCGAAGATTCGAAATTCATTATCTTGATTAAGAGGGGATGTATCATTTTTCAGCGGTGAAGGTGATTTAATATCTCCTAACAGATTCATTATAACAACTCCAAATTGGTCATCTACGATCTTTTCAGACAAACTTATTTTAAAACTAAATGGAATGGATTGGAATATAACGAGGACTCCTTGTATCACTGATCCAAGATGTCCTTCCCTCACAACTGAAAAAGACAGAAATTTAATTAACAAAGGGAAATTGAATATATATCTACAACAATAGCACCACAGCGGATGCCAGTATTCGTCTGTTTGAGTTTTTGTTAAAAGGGGGCGCGAAATTAATTAGGTGAAAATGGACCTAAAAGTTATGGCCCTTTATGAGAATGTAGCCCTTGTCATAGTGAACAAGTGTTTGTAGTTTAATGACAGATTGTTTAATCTTTTAGACATCATGACTAAGGTTTTATTTTTTCACCACAATGACGACGACGCCAATAACACCGACGGCGACGACACTAGAGTGATGACAATAGCTATTTGAAAAACAGACGAGATAAATAGACTATTGTGTTACACTTTGTTATAATCATACCGTTTCGATACATCATTTTTATATATATATATATATATATATATATATATATATATATATATATATATATATTCAACAGTGTATGTGATATAAGTCTACACAAATTCGTTTCATATTCCATCAGCAATAAGCTTAAAATAAAAAAACACATAATCATTTAGAAGATATTTGTTATGGGTTTATATAGAATATATCTCATCTCTAAGTGATGCAGCAACGCACACGTGAAAATACTGAAAAAGCATCACTAGATGAAAAACATATTTTATATCCACTCAAAACAAACAAATATCTTCTAAAGTATTATGCTAACTCGTATATGCGGGTTTCAATCCCTACAACAGTGCATCAGTTATTTTTATCTTTACGAAGCAGATATTGCTGCCCTTATTGCGATATCACACTGTATATACACATCTTTTGTATATATAGCTTTGTACAAGACCCTTTCATATTAATCTTATACCGGACCAACCGTTCTGGAAATAGATTTTCATGCTGAGCACCAAACAATCGCCATATTTGACTTTTACCGGTGTGTCGCAGTCTGGGATCAAATTCATGCTCCAATTATTAGGCGGACGTTCTAACTATTCAGCTATGGGGACCTGAGTTTTACCTTATGTGGGATAAAAAACAACAACAACATATACTTCTTACAAAATATTAAAAACCTACCATTTTTACAAACCGTGTCATTCCTCGAGGTACAGTTTGTGACCACATGGCTATGAAGACAAACGAAACAGTTCCTGCATGTTACATTTGTTCCATCATTAAATGTACCATCTGAACATTCCCGACATTGCAGGTCTCTCTCCCTTGTACATTGCGTCTCTTCTTCAGTACCTGGTGGACATGAGAGTGTGTACAAAACAGACAATCCCAGGTACCATCTGGTAGCTTGGCTAGGAACTGGTCAGAGGGACATCCGGCTGGATCTGGTGTCTTACCGTCACTGAACTGTTTCAGAAATCAGACATGCATTTTACATATATCTATATCTGTTAAAGGCTATATGCTGGATCCGTGAAAACTACATATCTATATTTAAGTTTCCTCGGCAATTTTCCTCGAAATAATAGAATGTAACAACAAAGATCAACGTATGGGTGGCAGGATAGATAGGGGCACGGATAGTCTTGTGGTAAAACACTCTGAACATTGCCTCCGATGTTCTGTTCCCTGTCAAGTTCATGAAAGGGTACAGTGTGTGCTTGTCCATGACACGTTCGTTTTCTATGGAAACTTCTGTTCCATCCAAGAACAACAGCCATACATACTGCCATACAGTCGTGAGCAATTGTAACTGTGGTTTAAATTCGCATGATAAAGAAACAATATCAACATTTGTATAAATAAAGAGAGTATAGGCTAATATCTGAGTTATGCATTTTCCTTGCAAATCATAAAATTAATACCTTACTGATAAGAGGCTCTAGTGCAATAGGGATAAAAAGATTTCATATAACTTTTATCAGATTTTATTTTCTAAATCAATGGGAAATAAACGTTAAAACTGAAAAAAGAGAAAACTTCATTTAGCATAATAGAGCGTAATTAATTGTTACTCATCTTTTTTTTTTCATAATACATTCGTATTTCATTTCCTAATTTGCTCGATGGACAGGTATTTAGTCAATGTGACAAAGTATACGTACTGATATCCGGTTTCGTAATGAATCGGGTGCTATTAAAACGTGTTTTAAGTGTCAAAGATTGTAAGATGCATATAATAGCAGGCATAAAACAATCTAGCTATATACAGATAGATGTAATTCTGAAACCTAATTTAGAGAAATAACAGTTAAGACATTAAATAACCTTGAAATGCATACCTGATATAACTCAGGTATTTCTATATTTTAATTAGCCGTCGAAAATTATTCAGTATTATATGAATAACCGAAAATAACGTATCAATTTATCATTTGCGCATATTCTATATCAATTGTAAGGATAAAACAAGAAATACAAAAGTACATACTTAACCACCTTTTATCATTATAAACTTCCCAAGAAAACACAACAGAAACCTGAGTATACTTGTTGTTTTCATTTTCCTTATTCAAAATCTTAAGTTGTTTATAAAGTTTGCACATAACCTGCATTGTTTGTCAGCGAGAATCGTGTTGAATTAAGCAAAACGTTTGAAAGCATTTTGTTACCGGCTTAAAGATCAGATAGGTCGTTGTTTCCACACGCCTATAAATAACGCCAAGTAAGCTGTAAAGTAATGCCTCATCTTACTTTGAGTGTGGACTACGGAAGTGTATACGTGCCACATTGACACTTATTTTTTTTTTTTCTACACTTTAATCCGTAAAATCTACACTTTTATCTGTAAATTTTACAACTTAAACTTTAGATTTTACACTTTAATCTGTAAATGTTACAGCTTAAACTGTAAATTTCACACCTTTTTCTGTAAAATTTACAGTTAAATCTTTAAATTTTACACAATCATCTAATCAGTTTAAAAAGGCAGTGTCTATCGGCACGACGGTCGTGCGGATAAGAAATCTCATCGACATGGCCTGATATAAAAATAACACAACAAGAGGCGAACATATCTAGACATTGTTTTCTTTCTTTCTTTCTTTCTGTAATAAAAAGAACATTGTAAATGATTTATTGGAGTTCTGACCATGTAATATTCCAATTTAATTAATAAGTTTGCTCAGTTCTGGTGATGTTTTATGATATGGGCATCCTTAAAAAAAACGCAGTTATCTTAAGTGGGTAGGTAGAAAGATATGTGTCGAGGAAATCATGTAATGAAAGCGGCATAACCTAAGCAATAAACAACTCAGACTAGGTACAAGAAAGGCTGGGGATTACATAGGTTTTGACCTTTTTGTATAACTTAAAGATCCAAAGAAAATAAGGAAGGGGAGATGAGGTGAAAAGAATAATAAAAGTTAATATTTGTACAACGTATACTTACAACATTACCGGTACATACAACATATACCGGTACATACAACATATACCGGTACATACAACATATACCGGTACATACAACATATACTGGTACATACAGCAAATACCTACAACATATACCTACATTATATAACGGTATATACAACAAACACCTACAACATATACCTACATTATATAACGGTACATACAACAAATACCTACAACATATACCTACAACATATAACGGTATATACAACATATACCTACAACATACAACATATACCGGTACAAACAACAAACACCTACAACATATACCTACAACATATAACGGTATATACAACATATACCTACAACATACAACATATACCGGTACATACCACAAATACCTACAACATTTACCTACAGCATATAACGGTACATACAACATATACCTACAACATTTACTTACAGTATATACCTACAAGATATGCCTACAACTTATAACGGTACAAATTTCCAACCTTAACAAAAAACTTAAATAAAATATGTACATACAACTTAAAAATATACCTACAACATCCGACACATCCAATAAATTTATTTAACAAATACATGTACGCACAACATTTACATATACCATATGTATGATAAAGGAAATAAATAAAAGAAGGAGAACGAACACGTTTTAAAGAGAATGTCTAATGTTATATATCTTTGTAATCAATTTATCTATCTTGAAAATATAAAATGAATTGAAAATAAAAAAAAAAAAATAGTATGTTTTTTTTTTTTAAATTTAAAATATAAAAGAAATAGGAAAAAGAATGACAATATACAATATACTCATTGTTAACATAATATTGGAACAAATTTGGCATTCATTTTTTTATATTTTTTTTTGTAATGACCGCGCTAATGCTAGGTTAAAACGGGTTTATGACATTTGGTTTATTGCAATTTACTGTATCAAACAATAGATGAAACGGAATCATAACATTGAAAAAAAAAGCGTTGTCTCGGCGCTATCAGCGCTTTGATTTTATTTCGAGACTACAGCAACTAATTTACTGAAATAGGGGAGTTTACTGCTATTTATTTGTGAGCTGAGGTTGTACTTTGTACTTTGTTATTTCCCCTTTTTCATTAATCAGAGCTACCTATGAAAATAGAAGCGGCAATTCACTTTTGTCAGTTTGATTGTTATGCTTTGGGTATAAGGTTTTTCGATCGGTGCCTGTCCTGTTGGAAGGAGGCGTTTTTCACCTACCTAGTTGTTATTTAGTTGTTGCATTAGTTCCAAGGTCTTTTTTTTTCAAAGTTAGTTATTATAGGTACAATACAGCTGTTGTGGTATTCTGTTCGTTTGAGTTTTGTCCTGCACTGGAATGTTTGCTGGGAGGGATTTGTCTCACAGACATGTAAGTTGTTTGTTAATGACGACTAATGTTTGATTTTGTAGTCATGTCTTTATCAAATTATATCTTAACCTCCAGATTATTTTTATTTCAATAATGTAAATGGATAGTTTTATAGATATTTAAATAAGAATGAGAAAGGATAAATTTGTGAATTTTAATAATCACTGTAAAAAAGTCTATTTAAGAGAGTAGCTCGTGGATAATAATTTACTTATGTAAATAAAATAATGCTCATATATTGAAAACACACACACACCGGTGGCCGAGTGGTTAGAGCGTCCGCCTCGGGAGCGAGAGGCTGTGAGTTCGATTTCTGGCCGCAACATACCAAAGTCGTAAAAATGGTACTGTTATAGCTCCCTTGCTTGGTGCTCAGCAAATAAGGATAGTTGCTGGACTGGTTGACTCGGTGTCAGGATAATGTGACTGAGTGTGGTATCATGCCACATGTCTACGGCGTGATACTGCAGTGTGGCAGCACTATATCTGTCTCAAGTAGACATCGTCTCAAAATGACTGAAATACTGTCATTGGGACGTTAAACCCAACAAACAAACAAACAAACAGATATTCGGGCACATATGGTTATTAAACAGTCAAGGCGGCTGATTAACCTGAACTGGACATTTATTGGTGCCAAACGTGGGGCTGCGCAAAATAGAGAACTTACTGGAAGACACCAGTAAGCAAGAGACAAAAACCAAGTACCATACAACAAACAGTCAGAATAGAACAGAAGTTGATTAAGAACATGCTGGAAAAGCCGAACAGAAGAATACAGAAACTTAAAGAGGAGAGAGAAGTAATAAAACATGAGTGGTCAGCAAGGATACATGGGTATCGGGAGAGGATTTCTAACAGCCACATATGGGAACTGTGACAGAGGTAGAAGTCGAGGGTATAACTGTGGCAGGGGAACACGGAAACGCCCTAAAGTCAGAAGAGCATTTAAACCAAGGTAACACTGATGTAATCGAGAGGACCTTCCAAACTTGAATGTGCCATCTTCACATACGAAAATGACGGCTAATTGTAGCTGGCATTGCAAGATGTCCCTGATAATCAGGACTTGCAAATTAAAGGAAAAAGTCAGCCGGGGGAAATCGAAGATGCAGGACTTGTCATCACTGACATTTTTTTTACTTCATATATCAGAATAATGTATGTATTTCAATTTAAACAGAACATTTATTTACAGTAAGATCAGTTTATACACGATATTTTATCATCGAAATACTTTTCAATCTGAATGAATCGGACCAATGAGATGGAGACAGACTGAACAACGGGTTGGATAATTAAGAAAGTTTGTCAGTCAATCGGGCTCGAACACTGTTGTTATGCAATAATAGTTTAGCATTGTCAAAGTTATGACTCCAAAAGTTTGTAAGTTACATTTTGTCGACGATCTACATCCCAACTTACAACTTCTTTTAAAATATCGAGTCAATCGGACCAATTTGACGGCTGCAGAGCGCGAACCAAATCTGGTAGCTTATTTGAACTGTGACGTCAAATGACGTCATATGAAGATGAAAATTGTTGACTTCAAAAGGGCCAAAGTCACTCTGATTACTGTTAAAATTTCATGCTGCTGGTTTATTGGAAACCTGTTTTAATTTGAACCTCAAAAGGAGGAAAAATAATAAACAGATTTAAACATGGTTCAACGTCGTATAAAAGAGGAGACATGGAAATATCAACATAATATTAATATAACAAATGTAAAAAGGAACAAAACAGACATCTTTTAAGGTGAACATTGGTATAGATGCTACATAAAAGCTAGTATCTGAGTATTAAAGGCTCATTACATATCATGGGTCAATACTTTACGTGATATTCGGTACTGTAAAGAGGTTTAAGTTCGTTATAGATCTATTAAATTCTTTATCATGTTATCAGAAATCATGTACATATACATTTATGTTATATGTACTTTCCTAATCTCCCTACCGGTTTATATATTCATTTTTATGACAAGTAGAAAAAAAACAACACCAAACGGTTTCATCATAATCATACGTATTAAAAAGTGACAAATTCGGAAATTTAAAGTCTTTTTACCCTTTGTGTATGTTGCTATGAATACCAGTTTTCAGTGTCAAGGATTAAATATCAATAGCAGGTATATGCAATTTTATGCTGTGTAGATTAATTTCTAAAACTATATTTAGAAAAAATACAACAAAAAAGTACGACATCCAATCGATATGATATGTATATGTTATAAAATAACGCATGCTCTCTTCATCACTTTTAATTTGCAGTGAACTCTTTTAATTCCGTGGCCGAGAGGGTAAAGTCGCTGACTTTAGAACTCACTCAGCCCCTCACCGCTTGGGTTCGAAACCCGGCAGGGTCATTCGGATTTTTATGTGAGGAAGCATTCAAGCTGGCTTGCGGTAGGTCGGTGGTTCTACCCGGATGCCTCCGTACATTGGGGGTCTTCCTCCACCTGTAATTAGCTGGACGTGGCTATATGACTGAAATACCGTCGAAGCGACGGTAAAATCAAATAGTCAAGTTAGTCAAGTCTTTTAATTTCTTTCAAATAATTTGGTTCTTTATGAAACCCCTGAAGTAGCCTACTCATATACCATATTTGTGTATAATTATTTATTGCATGCATCTAAAATCAAGACTATGTTATCGTATGGTTAAAACAATAAATATAAAGTGTATATACTCACTATTCCACTTATCGCTGTAATCAATGCAAGAAACACAAACCAAAACCTTGACTTGCTTGTTTGTTTCGTATTCTTATTTTGTTAAATGTTTATAGAATTTTATTGATTATCATAAAGCATTTAGTCTGTACATGGTACTGCAATATAATATTTCTAGGTACAAACTCATGAAATGTTTATAAGTGTCCCGAATAAAACAGCTATATGTATTTTCTTCCGTTCTATGACGCGGCTTGTGCTTGCATGTTGAAATGACATTCCTTTGTTTACACACACTTATAAAAAACGCCAAGTAAGTCGTTGAGTTTTGTATTCACAACAAAGCGGAAAAAAACTGTATGATAAATTATTATCTTATTTTTTGACTGTAGTTGCCTTTCAAGTACTTTTGTTTTAGAATAACTAGAATCTTAATTTCTTTATGTTGATCGTAAGGAAAATTATTTTGTCAAACATATTTGCCTGAAATATACTACTCCCTGTCTGCCCCCCTCACCCGACTGCTCCTACATTACTGATGGATTTATTCAGAATGTGCATATAATTAGTTATTAATCAAATATCACAGCCTCGCAGGCTTTATAGCCCTTTTCATTTAATTTGAAGTATTTCTTACATAACAAATGCTTTTGTTTGCATCGATTAATTGGGGGACATATTGTTTTATGTCTTTCTGTTTGTCTGTTTATTTGTTTGTCTGTCTGTTTGAGTGTCTGTCACAAAATTTTAACTTTTACCATAACACGGAATTTACAGATGCATGCACCTTGATAAACTCTACGCGGTTTGTGACCTTGACCTTCAAATGACCTTGACCCCAGGTTTAAGGACCTCGGGGGCATGGCGTTCATTCGAACATAGCGTTTTATTCCTGCCCTGCATCCCCATATTTCTTTAAAATACTTTTTACCTTATACAATGTCTGCTTGTAGTCTGATTGATCACAACCTTTGGGCATATGTTTAGGCTGCTGGGAGAATGGGGTGTGTGTGCGGGGATAAGGTTAAGGTTTGCTATACAGTTCTTGTTTCTTCTGCACCCCCCCCCCCACACACACACACTTTTTTTGTTACCCAATACGTTTTCATGACGTTTAGAAAACGTCACTTGGCTTAAGATAAAATCTTAATAGACCTAAAAGTCTTTGGGGGATAAAAATACCAATACACAGCGAACCACAGTGTTAAAATAAAACTTACAATAGGTCTGTGACGTTAACCACTCTGCCATGAATGCCTCATATATGGTTAAATGCCATATTAACATTTACATACAGTGTAGTGCAAAAAGTAGTCGTCATGTTGAAGTTACGTTAGCGTCGCGACATGCGTCATCGTCACCAAGGTATACAATTTTTGAGTTAAAAATAAACATTTAAATTAAAACAGTGGTAACTTTGACTAACCTAGTACTTATAGTAAGATGTCCATTATTCAAGATTACTGACATGATTCGTCGAGGCAAGGTGAGATAAAGGCTCTGAATGAACTCTTGGT
>CM037785.1:64319485-64369485 GCA_021229015.1 Solen grandis
CATACCACATGGTATATGACGTCATTTTAAGCCATTGAGAAAAGCATATTCTGCATCGTTTCAGAGGGAAAAACTGCTCTAAGTATTTTATTTCTATATCAATTTCCATGATATGTAGCGTATGTGAAGCGGAAAAGTGTGCCTTAAACATATGTTCTTTTGTCAGGTGTGCAGTTTTTTCTAACATTCGGGAAATCCGAGTTCGTGAAATTTCGTTTGCACTTTGCAAATAATGTTTTTCCGAATGTAAGGCAACACTGTACATCTGACAAAAAAATCATTAGGGTTTTAGTGTAGTGCACATCTTTTCGCTTCGTATGCGCTATATCACATTAAAATTGGTGAATAAATAAAATACTTACAGCAGTTCCATTTTTCGATTAGAGACAAATTATGCTACAGCTTAAAATTATGTCATATACATACAGTAAGTTTTGCCAATTTAGAATCTGATTTTTTGTCAGTGCTTAGTAAATTTATCGACTACTGTAAATTGTGGAAACTATTTGTAATGTTAAAAAAAAACAAAGGTTCTAGTTTTTTTGCGATAGGCGAAATCGAGTTAAAAATGTTTCAGTAGGGAGCTATAAATTTGTAGTTGTTGATTTATTTTTTCAAATATTTAGGTATCATTTTTAACAACTATAGATCTTTTACTCTTGCAAAAAAAAAAAAAAAAAATCATGCCGTAGAACTTATAAAAAATAAGAAATTTATGTCTGCCTATTGATTGCCATTTGAAATGGTTTGCTTGTACTAATGTTCCAACACTATCATATGAAGTCTGGGGTTACGGCGATCTAAGAGAGAAAAGGTACAAACTGACTTTCTTAAGCATATTTTGAATGTGAAAAATAGCACACCAAATGTAATGATTTTTTTTTTTGTGATTTAGGGCGCTTTTCTCTGTCTATTTCAATTTAAGAAGGATAATATGATTTTGGCAAAAATAATTAGTTATCACAATACGCCATCATCTACCTTATACAAAGTGTTTATTAATCATTCATCTACTTATGCCTATGGATACTCCTGGTTTAAAAATGTTAGATCTAATCTTAATGATTGTGGTATGAGTTAGGTATGGGACAGCCAAAATTTCAATGAAAACAAACATATGTTGTTACAAGAAGTTGAAAATCGTTTAAATGATCAATACATTCAACATTGGATCTAGTGTAAACGAGTCTGCAAAATGAATTTTAGAATATTTAAAAGTGACCACGGACTTGAAAGTTTTTATTTGGAATTGAATGGTTTATTATTGCAATCATTGATTAATTTAAGTCTAAGTAATCACTACTTGCCAATCGAAACTGGTAGATGGAACGGGACACAAAGAAATGATAGAAAATGTATCCTGTGTAGTAAACATGAAATTGGAGACGAATTTTCACTGTTTAATTGCTCATTCTGTAACACAAGCAGGAGAAAACTATTGTCGTATATTAATACAAGGCATGTAAATACATTATTATTTCAATCTGTAATTAACGAGAATGACAATTATAAATTAGTTAAATTATGTTAATTTATCTCGTGTATACTGAAGACGCTTAAAGTTACACCTGGCTAAACTCTCTCTTTCTCTCTCTCTCTCTCCCCCCCCCTCACCCCTTTCTCTTTCTCTATCTCCTCTCTCTTTGTGACATGCCACATGTCTATGGCGTGATACTGCAGTGTGGCAGCACTATATCTGTCTCGAGTAGACATCGTCTCCAAATGACTGAAATACTGTCGGTGGGACGTTGACCCCGATAAACAATTTTTCTTTCTCTCTCCCGTCTATATTATGTCATGTTATTACTTGTCGATCACAGCCTGGCTCATTGGTTATATTACATGTATTTTTGTATTGTACCTCTTGTCACATTGTATTGTAATGTGCTGAGTGTAATAAAACTTGTAACTTGTAACCTTAATAATAGAAACTTCTCAAACTAGAGGATCACTTCTGCGACTCTTTGAGGAATATGTCAGAATAGACACTTTATAAAGACGTGTACATTGACTTGACTATTTGAGTGTACCTTCGCTTCGACAATATTTCAGTCATATAGCGACGCCCAGCTATTAACAGGTGGAGGTAGACCCCGAAAGCACGGAGGCATCCGGGTAGAACCACCGACCTACCGCAAGCCAGTTGGAAGGCTTCCTCACATGAAAATCCGATTGACCCTGCCGGGATTCGAACCCACGCGATGAGGGGCTGAATGAGTGCTAAAGTCAGCGACTTTACTCTCTCGGCCACGGAGGCCCCACACGTGTACATTGGTATATTGTCTATGTACATCTAAATTTGAATATACATTTGTTAAGAATATTTAGTAATACACACAGCACCTAGCTTCTTTAAACTTCTAAGCAGAAAAGAAAATGTGTGTCGATTATACTAACATAAAAATGAGTAATTTATATTTGTGATGTTCATGCGCAGTATAATTTCAATGAAGGAAAAAAATGTAATAAAATTTCAAAATTTCTTTTAAAAAAAAATCATTTTAATAGAAGATGAACTAAACAATATTATTGATTTTTGAATTTCAAAAATCATATTTACCTTTATTTATCTGATTAAGTTTATTGATATATATTTCTTATTGATTGCAACAAACTACAGTATGTATGTACAAAGATGGTATTGTAATACAGTATTTCCTAAGGTATGTTTTCTAATATCTGATAAGCGAGTAAATACACAAACAAAACGAAACTCGTCCTCTACATCAACTTGATTGCAATCAATGCAGTGCTGCTCTTCACGCGGAATATGATGTCTCATGTATGCGTGTATTGCATTGTATGATGAACGAAGTTATTGAGTATGGCACAAGATATAAATTGAATAATAAGAAATGCATTTTTTGTCTAAGTTTCATACCACGGCATGCTCACCGACTTTACAGCTTTTACCCCTGGTCATCGGGCTACTAGTATTCAACCATCTATCTCCCTTGGGAGTGGTTCACTGGGAGCCCACATTATGGCCCCACGGAATAATACCGCCCTCTCGGATACCTATTTACACCTTGGCGAAGTAAATTAATGTGGGGTAAATTTCTTGCTCAAGGAAATTAGCAGTGCCACTGACAGGACTCGACCTGGGACCCCTAGACCCCGGAGCATGCGTCCTACCACTCGACAACGGCTCCCCATCTATTTACGTAGACAATATATCCACATCTTAAGTATTTAAGTAGTTTTAGGTTCTCTGCTTTGTAATTACCGAAACTTTGGAAAAAGAAAACCCAAAAACAAACAAACCAAAAAACAAACAAACAAAACATTTGTTTAAGCTTCTGCGTTAGAGAATTAATATCTAAATTGTGATCATTTTCAAATCAATTGAAATATCCTTTATCGTGTAAAAGTTGCTGAAATACTTCAACCAACGATTAAGATAATTTACGGCGTTCGCTTAACAGACTTTCTGTATTTACATATAGTGTAACATTCCACGCATCTTTATACACACGAAGGATAGCAGCCTAATTATCCATTAACTCCACAAACATGTATTCAATTTAACATTACGTTTAATAGTTGAAAAGATATGTACTTTTAATTTTCAATTCAGGAAAAGAGAATATCTGTATTACACATTTTTGTGCTTGTTTAGGAGGATTAAGTCCTTTCAAGAGAATGCTTCTGATCCACCAATGTACTGACTGAACTCCGCATCCAGATATGACTATCATAAACAAATTGCAAAACCACATGAAAGGCAAAGCTTAAAACGTTTAGCCGTACACTAGTTCCCAATACAGAGGTTTGGAATTAAGTATTGTAGTATTGCCGTTTCTTAGACGGAAACGTCGTTCACATTATGACATCATGCCGTGACGAACTAGGCAAACAAAACAACGTACTCATTAGCGTTAATACTTGAAAGTGATGTGTACTTAATAAATCATGCTGTGCCATTGACTACTCGGGAAGAACAACAAGATATAAGAAACTTATACAAACTAGAAAAGAAATCACCAGAAGGATCCAAGGTTATACAGTTTTTCCTGAGGTCAGTGTTCAAACAAGGTGATTTGGTGATTGGACCATATTTTATCAAAGTTTACTGTTTACAAAAATTTGATATATCACATCCAAATTAAATGTAACATACACTTAACCATCGTTTTTTATTTATTTTTATTTATTTATTTTTTTTTGTTTGTTTTTGTTTCGTTTTTCTTTTCGTCGTAATTGTCGTCGTGGACGTTCTCTCATCTTCCCGCTATCATTGTTATATAATTTTTATTTTATTTGTTTCAGATGCATGCACGGTTATGGGGCATATCTCTGTGGCGCGTGCTGTTTCCGTACGTCTACTGTTTGCCTCGCACGGAATTGTGTCAATATGGCGTCTCTCTGACGTCACACAAGACGCCACCTACTGGTACTTGTCAGGAACGCTAGGAATTCTATTTCTGGAATCAATGATAACCCTCGTGAAACGGGAAGGAAAGGAATGGAAATGGTACTCATGTTTGCACATATCAAACTTGTCTATAAGAATGACTGCTCAACTTACCTACCTGCTTAATACTGGTCAAACAGTTAAACGCCAGTTAAGGGAATCTCATTATAAAGATAAGAGTCACAAAGAAACCTCAGTTATTTCTTATAGAAGGTATTTCTGTGTGAGTGTGTTTTTTTTTTATCATTTAGTAGTTTTAAATGTTTTAAAGGGCAAATATCAGTGTATTAAAAATGACAATGTTCTATGTTTTGTAACGGGACTACCTGTTTCCCCTTTAAAACGCTCCAGAAATGTCAGCAAAGCATGAAATAGAATTAACAATTGTTGGTTTCAATAAAATAAAAATTCAACTCATCTCGTGAGGAGAAAATTAATATAATCACGAATGGAGCAGTATGTCTCAGCGCTAAGTATAAACTTGCTGACTATATCTAAAACGAATGTGATTCAGCACGACAACTGAAGTTATATTTCATACAAATCCCTTTTTGACCTTAGTGATAAACTTATGTTTAACATGAATGCAATGAATGAGTAACACATATATTAGAACAAAATTGCTTATATATATATATATATATATATATATATATATATATATATAATTCATTTTTCAAAATAGTAGCTTACTTTTACTTACTATTTGTTCTGTTTATTTATTTCCAACAGAAAATATATGTATTCTCAAAATTATTGTTATACTTATGTATATAAGTCACAGTCCGTCAAGATCATTTAGAAAACTTCGATTATAAAGAACTCTACTGACACGCGTTTTCAAATATCCGAACAGGAAAGAAAGGGAAACAATCTTACGATTTATTCTTTAGTATTCATAATATATCTTTGAATAAAGATTTAAACACGTTTTGGAATCAATTTGAGAGAATTTAGTCTATGACCTATATTATTCCGGTCCGCCGGCGTGCAAGCCCAATGCTCTTACCACTTAGCCAGAAAGTCGACGCAGTTGTCAGAGATAGTATTTATACCTGTGACGACGCATCGTCACAGTACTTTACGCCTGTGTAGGTCTTGTAATCTCCTTTGCCCAAGGTAGATTCGGACTTCCAACTCTTGGGAAGATCAGTGTGGTCAATGAACACTGTCAAATAACTCCAGAATATAAAATAAATAAGATCTTATCCTGTTATGATGCCTAATTTAATTATCAATTTCAACTAATATCATTTCAGGTTCTGTCCGAGCGTCTTTATCTACCTGTTAACGTCCGTTCCAGCAATCTGGTTTCTAGAATTACACGAGTTCGACAAGCGTGCAAAACACTATGCCCGACTATTCCGAGTTGCCCGGATGAACAACCATAGTTTTGTTTCCACTGGCCAATCAGAGCCACCGGAAGTACAGGAAGATCTCAGCGCACCTGTTGGAACTGTACTTGGCGTAGGTATAATGTGTGTTAGCTAGATGTTACAATTGATGATGATTATGATGATGATGGTGATGATGATTATGATGATGATGATGATGATGATGATGGTGATGATGATTATGATGGTTATGATAATTATGATGATGATGATGATGATTATGATGATGATTATGATGATGATGGTGATGATGAACAAACATAGTTTTGTTTCCACTGGCCAACCCCGGAAGTACAGGAAGATCTCAGCGCACCTGTTGGAACTGTACTTGGCGAAGGTATAATGTATGTTAGCTAGATGTTACAATTGATGATGATTATGATGATGATGATGATGATGGTGATGATGATATGATGGTTATGATGATCTCGAGAATGAGGTATAAGTGGATAACGATGATGATTTTTTATAATAATGGCAATTCAATTGAGCTCTAGATAATGTGGCAAATTAGAGTATGTACTGTTTATGTTTTTCTACTTTTATGAAAGTTATTCAAAAGCCGATCGGGTCAACAGAGTTAAGTCTATGTGGAACAAACAATTATGAATGTATCGCTAGTATATAAATATTTTAAAAATGCAAGAGTAACAAGAATGCATGGATTCCAGAAAATGTTAATTTTCCCCAAACATGTTCCCCATCTGCACATTTTGAACTTTCAATATGCACAGAATCGCTTTGAATAGGTTTCTGAAGTATTCAAACATATGGTCATTAGACATGCAATAATACTTAACATACTTCTGAATTCTTCACATCCTAAACATGGGTCGGAGATCGAACGTGGAAAAGCTTTATTCAATTAATTTTCTTAGTGCAGGTGTTCTAAGCACGTGTTTGCAATATGAAAAAGGATATGCGTAAAGGCCAACGCCTAGTATTGCTCGCATTATATTTAAACGTATGGCGGGCAGATTCTAAAATTGTATTTCATCTGCGATTGATTTCCTTTCTTTACTGTCATTATTTGTGTTTTGATTTTAGGCACTAAAGATCCAATTTCCGATGAATCTGAAGCAAATTATGATATGATCTGAAATATTTTTTATTATTTAACATTCATGACATATCTTGTTTTTGATTTGATCCTCCATAGAGAGTTCCATTTTTATTTTGAAATATTGACTTTGATCAGTCTTTTCAGCGTTTAATTATTTTTTCTTTTGAATATTCTTAAGCACGTTTGAGTGTTCTTAAGCACAATGTAACCTCAATTCGATTTTGCATAGATAAAGTATGTACCTATATCTCACTCATACAGGGCTTGAACTAAATAATCTGTAATCATTCATTCCAGACATATTTAAAAGAATTCACATTTTTGCTAACTGGATACTTTCTTTGTCTATAACCCGTTCTCTCTCTCTCTGGCAAATTACATTTTCTGATTTCGGAATCAGTCATGGCTAAAACTAGGAAAGAACACGTACATAACTCATGCTATCAAACATATATTTAAAATTCATAATGTTACTTATTAGCGAAGACAAAGACCAATCAAGAATGTAAACAATGTATTACAAGATATTCATCTCGAATTAACAACAATAAGAACAAGAAAAACAAACAACAAGATCAACCAACAAAATTTTTCAAGTACTAAAACACTATGTTCTGTTTCCATACCACACATAATCTTTGAACAATGAGTAGAAAGTCTGCATATCTATATCAGATTTCGAACAGGGAGATTTTTATACTTAATTATAAATAGCACGTTGTTATTCATATCAAGCGATTCATCTATGTCCTGGTTATATAGTCAGAGGTATCCCGGCGTGCAAGGAGTCAGCTTGTAACCTAAAGCAGATGATTACCTTAGCAGTTATATAGGATCATAACTTGGCACTTGAGTCTCCACACCTTGCTTCTTGCAACAAAATACCCTGTTCGTTATATCTGCTTTTCCTGTAATTAAACGATCATTAATGTCAAATAAGATATCAAAAATGCATAAATATAAATGCTTTTAACATTTCCCGACAACTTAACTATGTAGATAGGGAGATAGCTGGAATTTGGATTCCGATAATGTATTTGAAATTGTTTTATTGTTGAGCAAGATGTGAGGTTTACTGCACATAGTATTTTCTTTCTCTCCCCCCCCCCCCCCCCCCCCCCCACACACAAATCTATTGAGACAGATTTGAATTAAGTTAACGCAGAACTCTCCCCGATACAAACTACACACGAAGAAATATACATGTATAATATCAAAATAAAATATTGAACGGTGACAATATGCTCTTTATTTCGATGTGAAAATTTTGATAACTTTCAATAAAGAAAATGTGTTTCGAACTTTTGCCCTGTAACCGAAAGATCGTGAAATCGATCCCAAGTTCTGGTAAAGCTTCATCCTTAAAGCCCATCACCTAAGGTTGGGTACAGAATTGATTGGCCAATTGTCCTGATAATGTTACCGGGCGGGGTACCATGTCACTTGTTTGCAGCATATAAAAACAGTGAGGCAGTATTAAAATTGCCTTATGTTTACAAGGAAATACTATTGGCGGAGTGTTAAACTCTAACAAACAAACAAAATAAGAACATGATGCCATTATTAAGGGATTATATATATAAAACAGGGACTTCCTTCCCGCTTGGAGGGAGGCCATTTCGTCCGTGGTTTAAAGTACTTGTCCAAATCTGAAAATATCACCAGGGATAAGTATATTATGAAACTCGCTGCGTCGTTAAAGAAATGTTATTGAACAAATTTTCATAATGGAAATGACCTTATCGTAAGCCTGTTAATATTACTACCATAGTTATCGAGAAATCATTCAATGGTTATAATGATATATTATGCATTCCTAGTCTTAATTCTTGCCTTAAATGAAACACCTGTTATGCATCATGCTGAACACAGAGAGAGAGAGAGAGAGAGAGAGAGAAAGAGATATATGTACTCAAAATTTAAATACTTTTAATAAGATTTTATATAACAAGAACAAATATAAGATATTTAGATCAGTCGATTTCGTTGGAAAAATAAACATTATTTTGTCGTGTATTACGGCTCCATATCGGTACGATATTTGTATCGATAAACATGATCGATATATCATTTTAAATAGCTGGGTGTCGCTATAATTACGCTGTCATTGTTACTGATTCACTGAACATGCAAAGCTAAATAAAGTTAGAAATGGCTGAGGCTTTCATTAAATCTTATGTTCTCAGCGCAAGTTAACAGCAAGGTCTGTAGTATTGTCCCCTTTGCTGACATACTTTTTCTGCAAAGTATTCAATTTATTCCATTAACAGTCTTGTCTAAATAGAAAAAAAAATAATAATAAAAAAAAACAAAAGAAAAAAAACAAACAAACAAAAAAACGAGTATTTAAAGTAACATTAACATGGATGTGCACGACCCAGGTACCACAGTAACCGTGAGACTCTTTCTGTGCGTTATTTACATAATGATTACAAGGCATATTTTGTTTAAGGTTCATGTAATAAGGTTACCCAAAGTAAGTTTTTCCTTATATGTAATTGCTTGACTATTTACGATAAAAAAATATAATTGTTAAAAACATCATTTAAATTGACGTGGCCGAGCGGTGACAGTCATGGACTACAAATCTCTCAGCCCCTCACCGCTGTGGTTTCGAATCCCGGTAGGGACTTCGGATTTTTCATGTGATGAAGCCTTCCAGCTGGCTTGCGGTAGGTCGGTGGTTCTACCCGGGTACTTCTGTGTACTCGGGGTCTTCCTCCACCTGTAATAAAAAACTTATCAATGTGTTTTTGAATACATGTATGTATACTTTTATTCTATTTGATATGTTGTTCCACAGAAACGTTAAATTCGATATATCTATCGAACCTACAATATCGTTAATCGATATGTATCGAGTATCAGTACGAAACCCTAATATGTATACTATTAGAGAATAATCGATAGGGATTCAATAGGAGTTTTGAATAATGCACCGTTCTTACTGTATACGCAGTTTGCGTTGAAATTATACAGAAGTCAAAGGGCCTGCATTTTCACTTACATTTGGTTATTACGTCTGAGGCATCCATTTCATGGAATTTGACACACAGATGCTGCACATATTTTGGCACGTTTGTCAATGGATTACAAGAAAGCGGCTGGTTCCAAAAATACTTGTCTTCTGTGGTTCTTATCGTAGACGCTCTGAAGATACCATCTGTCCGTGATATCATCTATCGTTTTTATGTATTAGTTTAAATATGTTCAGTCGATTGTCAGCTAAGGTATATCATTCAGTTGTAAAACTTTACATACTTTCGGGTTAAGTGGTCAGAGCATTAATAGGGATGTTGTGGGGTCGACACAACTCACAACGTTAAACTGGTACTAATACATCTACATATATTGGCGCTCAGCATTTAATTGTGGTTCCAGGACTCTTTAAGCTGGTGTCTAGGTATTGTCTCATATGAGATACCGCAATGAGACAGGGTTACCAAATGACAGCAAGAAGTTGAAGATAACACCGAAATAAAGCAGTGTATATCAAAATGAGATATCCAAGAAAATAGTTATGTGATAACACAAACAATATAAATAGGACTGTCTACATTAAATAAGATATATAATACTGGAAGTGCTGATTACTTTGATTTTTATAAATGAAATTGATTTATTTCAAGTTAATACCGCGTGTGTAAATAATGAGCCCGACTCATTTGGTTTTACAAATAATTTATGTGTTTCCTTTATAACAAAGTAATAAAATGACTTGATATGGTTTTCATATTAATATATAACAATTTAATATCTAACGTTAGTCTGTCTTATTTATGCTTAATTTCTATTTGTGAAAAATACATTCTTCGAAATATTACAACCCTTATTTTGTCATTTATTAAGCCAAGTAAACATCGAGCAGTGTTCAATATTTTATTTTCTTTACGGGATATGTGCCTGCATAGAGCGAGTAGACGGAAAAAATATCAAAAACATTTTTGTATGTCACCACTAAATTAATCCAGCGGAATATGATGAAAGAGTTTATTACACTAGAGTCGACCGTGTATCGATTCCTGGTCAAATAGCAAATATCAGACGTGTGTTTGTAGAACTTTAAGCGCTGGGCTTCAGCTATGAGGACTCACTGGTTGACTGATTTATAAGGACACTTAAGTTACCGTCCTATCTTCAGTGGAGTCAGTAGTTCGAGACTCTGCGTCATGGTATAGGAATTGAATAGACATGTTTCCTCACCTTAAGTGGTATTATTATTGAAACTATAATTATCGATGTTTAACATGTATTGCAGAAAAAATGATTTGTACATACTTACTCAGCGTTGGAAACCCACGAGCGTTCATTCCATATAACGCCCGTGGGATTATTAGTTAGCATTTGCTAGTTATCGATTATTTGAAAAGTCGCGCCACTATTCGCAGCACCACTAGGTAGTGGAGACTTTTGGACCAATAGAAACTCTCGTACTTACGGCACTTAGACAAACCCTTACCGACTAACAGATTTAAGATCTCCAACTGAAGGGTACTTATTTGTGTAGGCAGCCTTTTGATTGGTCGATGTACCTCTTATGAATATCCTTATAACGATAAAGTGCTAACCAAGTATCCCAGGGCTGACAGATATGATAGGCAGCCGTGGGTATCCGACGCTGGTGTTTACCTAGAATATCCACTCTGTTAAAACATTTACTTATTGTGAATTATATATGACAACATTTTCCTATTCAATTAAAATAATTATGTATGATATTTAACTAAGATAAAGCATATGGAATAACATGGAAAAATGTGTCTTTATTTTTATGTGAATTTACTTCATTCACATACAGACTTAAGATAATTTTCAAACGAAGCAGTGATATGAATACCATCTGAAATATTGTAAAGATATCTCAACACGGTGAATCAATCAACATTATCTATTTACAAAGAACAAATTTTAATATTGTTGTTTAGACATAACAACTATTTAAAAATTGATTAATATACTATTTTGGTCTAAAGCATTAATGTTTGATGAATCTGTCTGGATTTTCCATTAAAATCTCAGAATACTCGTTGTTTGTAAAGTTGCATATAAATCAAGGTTGAAAAGTATAAGCCAATAGCTACCTAATGATATATTGCATCAATTCGAAAAAAAAAAAAGAGCAATATCTCCGCGTGACTGTCATATTGTGTTTCAAGCTACCCAGAGACTAGACTGAAAGCCTAATCAAATCTACGGTTCTCTGCAATAGAATCTGCAGGATGAGCGTCTAGGAATTCCGCCAATGCCGTTATTCCTGGAGCATTAATTTTCCTGTTTAATTGTGAACAATATAGAAAATACAGGAAATATGGTAAAGTTACATTATGTTTCACTATATATTTAACGTAAGATATCAAAAGGAAATGCGTTAAAATCACATTATGTTATTCCTGGAGTATTAATTTTCCTGTTTAATTGTGAACAATATAGAAAATACAGGAAATATGTTAAAGTCACATTATGTTTCACTATATATTTTACAGTAAACATCGAAATACGTTAAAGTCATGTAATGTTTCTTTCTTTATTAAGCATCAAACATTAAAACAACGTATGTTAAAGTCACATTATGTTTCACATTGTACCTTAACATTTAACATTAAAAGTACATGACTTAAAGTCACATATTTTCCTTTACTTTAATTTAACTTAAAAATTAAATTTTTTTATGTTTTATTCTATATTCAGCATAAAACATAAAAAGAATATATTTTTAAGTCACATTATGTTTTATTCTATAATTAGCATAACACATTAAAATGAAATATGTTAAAGACACTCTATGTCTTTTTTATATATAAAATACCATGTGGATGTTCCAATGTTTAAGTGTTACTTTTTATCATACATTTGCCGATTTACGTACTGGATGTTTGATTATAGGTTTTGCTTTTCGTATGTCTAAATGATGCATCAGCCTCATTGGAAAGCTTTCCATAAATTGAAGAAAAAACATTTATTGGCCATTACAACGATATATCATGTTCAATCTTCATCCATTACGAATGTGCACATCGGGAAACCAATGATTCTAATTTATCACATAACAACACAAAATTGTATTTTTATTTTTTTTCCACATTTATGAAGTAATACTTGCACTTTAACAAAATGGCTTTAAACTCAAGCTTTATATTGGACAAGTGCCCAAGAACGTATAGCAGATATGTAAGTTCAGTATGATCACTCGTACATTTAATATATGTATATTAACCTTTCAAATTTTATCCAGTCTGATATAACAATACATATTCAAAAGTTTGAAAACAATATCTAGACCAAATATCTAGATTAAGACAACTTTTCACAAATGCTATTTTTTTTATTTGAGTTTTACAGTATGGTTGGTTTCGTGCTCACATGACATTTTAAAAAATGTTTTGTTTTTATTTAGAAGTAACACAATATAGCCACTGTTTTTTTTTTTTTTGTTTTTTTTTTTATCACAAACAATTTCTAACCACTATTATCATGTTGTGCAAATGTTGCCACTATTGTCCAAAGAATACTAATATACAGTCAACTCTCTTTACAACAGCGGTGTTTGTTTCAGCGAATTTTGCTGTTACAAAGAAACTGTCATTGTAAAGAACAGAGACATGGAAGGGTTATGCACTTTAATTTTCAAGACTACTGCTGTTAAAAAGAAGATGCTGTTATAATGAATGCCGTTGTAAAGAGTTTTCATTGTACAATGTGTTTGGTCAGTGTTCTACCCATCTACTGAACGGCCACGTGGTACAAATACACAGCATGTTGACTGGAATATATACAATACCATCTTCAATTAAATATGAAAAATAGCAAATATAAATAAATTTGTTTCCTCCATACACATAGCTTCATAGTTTATCGAGAGAAAAAGTGAAATAAATGACTTATTGATGTGATATTTAATTACACTGTCCTATCTTTTGCTCTGAAACTATCTTAGTTTCATGGCAATTTGCGTCTTACAAATACTTATACTAGTAGTGACCATACAATATGTTTGATGTTTTTCGTGTAACAATCTATAAATGCAAATATCTACATTGGAAAAGCATATTCCAGGTTAGATATACGAGTGCACATATACAATAACATCGATTGTATCTTTTTGATAATGCTATAGTTCATTTATTAGATGTTTTGGCAGAATAAAACACACACACACACACATTAAGACATAAGGTTCAATCACAGCAAATAATAATGTCATCAGAAGACCCAAATGACCTTTGTAAACATAATTAAACATATTTTCTTGAAGGTAAAATTTGAGATCCGGATTCCCATCAGGCTGACGCCGGACCAGTGGATACGGATGTTGGAGCAACTGCTGCTACTGATACTAATACTAGGGAGATGGCTGTTACCGAAGGGGAAGTTGACACACGACCAGTTGTCACAGTTACTGCTTGTGTATATAGGTACTGCAGCAGACATCGTGGAGTTTTTTGAGGCCTTTAAAGAGAAGGAAGTGAGTATATGATATTGTCCAGAACGTCCAACAATATTTGATGTATTAAGTTTTAAGTTTCTCTATTCAATGGATGCCTTTTACTTGCTTTAAAGACATGTTTAAAATGATATTAAAACGCTTAGCTGTTGATGCCTTGACACCAAGGAATTTATTTAGTCCTTTGCGAATGTTATTTTGGTGAGCAGTAGATATGTTTATTTTTTTCACGTAAACTTCAAAATACTCGTACTGCCTGTGCTAATCCAAGGATATATAATTTCACCAGTTGAAATACTTAGGGTAAGTTCGTAACTGTTCACTTAATTTATTTGTAAAAACATTGCAATGTTTTTTCATGGGTAAAAGAAGACTGTGTCGTGTTTAATGCCATTATTTATAAAAGATGAACAAACCGTTTTTACGTTTTAAAGTACAAGAAAACTACAAAACATACAAAAATTTCGTACATGTGAGGCATCTTAACATCCAAGCAGAATATTTTTATAATAAATATATCAAATAAAATGATTATCATTTCTTGATTTATAGGAAATAAATCTATATCAAATGTATCCATCCTTAAAATAACCGTTTTTACGGAATCGCATGAATAACGTTTCTCTTGCAGCAATTTTAATACACATCTCTTTAGTCAACTTTTTAAAGTTTACGCAATATTTCCTTTACCAATAAAACATTTAAATGCGAATCTGCACGTGGTCATAGATTTCATAGATTTATTTCTCTAGCATCAAATTTGATATAAATCTTTACATATTTTTTCAAACCTGTTATACAGCTGGATGGCAGCACTTTAATACTTTTATCGTTTTCATAAAGTTAAGTTTACTCGCCGTCAATTTCTTAGAATATAATAAAAGATTAGGAAACTGAGGATCGGCTATTTTCATGAAATTTATATCCTGTGTATTTCTGTTTTGCAGGTCCAGCATCACAAAGTTTTGTGCATTATAATTCTTGGAATATGGTCACTTAGCCTCGTACAGTTCTCGTTAGTTCTCACCGCTTCTCGCGTGAGACGAGATAAGTCTGGACTCTACTTCGTGAAACGTCGTAGAATCTACGGACCAGGGTGTTGCCATGCCGATGTGTTTGGCATTCTTATATCAATACTGTTGCAAGACTTGCCATTCTTAGTGCTGCGTATGTTGCTGATTTTCAAATACAATGTTTTGAGCTACACGAACATGTTTTTCACTTCAAAGAACACACTCGTCATCGTCCTGCTGGTATACCGACTTATCGTTGTTTTTGTTGAACGCAAAACCGGAGGTAAACACCCGTTTGATGCGTCGAAGGACAGCATGCTGTGTGGTGAATTTACCGTGCCCGAAACAGGAATTTTTAGAGCAACGTCGGAAACGCAAAAGAAGCTAATGGCATTGTACAAATTACATGATCAAGCCAAATCAATAAATAGCGTGTCACGGGAATTTCAGCTCAAGTACGAAAAACATAAATATGGGAGAGCCTATCATTTCGAGAAAATCGAAACCTGAAATTCATTGCTGATGCTGCAGTTCATTACATTTCCATCGAACAATAAAAAATCACTTGCAATCATTATTTTGAGTGTGACAACCAGAGAGAGTAGTCAAAAGTTTTCATCAAATCAATTGCTATTTTGAAATACATTTTATTCGTTTTAAATGACCATGTGCTTTCAAACAAATTATTTCTGCCTTATCTACAGTTGTTTATATGAGAGCATATTACTTATATGTTGATACGTTTTGTGCAAGGAAACAATTGCACTAAAGAAGTATAGAATCGATAAAGGAAGAACTGTCCATGAAAAACACAATACGACGACACTAATAAAACATGAATTCTCACTTTCCTTATTTAAGATGTGTGTGAGCAGATCAAAGCATGGTTTCAAAGCACGCGGAAAATTTCTTTGGGCAATATGTACACGCATGAAATCATCTTTCAACATATTGTAAGCATACCAAGGAACTGGCCGTCACTTCTATGTAATCAAACGTGACTTAAGAACGTGTCATTGTCGATTTTAGCCCCGGCAGTTTTACTTTGAAACCTTCCAGTTGGTTTGAAGTAGGACGGTGTTGTTTTATCCGGGTTCTATCCGCCGGGTTCCATTGTGTACTTGGGTTTTTCAACCCATTTATTCCTGGATATTGCAAAATATAATTCATATGATAGAAATACTGTCAAGTCCATGACTAAACAACAGCATCAACAATAACTATTGATACAACATTGCGGAGCAGTTAGGTTGACCGAATGTTAAAATATTATCCCACATAAATATTTAATACATATTATTTTGCGACGCCCTCAAATCTGGCCCTTGAACTATAAGTTTACAAAACCAACAACTTCATGGTTCAAAGTTTCCTAAGCAGAACCATCAATATGCATGCCACTATCATATAAGCTTTGATCGCTGTGGGTTCGAAACCGACCTAATAACACAGATACCTCAAGTGAGCTAATGGAGGTGGTTTGTTCTATCCACGTGAACACTGGAGGAATTTCTACTTTTTCCGCCCGCTAACCGAATTATTCTCGTTTGGACGGTAAACCGTATCAACTTCGACAACAGCAGAATGTTTCGTCTAGAAAAAAAATTAAAGAACCACGTTATAGATAAATATTTGGAAAAATATTTAATCATGCAAATATATAAAACAAGTTTGAATGCCATTTAAGAAGTTATTCAAAAAAGTTTCAGTTAATAACTAAAATATGTTTCACTCATCTGTTGACTTGATATATTTTGTTTTTCTTTATGACTCACTGCACGAAAATTGTTGCACGTTCTTTACAGTTTATTTTTATTTTTAAATGAACATTGCATTGTATGTGTTTTGGAAAAGAAATTAAACATAAAACTGTTTATTGTCAAAAGTCATTCCTATAAATATATTATAAAGTGTATGTTTGTTTTCCCTTTACTTCCATATCGGTCGTTTTAAAACGTTTCGCCCAAAGTCCTCCATCAAAATATTGACAATTATTAACAACACTACATATTTTCACATTTCTGCAACTTTAATAAAATTAATATTTTGTAGGAAATAACGTTGCACAAGATTAGACGTCATAACATGAAAGGTAAACTTTATTAAGGCTTTTGACCGAAACGTTATTAAGATCAGCTATGTTGAAATATTTTTATGGTGGCATAACTTGCTGGCAGAAATATGCCATCATAGATTTCTTAAATAAACGTTCCTAACGAAATAAAATGAGATTAGTTGAAAAAAATATATCTATATAGCAGTTTCTAATACAAAATGGTTCTGCTAAATCATTCCTCTAAACTAATTCTTTCTTAAGATGTTTAAGGACTCGGCCATCAGGAAGAAATATCACGTGATACTTAAAGACTCCCCCTTTTCCATGTAATAGTCCAGATTTAGATTGTCTTTAATAGTCAACAATGACTCAACGTCTTCCTGAAATTATAGAAAACGAACTGAGATTCACTTTTTATCTTTGAAATAATCTTAAGACTAAAGTAGCTAGCTTTCTTCCTTTTCATGTCATTATCATTTCATTTCCTTATCTTCTTCATCTCTGTGAAACGAACATTACTAAAAGTAATGCTAAAGTATCTCAAAATCATTATTATTAATATATCCATGTTTTTTTTTATCTCGGTTTGATTTACATACATACGTTCGTACATACATACATACATACATACATACGATCGTCATACATACATACATACATACATACATACATACATACGATCGTACATATATACATACATACATACATACATACATACATACGATCGTACATACATACATACATACATACATACATGTAATTATAGTGTGTTGAAAATATTCGCTGAGGATGTCTTAAATTTAACAGACCCTCATGATATCTATCTTAGAAAATACCCGATATAACATAAAAATATAATCGCTTTTGTGAAAAATGCATTAAAAACATTTGCACATATGTATATATTGAGTCGTTATATCTTAACGTACATATAGGATCTGACATGAATTTTAATTTCATATCAAATTATACTAAACGAGTTCATGAAAGTCAGCTTTTGGCGAGCTTAATAACAATTTCAAGAACGATTTTAGTAAAATTTGATATGAAATGACAATTCATGTCAGACTCGTATATCTATAGTGACAGTAAAATGCTATAACAACAAACAAATACAAACATGAATGAACGGACTGTGAACGAGTTACTTTTGTAATCCAACACCAAGAAAATAGTTTCAAATAATAACTAAAAATAACGATTTAACGTGTGTATTTCTCTTATATTTTCAACATCATGTGGATAATGAATCAAACTCCTTTAATCCAGCTGTTCGAGTTCAACACACTATGCATACATATGGAATACACGCGCGTGGGACCGAGTGATGTAATAAGATCTAAACATTATATGTAACGTGTTAAATATAAGAAAATATGTGATGGTTATACGAAAGCGGAAACAGCTGTTTGAGCTCAATGTTTTATGATAAAATGTTAATTTTATTTATATATAGTTACCCAAGTGAACAAACATATCAATATTATCTATATTATCATACTTCAGAAATTCAATCAATTTATGCATACATGGGTTTTCTATATAATATTTAGGAAAATATTGTCTTCCTATATTTGAGTACATATTACATATAAACCTAAAATGATTTTCGTCTCCTATATCTCTTGTTTTAAAATTATTTGTCAATAGCATTCACTTCTTTCAATTTTATCTTGCATATCTTGCAGTCTCTATACTTAAACAATGTGTCGAAATGTTCCTTCTCAGAAATTTTGAATTTGATACTTCTGAATACATATCCATTTGAAAGAGAATCTTCATTTCTTTATACGAGTACCTTGTTTTTCGATAAATCAGCATGCCAAGAGAGTACATGTATGAGAGTATTTATTTAACGTTGTTTGAAAACAGCAATAAGTTGTTTTTGAACAACTGAATTTGGGTCGTTCCAGACATTTCACAAACCATGACCATTCAGCATCTCCAGTTATGTTGACCCTAACAAGATGTTACATGTATATACTGTTTTAATGATTATATTTTCTGATTTTAACAGCTTAAACCAATATGTAAAAAATATTAACGTACCTTACAATATACAGTGTAACAGCTTGTTCAGCGTATACTGCAGTATTGCTACTGGAAGAATTTACACCTAACGTCAATGCACAAAAAAATAAATGAATTCTTTCCAACATTTTAGATTTACTCAAACCCCATAAAACACTACCATAGTTGTTATTAAACCACAAAACAAGTCAATCAGTTGTAGTGATAACTTATGTTTTAAATCATATTTATTGATATTGTAACTCAGAATATTCATTACTTTTAATGCTCATCCTCATAACACTTGCTGATTTAATAATGTAAAACAGTGTATTTTAATGTAATACTCAATTTATTGTATTTTTCTACAACATCTAGCTTTTCTCCTGAGGTCAAGTATGACCATTTTTCCTGAAAACCATTTTTTTGCCTTCTCAATATTTACTCCAAACCTCCAATAAATACTGTGAATATTCATTAGGTTTATCTAAGCTTTATTGCAAGTTCTGAATGCTATCCCCTATTAAAACCATATCATCTACAAATAACTACATTACAAATGACAAATCTGCAATTGATAAATCACTATTCACATCGCTTATAAGAAACGACACCAAGTTTTCAATGAACAGAGGAAACATTATCGGGGAGAGGATACCTCCTTGTTTCAAGCCAATTAAAATATCAATATATCCAGAATATGACCTCTTATCCTTAACACATGGTTTAGCTGAATTATACAAAGCCTTGACCCAAAGACCTAAACCCAAAGATAAGAAACTCGGCGAAATACCGTATACTCTCGTGCCAGAACGAGAGTGGTGCAGGTGTATTCCGCGGAAAATCAAGTTTTGTGTTACTAAGCGATAGCAAAACACTGGTCAATACAATGATTCGTTATTTTTGTCTGGTTGTATAATATTAAACTAAAAACCTACTATGCTGGGTTTTTTCCCCTATCCTTTGGTCCTTTTAACATTTATTTTATGATACCGCATCGATAGATCGGTGCACATTGTTTTGGTATGTCTGTTTGTCTAACATTTGTCGGTCACAAAACTCTTACCGTGCCCGAACAGGAATTTTTAGAGCAACGTCGGAGACGCAAAAGAAGCTAATGGCATTGTACAAATTACATGATCAAGCCAAATCAATAAATAGCGTGTCACGGGAATTTCAGCTCAAGTACGAAAAACATAAATATGGGAGAGCCTATCATTTCGAGAAAATCGAAACCTGAAATTCATTGCTGATATTGCAGTTCATTACATTTCCATCGAACAATAAAAATCACTTGCAATCATTATTTTGAGTGTGACAACCAGAGATAGTAGCCAAAGGTTTTCATCAAATCAATTGCTATTTTGAAATACATTTTATTCGTTTTTAATGACCATGTGCTTTCAAACAGATTATTTCTGCCTTATCTACAGTTGTTTATATGAGAGCATATTACTTATATGTTGATACGTTTTGTGCAAGGAAACAATTGCACTACAAAAGTATAGAATCGATAAAGGAAGAACTGTCCATGAAAAACACAATACGACGACACTAATAATAGATGAATTCTTATTTTCCTTATTTAAAATGTGTGTGAGCAGATAAAGCATGGTTTCAAAGCACGCGGAAAATTTCTTTGGGCAATATGTACACGCATGAAATCATCTTTCAACATATTGTAAGCATACTAAGGGACTGACCGTCACTTCTAGGTAATCAAACATGACTTAAGAACTTGTCATTATCAATTTTAGCCCCGGTAGTTTTACTTGGAAGCCGATTTTAACCCCGGCAATTTTACTTGGAAGCCGATTTTAGCCCCAGCAGTTTTACTTGGAAGCCTTCTAGTTGGTTTATAGTAGGGCGGTGTTGTTCTACCCGGGTTCTAATCGCTGGGTTCCATTGTGTACTTGGGTTTTTCAACCCATTTATTCCTGGATATTGCAAAATAAAATTCATATAATTAAAATACTGTCAAGTCAATGACTAAACAACAGCATCAACAATAACTATTGATAAACATTGCGGAGCAGTAAGGTTGATCAAATGTTAAAATATTATCCCACATAAATATTTAATACATTTTATTTTGCGACTCCCTCAAATCTGGTCCTTGATCTATAAGTTTACAAGTCCAACAACTTCATGGTTCAAAGTTTCTTGAGTAGAACCATCAATATGCATGCCACTGTCATGTAAGCTTTGACCGCTGTTGGTTCGAGACCGACCTAATAACACGGATACCTCAAGTGAGCTAATGTAGGTGGTTTGTTCTACCAACCTGAACACTCGAGGGATTTCTACTTTTTCCGCCCGCTAACCGAATTATTCTCGTTTGGACGGTAAACCGTATCAACTTCGACAACAGCAGAATGTTTCGTCTAGAAAAAAATGAAAGAACCACGTTCTTTGGATATTTGGAAATATATTAATGGATGTTTAATCATGCAAATATATAAATTAAGTTTGAATGCCATTTAAGAAATTATTCAAAAAAGTTTCAGTTACTAACTCAAATATGTTTCACTCATCTGTTGACTTGATATATTTTGTTTTTCTTTATGACTCACTGCACGAAAATTGTTGCACTTTCTTTACAGTTTATTTTTTCTAAATAAACATTGCATTGTATGTGTTTTGGAAAAGAAATTAAACATAAAACTGTTTATTGTCAAAAGTCATTCCTATAAATATATTATAAAGTGTATGTTTGTTTTCCCTTTACTTCCATATCGGTCAATTGTTTATTATTTTTTAGAATCCTTTTAATTTAAATCGTTTTAAAACGTTTCGCCCAAAGGCCTCCTTCAAAATATTGACAATTATTGACAACACTACATATTTTCACATTTCTGCAACCTTAATAAAATGATGATATTTTGTAGGAAATAACGTTGCACAAGAAGATTAGAAGTCATAACATGAAAGGTAAACTTTATTAAGGCTTTTGACCGAAACGTTATTAAGATCAGTTATGTTGAAATATTTTTATGGTGGCATAACTTGCTGGCAGAAATATGCCACCATAGATTTCTTAAATAAACGTTCCTAACGAAATAAAATGATATCAGTTGAAAAAACATCTATATAGCAGTTTCTAATACAAAATGGTTCTGCTTAATCATTCCTCTAAAATAATCCTTTCTTAAGATGTTTAAGGACTCGGTCATCAGGAAGAAATATCATGTGATACTTAAAGACTCCCCTTTTTTATGTAATGGTCCAGATTTAGATTGTCTTTAATAGTCAACAATGACTCAACATCTTCCTGAAATTATAGAAAACGAACTGAGATTCACTTTTTATCTTTGAAATAATCTTAAGACTAAAGTAGCTAGCTTTCTTCCTTTTCATGTCACTATCATTTCATTTCCTTATCTTCTTCATCTCTGTGAAACGAACATTACTAATATCAATGCTAAAGTATCTCAAAATCATTATTATTAATATATCCATGTTTTCTTTATCTCGGTTTGATTTGAGAGTAATACAAATACTCGTGGAGACATGATAAGAATAAACGTATTTCTGTGGATATCTTAAACTATAAATTGAATACGCAGTTACCAGATTCAGATTCAGATAAAATTTCACAGTTTCCCGTCTTACAAATATATACATTTAATATATCAAAGAAAACGTGAAATGTTAATAATCTCCAAACTTGTACAAAATATTCACACACTCATACATACATACATACATACATACATACATACATACGATCGTACATACATACATACATGTAATTATAGTGTGTTGAAAATATTCGCTGAGGATGTCTTAAATTTAACAAACCCCCATGATATCTATCTTAGAAAATACCCGATATAACATAAAAATATAATCGCTTTTGCGAAAAATGCATTAAAAACATTTGCACATATGTATATATTGAGTCGTTATATCTTAACGTACATATAGGATCTGACATGAATTTTTATTTCATATCAAATTATACTAAACGAGTTCATGAAAGTCAGCTTTTGGCGAGCTTAATAACATTTTCAAGAACGATTTTAGTAAAATTTGATATGAAAATGACAATTCATGTCAGACTCGTATATCTATAGTGACAGTAAAATGCTATAACAACAAACAAATACAAACATGAATGAACGGACTGTGAACGAGTTACTTTTGTAATCCAACACCAAGAAAATAGTTTCAAATAATAACTAAAAATAACGATTTAACGTGTGTATTTCTCTTACATTTTCAACATCATGTGGATAATGAATCAAACTCCTTTAATCCAGCTGTTCGAGTTCAACACACTATGCATACATATGGAATACACGCGCGTAGGACCGAGTGATGTAATTCGATCTAAAAATTATATGTAACGTGTTAAATATAAAAAAATATGTGATGGTTTTACGAAAGCGGAAACAGCTGTTTGAGCTCAATGTTATATGATAAAACGTTAATTTTATTTATATATAGTTACCCAAGTGAACAAACATATCAATTAAAAATTTGGTTTTTTTAAAATATTGTTCCTATTTTGATTTAAACCTAAAATGATTTTTCTTTTTTTTTTTCAATTTTTCTTTCAATTTTATCTTGCATATCTTGCAGTCTCTATTCTTAAACAATGTGTCGAAATGTTCCTTCTCAGAAATTTTGAATTTGATACTTCTGAATACATATCCATTTGAAAGAAAGTCTTCATTTCTTTATACGAGTACCTTGTTATTCGATAAATCAGCATGCCAAGAGAGTACATGCATGAGAGTATTTATTTAACGTTGTTTGAAAACAGCAATAAGTTGTTTTTGAACAACTGAATTTGGGTCGTTCCAGACATTTCACAAACCATGACCATTCAGCATCTCCAGTTATGTTGACCCTAACATGATGTTACATGTATATACTGTTTTAAAGATTATATTTTCTAATTTTAACAGCTTAAACCAATATGTAAAAAATATTAACGTACCTTACAATATACAGCGTAACAGCTTGTTCAGCGTATACTGCAGTATTGCTACTGGAAGATTTTACACCTAATGTCAATTCACAAAAAAATAAATGAATTCTTTCCAACATTTTAGATTTACTCAAACCCCATAAAACACTACCATAGTTGTTATTAAACCACAAAACAAGTCAATCAGTTGTAGTGATAACTTATGTTTTAAATCATATTTATTGATATTGTAACTCAGAATATTCATTACTTTTAATGCTCATCCTAATAACACTTGCAGATTTAATAATGTAAAACAGTGTATTTTAATGTAATACTCAATTTATTGTATTTTTCTACAACATCTAGCTTTTCTCCTGAGGTCAAGTATGACCATTTTTCCTGAAAACCATTTTTTTGCCTTCTCAATATTTACTCCAAACCTCCAATAAATACTGTGAATATTCATTAGGTTTATCTAAGCTTTATTGCAAATTCTGAATGCTATCCCCTATTAAAACCATATCATTTACAAATAACTACATTACAAATGACAAATCTTCAATTGATAAATCACTATTCACATCGCTTATAAGAAACGACACCAAGTTTTCAATTAACAGAGGAAACATTATCGGGGAGAGGATACCCCCTTGTTTCAAGCCAATTAAAATATCAATATATCCAGAATATGACCTCTTATCCTTAACACATAGTTTAGCTGAATTATACAAAGCCTTGACCCAAAGACCTAAACCCAAAGATAAGAAACTCGGCGAAATACCGTATACTCTCGTGCCAGAACGAGAGTGGTGCAGGTGTATTCCGCGGAAAATCAAGTTTTGTGTTACTAAGCGATAGCAAAACACTGGTCAATGCAATGATTCGTTTTTTTTTGTCTGGTTGTATAATATTAAACTAAAAACCTACTATGCTGTTTTCTTTCCCTATCCTTTGGTCCTTTTAACATTTATTTTATGATACCCCATCGATAGATCGGTGCACATTGTTTTGGTATGTCTGTTTGTCTAACATCTGTCGGTCACAAAACTTTTACCGTGCCCGAACAGGAATTTTAGAGCAACGTCGGAGACGCCAAAGAAGCTAATGGCATTGTACAAATTACATGATCAAGCCAAATCAATTAATAGCGTGTCACGGGAATTTCAGCTCAAGTACGAAAAAACATAAATATTGGAGAGTCTATCATTTCGAGAAAATCGAAACCTGAAATTCATTGCTGATATTGCAGTTCATTACATTTTCATCGAACAATAAAAAATCGCTTGCAATCATTATTTTGAGTGTGACAACCAGAGATAGAAGCCAAAGGTTTTCATCAAATCAATTGCTATTTTGAAATACATTTTATTCGTTTTAAATGACCATGTGCTTTCAAACAGATTATTTCTGCCTTATCTACAGTTGTTTATATGAGAGCATATTACTTATATGTTGATACGTTTTGTGCAAGGAAACAATTGCACTACAAAAGTATAGAATCGATAAAGGAAGAACTGTCCATGAAAAACACAATACGACGACACTAATTAAAGATGAATTCTTATTTTCCTTATTTAAAATGTGTGTGAGCAGATAAAGCATGGTTTCAAAGAACGCGGAAAATTTCTTTGGGCAATATGTACACGCATGAAATCATCTTTCAACATATTGTAAGCATACCAAGGGACTGACTGTCACTTCTATGTAATCAAACATGACTTAAGAACTTGTCATTATCAATTTTAGCCCCGGTAGTTTTACTTGAAAGCCGATTTTAACCCCGGCAATTTTACTTGGAAGCCGATTTTAGCCCCAGAAGTTATACTTGGAAGCCTTCTAGTTGGTTTATAGTAGGGCGGTGTTGTTCTACCCGGGTTCTAATCGCCGGGTTTCATTGTGTACTTGGGTTTTTCCACCCATTTATTCCTGGATATTGCAAAATAAAATTCATATAATTAAAATACTGTCAAGTCAATGACTAAACAACAGCATCAACAATAACTATTGATAAACATTGCGGAGCAGTAAGGTTGATCAAATGTTAAAATATTATCCCACATAAATATTTAATACATTTTATTTTGCGACTCCCTCAAATCTGGTCCTTAACTATAAGTTTACAAATCCAACAACTTCATGGTTCAAAGTTTCTTGAGTAGAACCATCAATATGCATGCCACTGTCATGTAAGCTTTGACCGCTGTGGGTTCGAAACCGACCTAATACCACGGATACCTCAAGTGAGCTAATGTAGGTGGTTTGTTCTATCCACCTGAACACTCAAGGGATTTCTACTTTTTTCCGCCCGCTAAACGAATTATTCTCGTTTGGACGGTAAACCGTATCAACTTCGACAACAGCAGAATGTTTCGTCTAGAAAAAAATGAAAGAACCACGTTCTTTGGATATTTGGAAATATATTTATGGATGTTTAATCATGCAAATATATAAATTAAGTTTGAATGCCATTTAAGAAATTATTAAAAAAAGTTTCAGTTACTAACTAAAATATGTTTCACTCATCTGTTGACTTGATATATTTTGTTTTTCTTTATGACTCACTGCACGAAAATTGTTGCACTTTCTTTACAGTTTATTTTTTCTAAATAAACATTGCATTGTATGTGTTTTGGAAAAGAAATTAAACATAAAACTGTTTATTGTCAAAAGTCATTCCTATAAATATATTATAAAGTGTATGTTTGTTTTCCCTTTACTTCCATATCGGTCAATTGTTTATTATTTTTTAGAATCCTTTTAATTTAAATCGTTTTAAAACGTTTCGCCAAAAGGCCACCTTCAAAATATTGACAATTATTGACAACACTACATATTTTCACATTTTTGCAACCTTAATAAAATGATGATATTTTGTAGGAAATAACGTTGCACAAGATTAGAAGTCATAACATGAAAGGTAAACTTTATTAAGGCTTTTGACCGAAACGTTATTAAGATTAGTTATGTTGAAATATTTTTATGGTGGCATAACTTGCTGGCAGAAATATGCCATCATAGATTTCTTAAATAAACGTTCCTAACGAAATAAAATGATATTAGTTGAAAAAACATCTATATAGCAGTTTCTAATACAAAATGGTTCTGCTTAATCATTCCTCTAAAATAATCCTTTCTTAAGATGTTTAAGGACTCGGTCATCAGGAAGAAATAACATGTGATACTTAAAGACTCCCCTTTTTAATGTAATGGTCCAGATTTAGATTGTCTTTAATAGTCAACAATGAATCAACATCTTCCTGAAATTATAGAAAACGAACTGAGATTCACTTTTTATCTTTGAAATAATCTTAAGACTAAAGTAGCTAGCTTTCTTCCTTTTCATGTCACTATCATTTCATTTCCTTATCTTCTTCATCTCTGTGAAACGAACATTACTAATATTAATGCTAAAGTATCTCAAAATCATTATTATTAATATATCCATGTTTTCTTTATCTCGGTTTGATTTGAGAGTAATACAAATACTCGTGGAGACATGATAAGAATAAACGTATTTCTGTGGATATCTTAAACTATAAATTGAATACGCAGTTACCAGATTCAATTCATACATACATACATACATACATACGATCGTACATACATACATACATGTAATTATAGTGTGTTGAAAATATTCGCTGAGGATGTCTTAAATTTAACAAACCCCCATGATATCTATCTTAGAAAATACCCGATATAACATAAAAATATAATCGCTTTTGCGAAAAATGCATAAAAAAAACATTTGCACATATGTATATATTGAGTCGTTATATCTTAACGTACATATAGGATCTGACATGAATTTTTATTTCATATCAAATTATACTAAACGAGTTCATGAAAGTCAGCTTTTGGCGAGCTTAATAACATTTTCAAGAACGATTTTAGTAAAATTTGATATGAAAATGACAATTCATGTCAGACTCGTATATCTATAGTGACAGTAAAATGCTATAACAACAAACAAATACAAACATGAATGAACGGACTGTGAACGAGTTACTTTTGTAATCCAACACCAAGAAAATAGTTTCAAATAATAACTAAAAATAACGATTTAACGTGTGTATTTCTCTTACATTTTCAACATCATGTGGATAATGAATCAAACTCCTTTAATCCAGCTGTTCGAGTTCAACACACTATGCATACATATGGAATACACGCGCGTGGGACCGAGTGATGTAATAAGATCTAAACATTATATGTAACGTGTTAAATATAAGAAAATATGTGATGGTTATACGAAAGCGGAAACAGCTGTTTGAGCTCAATGTTTTATGATAAAATGTTAATTTTATTTATATATAGTTACCCAAGTGAACAAACATATCAATATTATCAATATTATCATACTTCAGAAATTCAATCAATTTATGTATACTTGGGTTTTCTGTATAATATTTAGGAAAATATTGTCTTCCTATATTTGAGTACATATTACATATAAACCTAAAATGATTTTCGTCTCCTATATCTCTTGTTTTAAAATTATTTGTCAATAGCCTTCACTTCTTTCAATTTTATCTTGTATATCTTGCAGTCTCTATACTTAAACAATGTGTCGAAATGTTCCTTCTCAGAATTTTTGAATTTGATACTTCTGAATACATATCCATTTGAAAGAAAGTCTTCATTTCTTTATACGAGTACCTTGTTATTCGATAAATCAGCATGCCAAGAGAGTACATGTATGAGAGTATTTATTTAACGTTGTTTGAAAACAGCAATAAGTTGTTTTTGAACAACTGAATTTGGGTCGTTCCAGACATTTCACAAACCATGACCATTCAGCATCTCCAGTTATGTTGACCCTAACATGATATTACATGTATATACTGTTTTAAAGATTATATTTTTTGATTTTAACAGCTTAAACCAATATGTAAAAAATATTAACGTACCTTACAATATACAGTGTAACAGCTTGTTCAGCGTATACTGCAGTATTGCTACTGGAAGATTTTACACCTAATGTCAATTCACAAAAAAATAAAAGAATTCTTTCCAACTCTTTAGATTTACTCAAACCCCATAAAACACTACCATAGTTGTTATTAAACCACAAAACGAGTCAATCAGTTGTAGTGATAACTTATGTTTTAAATCATATTTATTGATATTGTAACTCAGAATATTCATTACCTTTAATGCTCTTCCTCATAACACTTGCTGATTTAATAATGTAAAACAGTGTATTTTAATGTAATACTCAATTTATTGCATTTTTCTACAACATCTAGCTTTTCTCCATTAAAAAAACTATCCTCTTGAGGTCAAGTATGACCATTTTTCCTAGAAAACCATTTCTTTTGTCTTCTCAATATTTACTCCAAACCTCCAATAAATACTGTGAATATTCATTAAGTTTATCTAAGCTTTGTTGCAAATTCTGAATGCTATCCCCTATTAAAACCATATCATCTACAAATAACTACATTATAAATTACAAATCTTCAATTGATAAATCACTGTTCACATCGCTTATAAGAAACGACACCAAGTTTTCAATGAACAGAGGAAACATTATCGGGGAGAGGATAACTCTTTGTTTCAAGCCAATTAAAGTCCCAGTATCTTATAGATGTTAGACCTAAATCCGAATGCACTTATAACATATATAATTCAGTTTTAATTTCATCACTGAAAGACCCTGAGAAATGCCTTATTTACAGGAAAGATTCTATTAGAAATATGCAAATTGTGGCCGTCTCGTTCTATATTTAGCTCAGAATAATGACAGCATAAAATTATCAAACAAGGGATTTTTCAGAAGTTCATGGATTTTTTTCCTATCTCCTTTACTACCGTGTATCAATATTTATTAAGTCTATAGAAAAAGTCCACGAACTTCTGAAACACCCCATGTACACCGAGACATCCGTGATTTTACTGAACAGTGTGTTTCAGAACAAACTCCGCCCATCTTTCTCACTATTTGGCCCTGTCTGAACAACTAAGACTTCCGGGCAAATATTTCATTATGTGGGTTTAATTAAACATTAAGAGGTTAATCAAACATCATTTGAGGCATGGCTAATTAGAAATTTTGAAAAATATATTTTCCAAGCTAAAACGCACTGTGGCTTTAAACTATCAATATATCCAGAATACGACCTCTTAACCTTAACACATGGTTTAGTTGAATTATACAAAGCCTTGACCCAAAGACCTAAACCCAAAGATAAGAAACTCGGCGAAAAACCGTATACTCTCGTGCCAGAACGAGAGTGGTGCAGGTGTATTCCGCGGGAAATCAAGTTTTGTGTTACATGTACTAAGCGATAGCAAAACACTTGTCAATACAATGATTCGTTATTTTTGTCTGGTTGTATAATATTAAACTAAAAACCTACTATGCTGTTTTTTTTTGTCCTATCCTTTGGTCCTTTTAACATTTATTTTATGCTACCGCATCGATAGATCGGTGCACATTGATTTGGTCTGTCTGTTTGTCTGACATCTGTCCGTCACAAAAGTTAATCTTGACCATAAAAAGGAAATCCTTCCACCTACAGCCTTCAAACTTTACAGGTGCATGCATCTTGATAAGCTCTACCAGCCATGTACCCTGACCTTCATCAAATGACCTTGACCCCTAAGGTCTAAGGCCCTTGCGGAGCATTCGAACGTAGCGCTTGTTCAATATATAAAGATAATCGTTGTGATAGAAGAAATACCGTTACTCACATGGGTAAAAGCATGGCTGAAATAAAATAATAGTTAAAATTGTAAAGTACTTAATGTCAAATTTAAAGACCAAACATGGACATCCTGTCCACAATAAAATCCACAATAATGCCAAATTTTATATTAGTTTATACATGTACTAGCGTTGCGGGTATTGCCCCGTCTATGCGATAATTTTTAATGACTTAGATCTCTTTTGTTTGTCATAGAAAATAATCCCATAAAATTAAACATATGCTAGTTTGTTTGATTGTTGGGTCTAACGTCCCACCAACGGTATTTAAGTCATTTTGAGACTATGTCTGCTTGAGAGAGATGCAGTGCCTGTCACACTGCAGCATCACGCCGTAGACACCTAGTCACATTATTCTGACACCGGGTAAACCATTACTGGAAATACCTTTATATAATGAGCGTCAAGCAAGGGTCTCATATTTTTACGACTTTGGTATGTTAAGGCCGGGGATCGAACCCACCGCTTTTCGATGTCAGGGCGGACGCTCTTACCATTTGAATACTAGTAAATATATAATCAAACTCCCTACAAAAATTATTGCCTTTATGAAGAGGAAAATACATTTTAAAATATAGCGGCAGTACAAACATAAACGCTAGAGCATTATTTTCACTTTTTCGTCATAAAGGAAATATTTGCCGAAATATTAGCAAAGATTTTTTTTTCATTAATTGAACTATTTCTTTATCCAAGTCATTAATCAATCATTAAGACCTAATATTAGTTACTCTCGGATTTAAACAGTTATGTTACTTAATGTATCCTCCGTATGCAACCAGTTACAGTCAGCTGAAGATGCCTTAGGACTATAAACCATGTTCTTCACGTGCACCTTATGCTGTAGATGATGATCTTAGGCTTTCGAATGGCGTCGGAACACAACTCCGTGCAGTACTTACTTCAGTACAAGCGCACCGGCTTTTTCTAACAATATCGCGGTGGCGCCGAGGGTATACGAGATTTCCTTCACACACTTATATGAGTTGCTTATCTTTAGGTTTAGGTTCATTCTTGACATTTTTGCCGTTAAGGCTATTCTTGTATGATTTAAGCTAAACAGCGTTACGATTTACTGAGTCAAAAGCTTTTTTTAATTAATAAATGTGCAATACCGATAGGGAATTAATATTATGTAAATCTAATTCTTTAAGTTGCTTTCTTTATTTTTCATAGCGTTCTACCATTTTATCTCAATGAAGTACGGCCTCCCTGTGACTGGTCATCATGTCGTACACATGTGATATGAAACCACACCTAGTCACATTATCCTGACACCTATCCTGACACCTAGTCACATTATCCTGACACCTAGTCACATTATCCTGACACCTAGTCACATTATCCTGACACCTAGTCACATTATCCTGACACCTAGTCACATTATCCTGACACCTAGTCACATTATCCTGACACCTAGTCACATTATCCCGACACCTAATCACATTATCCCGACACCTAATCACATTATCCTGACACTTCCTATCCTGACACCTAATCACATTAACCCTTTACACCTAATCCTGACACCTAATCACATAATCCTGACACCTATCATCACATTAATCCGACACCTATCCTGACACCTAGTCACATAATCCTGACACCTATCCTGACACCTATCCTGACACCTAGTCACATTATCCTGACACCTATCCTGACACCTATCCTGACACCTAGTCACATAATCCTGACACCTATCCTGACACCTAGTCACAATATCCTGACACCTATCCTGACACCTAGTCACATTATCCTGACACCTATCCCGACACCTAGTCACATTATCCTGACACCTATCCCGACACCTAGTCACATTATCCTGACACCTATCCCGACACCTAGTCACATAATCCTGACACCTATCCCGACACCTAGTCACATTATCCTGACACTGAGTCAACACTGAACTATACTATATGGTTAGCGCCAACCACAGGAGCTTTTTTACGACTTCTGTATGTTACCACCGGGGATCGAACAACCCATATCTCCCGATTCCGGGACGGATGCTCTAACAATTAACCGCCGGGATCAGTCGCATGTGTTTTTCCAATAAGCAAGACGGTTTAAAAGATAGAAGAAACATTATTCCAAACGCGCATAAAAATGTCCGTATTAATCTAAAGTACATATTGGTTTAGATCAGATGACTGAATTTGAATGTCATAATTATTCTTAGAATGACAACCTTGACAAATAAATGACATACTGCATGTGTCGCAATCCTTAACATGTTAATTAGTATATTTCATAATAATCCTTAGTTTTAATCCGTAGGCAATCCATAGTTTTACTAGCAGTATAGAGATAACCATTAAAAATTAACCTCTTAAGACCAGAAACAAACATGTTACTACGGCTAAAAACGAGGACTTGCAGTTGCGTACTCTCAAAGAAAGTACTAATATATTTTAAAATAATAAAAATAACTATTGATAATGTTGAAGATTTAGAAAAGTCATCTATTCTAAAAGAAAGATATCTTTCTGGTAACACAACTCCCCACCCCTTTCATTAAATCAACTTATACTTTGTTTTTAGCTCACCATTAAATTAGAAAAGTATGTATCTTATTATGAAAACCCCATCAAATAAGACAGTCTTCTGTCTTGTTATTAGATACCCATCAAAAAAAAAAAAAAAAAAAAAAAAAGTCCTCTACCTTCTTTCGAGACACCCACCCCCGCCAGGACCACCATTAAATTAAAAAGTTATCTTGTTTTGAGACCACCATTAAATTATATAGATGAAACTGATCAATTTCCATTCTTTATCTACAGATGAAGACAATTTAACTAGTAAAAACTTTTGAGTTTATAAAGATGAATTTGTGCACTGTTATGGAAACTATAGGCAGAATATATAGCTTGGAGCACCCAGGACTCTCCAGCATAAGAAGTTATTGCCAGAAAAAAGAACAAATGAATCCCTAATCTTTTAAATAAACATCTTCCTGAATGCATCAATATATTCCCTAAAATTTTAATAAAATGTCAAAGGTTATTGAAAACAAATTAAACACATAAATGTCCAAAACGAACAACAGTCAAAAATATATTTTTTCAAAATAGCGTATTGAGTTCTCGATAGTCGATTGATTCAGGTTAGAACTGGATTATGGAAGATAGAGAACTCTACAATATCATCAGTAAAACTTTCTGGGTTGTCCTCCTTTGAGCATAATGTGCTTCTCAAATAAGACTCAATTAATATTTAAACGGTTTTCATTGGTAAAAAATGCCTATATTATAATTGTGAACAGCAATTTTAAGAGTCACTGATCTAAACGAAACATTTGTGTTTGAAGAAAAATGTGAGTTTGTGTAGCGCATAGAGTTCATCACATGAGTGACTCACGGTTATATAGATAGATATATCTTCTTCAGTAGATGTCAAACAAAGTGTGGTGGCCGCCGTGGCCGAGCGGTTACAGTCGTGGACTACAAATCTCTCAGCCCCTCACCGCTGTGGGTTCGAATCCCGGTAGGGACTTTGGATTTTTCATGTGAGGAAGCCTTCCAGCTGGCTTGCGGTAGGTCGGTAGTTCTACCCAGGTACCTCTGTGTACTCGGGGTCTTCCTCCGCCTGTAATTAGCTGGACGTCGCTATATGATTGAAATACTATCACAGCGACGGTAAACCCCAATACAACAATAACAACAAAGCGTTGAAGAATACCACATGTTTATTCGTTTGTCGGTTTTAACGTTCCGCCGACTCATTTGGAGACTATGTCTACTTGAGACAGATGCAGTTCTGCCACACTGCAGTATCACGCCATAGACATGTAGCATGATACCACAACCAGTCTCATTATCCCGACATTGGGCCAAGCAGTCCTGGAATTAGCCGAATAATTATGCTGAGCGCCAAGCAGGGGAGCTATACCAGTACCACTTTTAAGACTTTGGTACGTTGCCGCTGAGGATCGAACCTACTACATCCCGCTCCTGATGGGGACGCTCTTACCACTCGGCTCACGGAGACGATCAGTCATGTATTGTGTACTAGAGTACGCGTCTGTTTCGAATTAAGCTTCGAGACACTTTAGAACACTGGCGCAAATGAGCGGAGACACAGTGCTGGGCTTACTCTGAACTAGGTAATGAAAAGAAAAAAAAAATAGTAAACACAATCTTTCAATTCATGTGCTTTATTATATCTTATATATTATTTTATAAGGTGTTCAGAATATCTCTGTATAATCGCTGATTTAAACTGACCAATCAGTGTCTAGTTCAAATCAAAAGTGCATCGCATGTAGGAGTGATCGTTGATTTCCGTTACGTCTTTGCTCGGAGTGAAATGGTCTATATTGTCAATAAACAAGTAAGTTGACAAAGATATTCCTAGGTTTTGATGCAAAACCTACCATCCCTTACACATAAATTCACACTATTGTTGTTCCATAGTTTATAACTATGCTTATAGGTATATCTAAAGGATTCAGTGCCTATAGTTTATTGTTGTATTAATGTGACAGAGAAGTAATCCTTCTAGCTTCTCTCGGGTTTCCCTTGCGCAGTATGGGTCACATTTAACAAGACGGATATCATTTATGATTGAAATGGTAGACACCGAGCAACAACAGACAAAATACGCAGACCGTTAATTTGTTCAGTCTATATTCCAATTTAACAAGCGTACATGTATCTTTATTTTACTTAGAAATCTCTGTTAGGCGGGAAACCTAACCGGTATTTCATTGAGCGCATCATTAGTGTAAAGAGACCCCTATGCAATACCTCTAATGGAAGAACTACTGCATTGAAAATAGGGGTCGTTGATTCGAATCTTAGTAGGGTCAAACTTCTTTTTATAATAGTACTAAGTGGAATAACAAATATGGTACATGGTATATTGAAAGTAAAAAGAAATCAAAACTACTGAATAAATGTCTTTAAAATTTATCATGATCAGCCGATATACGTCTTTAAAAATGAAAACTTTGAAATAAGTTTCTCAGTTGTATAAAATTTAAGCAACATTTTAAATTTGGCATCCCCAACAAAAAATTTTGAATGGGCTTGATGGGGTAATCACTCAACACATATTTCATGTAAGACTAAACAATTATCCCACATGAAAGGTTTATTTGTCGATGCTGTTATTTCTTTCTAACGATAATCAATAGCAAACATTTTTCAAAAAGAGGAATTATCATAATATTTAAAGTTCCTTGTTTCTAAAAAAAAGAGACCGTTTCGTGTCTGAGCTTTAGACAAGTCCAAAACGGTATGGCATTTTTAAACCAGGTTTTCAACGAAGCTTAAATCTGGTTATTAGAATGGAGTACGATGTTGGGCGTGGTAGGTCTGCGTTCGTCAAACATGTGGTTTCCGTCAATAAATGTCCAGTTAGAATTGAGGTAAAGTAAACATATTTGGTAGGTAGATACCTTTGGGGAAGAGGATGGTTAGAATTGATTTTCAGGTCAATAAGGTCAAGGTAATTGTACTAAAATAGATTTGCATCAAACAGGTCATTTCCATCAAATATCTCCTGTTAAGATTAAGACACAGCTTTCAGACTGTTACTTAGATACCTATTGGAACAGGAAGGTTGAGATTGATTTTCAGGTCACTTTTACTAAAGTATATTTTTCGTTTCCATCAAATAAGTTCTTTATGGAGTGATGATCGTAATTAGTATAGGATACCTTATGGGAAAGTCGTTTCCGTCGAATATCTCCTGTTAGAACTGAGATACAGTTTTTATACTTGGTAGGAAGACACCTTATAGGAAGAGGAAGATTGGGATTCATATTCAAATTGATAGGGTCGTGGTAAAGGCCACTGACATTAAAATAGTTTTTACTTTCTTCAAATAAATTCCCCTTTGTCAAGGCACATAACTACTCGCCAGCCTTTATAAAATTGTAGTGCCTGACTTAATTCCCTGTACTTCTTATGTAATCAGCATATTATATTGTCATCAATGAATTATGATGTCACCAACATTCTACAAGAAAATACATATTTGTTTTTAAGCATGCATGGCTCAAGACAGACTTGTAAACATGAGCGTTTGGGTGACAAGGATCTTTTATTGTGTCAATTTGTGTGATGTCACATGTTTGCTTCTACGGCAGGACTGGAAATAAATAGTAGTCTTGTTGCCTTTGGCGACTGTTGAAAATCTGGTTTCGCGTCATTTGACGTGTTTTTCAGACCCCTACCGGTGTAACCGGTGAAGACTATAGGTTTACCCTCCGTCTATCCGTCCGTCCGTCGCAAAAACTGGATCCCATGATAACTCAAAAAGTACTGAATATATGTCTATGAAACTTGAAATATGGATAGATGATTGTATGGAGATTATGCACGTCTTTTTTTCCCCTAGTTTGAATAATCTGGTTGCTATGACAACAATTAGACTAAAAATATTGCAAATAAAACAATGTATTGTGATAACTCAAAAAGTACTGAAGACATTTTTATAAAACTTGAAATATGGATAGATGGCTGTATGGAGATTATGCACATCATTTTTAGTTTGTTTTTTTGTTCTTTTTTTTTTTAAGAAAAAGTCAACTATCATGAATGCTATGGCGTTGCTGTCGTTGTTGTCTTCGTCGTGTAAAATCTTGAATGTAGCCCATTACTCAAACAATTTTAAAAGTATCAATATGAAACTTTGAATGCTTGTGTATCATGACAAGAGGCAGTTGTAAGACAAGGGACATTATTCTGAAAGCTATATTTTTGGAGTTGTGCCCCTTTTTAACTTAGAATTTTTGTAAAAATTGTTTATTATTAATAGGATGAAATTATGTACCTCACCGGTAGGGGACTAATGTGTTGCCTGCAACACCAGTTACTTTCTTTTTTTTTAATGTTGCATACATGTTTTGTTTAGGGCTAATACTATATTCATTCTTTTATTAACCATTCCCCCCCCCCCCCACTACCTTATCCAAATGTTACCAGGCCCTTTGCACTTTCAGATAGTTTCGCTCCAGTAAATATTTCGTTCCAACCATTTTTCATTAAATGACATTTTTTTTCTTCAATAAATTCTGTCAGGACCTGCGTCTTACTTAACACTACACTGTCATATCGTTCACTCGTATTTCATTTCATCACGATTAGACTGTATCTTTATTTCACTCTCCGATTGTTGGATAGAATGAGTAGGGGTAAATATAACGTGACTTTCTAAAAATAGTATTGTCATCAAGATTAAAATTCTCAACGGTAGTTTTGAAACACGAGTATTGATATTCAATAATGCTATGTTGTATTCCTTATCAACTTGCCACATCGAGCGTTTGGAAAAAAGTAGTTGCTTTTTTATACACGCGTGTACAAAATTACATGTTTGCATAGATTTGATCACGATCCGGGTCTGCAACTGTTATGAAAAAACAAAAAATAAAAACAACAATTACCATGTTTATGTTATGCAATACTAAAATATATGCACACTTGATTTAAAATGTAAGTAGAAAATATACAAAGTATAATATCAAATGGAGTTAAACAAATGACCATTCATGACACACTTATCTTAAACTGTATACATGGAAATCAGACTATCAGAACTTTTGTCTAAGATTAGTATTATGAGTGCAGTGTTTGAATCGTGGTATCCATTACTAAGGGTCTGTAGTTAATGACTTCAGACCCTTCTTATGGCATTTTAAGACCTTGCTAGGCGGAAGAAAAACTGATTAGTCCAACTATTCTCAAAAGGAATAATGTAACTTCAACCAGCTTGTAAGATGTATTATTTTTTAACTTTACAATTTATTCATCAGTATTTGCACAAATAAGGAAAGACATAAACGTATTTTAGCTCGTTTTTGTTCTGGAATTTTATTAATTCTCTTACACACCAGTTGGAATATATATTTTCTAAATATCCATTAATTTTGTTCTAATGAGTGAAAAAAGAAATGAGTAATAAACAATGTCTTTATCTATAAATAAAATCCAAAATACACTTAGCCTATTTTCACCCTCACCCCCGGAGTGTAATACGATATGTGTGTCTAACAAATATCTGATCTTATTTATATGTAGCCGCATACGTAGAATTCAAGTAAAAAAATCGAAACCTGGCAAAATAAATGTAGCTGCCAAATCTCATTCGCTTGATTCATGCTGGGGTGTTTATATATCATGCGGTGGTAAAAATGCGCTTTCTATTTGTAGGCAACCTTAATTGGCGATGCGCCTAAGCGCTCGCCTCTATATGAACTTTTCATTTATTTTTCTTCCAACGGTGCGACCTTTTTGCAGGACACTGATTATTCTTTATTTCATTTTAAAATGACATATATACATCATAAGTGTTACAAAAACATGATAATAGCTGCTGCGAAAATAAGATGTCAAGTTGACGGAAATTGTTACTATAGTAACATATCTGAGAATTTAGCTGAAGGCAGCGATGGTTTCGATTATGATGATGATACTAATGTCGTTGATGATGGTGATGCTGATGATGCTTCTGCTGCATCTGCTGCTGCTTATGTTGTTAAAAAATAATAAAGTTTTTGTTTAATACATTCTTATTCTATTTTCAGTTACCACTCTTGTAATGATATTATTTGCATCCCCATTGACACCCTGCATTCTCGCTAACCTTTTATTGATATATAATTCATTTATGCGTCTTGTAGTTTCCCTAATTTTCTTTAGGTGTTTATACATGCAATTATAATTTTATCAAGTAATGCTACTTTAAATTGTACGTAATTCTTAACGTTGCCGCTTCCACTTTTCAGAAATCAATTACTTAATCTTACACGAACGCAATTACAATAATGCGTATTAGTACCGTAGCTTTGTAACCTCCAAAACAGTATGCGAAATACCGATAAATGTACTGACTTTTTTTTTGTAGAACCATCCTATGGGAACCCATTTAAGACTTCACTAATTCGTTCTTTAATACTTCGCGTGGGCATGAAACGGCAATTTAATTCATGATAAAGTAGATTTGTTTTTTCTGAAATAAGCATGTTAAAGATTATGTGTACACCAAATTAAGACCGAATGTAATATATTTAATAGGTGTACATTAAGTTTCTTCATGGAAAAAGCGAATAGCATTATACCATCTTAAGGATCAATTCATATTTTATGAAGATATATTATGGTGAATTACTGGCTATGGTATATTGCATGGAAAGAGGTCTCCGCTTTTACTATATGACCTTAAACTTATGTTCCAAAGTAATATTCGGGTGTCTTAACTTCTTAACCCTTTCCCTCATATAGACTCATTTTGACGCACTCAATAGGTACCACATAAAGCCTGATCTGCAGAAAGCCAGACTCAAACCTTACCAAATTTAATTGTAAAATCCTCATTACCAGACCACTGAGGAGCAGCGAACAGCATAAAACCTGATCAGCCTGCGAGTTACTCGCAGGCTGATCTGGTTTTATGCTGTTCGCATAGGTCTTTTCATGTTATCCTCTATGAGGGAAAGGGTTAAAAGACATTTTTCGGAAAGTCCTCGTTAAAAATAAATGGAAAATAAGAACTTACTTACATTCAATTCAATGATTTGCACAATAGCTGTAAACTGAAAATCGCTGCAAATTTTGCAAGTTAAACCATTTCCTCTGTAGCTTTAGATTGTTCGTGTGAGTGTACCTCAGTACGCTTGATGCATGCTAACAATTCAAAACAACACACGAATCCGGTAATTAATTAAATTCCTCTCCTTTAGTTCGGCGCATGAGATTGCTCGCTTTTTTTATACGCTGTGCTTTATTATAAAAAGTAAAATAAACTGAATTCAATTATCAAAATCAGCATTTCATAAAAACAAGTAGGGATTTATTTCCTCAAATACGTATTTGACACGTCAGATTGAACTGCTGTATAACTCACAAGAGAATACACGTGTTAACCTAATTGGTTTTATGGTTTTATTTATCTTCTCGTTTTCGCTCCTTGTTTCAGCATACAACAATTAGCAAGGTTCCAATTTAAGTTCATGGATTTTATGATGGTTATGATATCACCAGTGCTAATGTTTTAGTTGTACACAAGCCAGACGTCTTTGCCGCTGTAGAATGTGTTTGATGACGGTAATGTACAGTTACATGTATATGATTAATACATCTTGTGGAATACGTCTTGCAATAATTTAAGAAGATGATGTATTGCATATTGATAACACTGAAGTCAAGGACACAAGAACAATCTCAGACAAATCCGTTAATCATTATGGAAGAAACATTATTGAATTTCTACATTTAAGGTCTTCCCATTCTAATAGCGATCTATTCCATTTAAGCCATGCATATAACTTAACAATACACATGTATATAAGTTTTTAAAGTGTCAAACAATGGTAATGTTAAGGGAATGTTGAAATGTTATGACAAGTGACAGAGGTTCTTTTATTACCCCCCCCTTGATTATTTTGTTCCATGAGTTATCTCCCCTGAAAACTAAAAAAATTTCCGAGTTTTCTCATAAATCAAATTCAGTTTTTCATATTCACAGGAAATACATATTTTCAATAGGAATAAATTATATTTTATACTTAATTAGTCAAACTAACAGAGGAAAATAGTGTGTTGTAAATGCATTAGTGAGTTATAATTTTTTAAATGTACATAAAATCTTCTGCATGTAAAAAATTTATGACATGTTATTTTTTATTATGTTTTTATTAAGATAAGTTATGTTTAAAAAATATTATGTTTTGTGTTACATTTTTCTTTGTTAGTTTAAAGAAGCATTTGTTCCTTGCAATTTTGTAAGCTTCAAACTAATGAGTTTAACAACATTTTCACCCAAACCTCTCTGACTTTCTTGTTTGTTGTTTGAGAGACTGTAAACGTTCGTTTACAATGAGTTGGCTATTCTACATATTTTTGTATTTTCACTATGTGTTGTATAGCAGTTTAGTACTTATGTTATCTCTCTTTCACAGATATCAAAATCATGTATACCAGATTTGGGTGAGGTCATTGGAGAAAGATAACCTGCCAAATTCCCGGAAGTTTCTTTTGGATACCGCTTTGCTTGTGGTACTATCTTTAAATGGATTCAATCATAATGAAAGACATATTAAACAAAAAATTGCAACTAGTCTAAACCTCAAAAGCACGCGACATATTGTCCACTTCTCTCAAAGTCACGTTTTCAAATTTCCCCTTTTCTATTGAAGATATGTGAAAGAAAATTGTATCTTAAAATAGAACAATACATTACAATCAAAATCATACATTATTTATAAAAAAAAAAACGTCAAGAAATAAAAAAAGGTTTAATGTAAAAGAAGAAGGTACCTGTTTGATGATAACTATATAAAGTGTGCTGTTTTTTCTACAAAACTGGTTAAATTTAAATTAGAATTGTTATTAAAATAGACCAAACTGAAAATAATAACTTGCAGTATAGAAATGATTATTTTATAATATGATTACATTTTTCTTCGTGATCAGATAATTCAATGATCTGGTGTGTACCTAAACAATATTTTCAACTGGCTTAAACAAAAGTTTCCTACCTCTTTATGGATTGGTTTCACCTCTTCAATCATAATTTGTTTGTCAAATTTGACATTTAACCTGACCGTTATTCATGTATAAATTACACACCAGAGTGATATATAATCGTAGACAGTCGTTTGAAAGATAAAGTGATTAACACTAAATAACAGCGAGGTGTTCGTTCGTCTGGCACATTTGTCCAATGGTGAGACGTACATTTAGAATACTACTGTATAGCATTTTTTTATCCGAAGATTTTTAAGTTTGAATCGTAACGACCTTTGAATTTTCCTTAAAAGTAAAACCGATTCCTTCTGTTTATTGCGTCTAATCCAATTTTTACATTGATGTTGAAGAATTAAATTTCAAAATATACATATTCGACAGTTTTGATTTGACTTTTTTTTTCTTTCATTGCTGTTTGTGTGTGTGTGTTTTCAATTTATTGTTCTTGTGTAGGTTCAAAAGCACATGTTTATCTTGCATGTGAACGAATCATTTCAAAAGTGACTGACATAAAGATAAAACGACCACTGAATTCCAGAGCTAAAATATATTTCAAAACACGTCTGAATGGGTACGATACCTAGGATAAAGTGTACGAGAGGAGTAACCATTACAATAAACTATAAATAATTTAAGAAAAGAATCATAAAATTAGGGTCAGCTCTAGGATTCGAAACCAAGTGGTGTTTATCAAAAGAGACACCTAGTAATACAAGTCCTTACCCACTGAGCTAACACTTTATTGAAAGCATTTGATTGTTCAAAAACAATATAGCTGAAGGACTACAGTTTTGTTTTTATAACTAATTCAAGCTTATAGGCTTTCGATGGCCGAAGATAAGATGTAATCTATGTTCATTCACCACTATGCATATGTAATATATCTTTATAGAGGTTACCGGTAACATGTCAAATCTCACAAGCAAGGCATGTATATCATAAACAATATAAAATGAAACTAGCCCCTTTATTTCAGTGTACGCAAAAATGTGCTTGTATCAGTGCCCTTTTTTTCTGGTCATACTTTTGTAACTGTCTTCATGTTTATGTTGTATTAAGCTCAACTGACTCTACATTGATTTCGACTGACCCTTCATAACAATATAAGGGATCACCACGTGGCCATGATTCCACCGATGAAACGTAAAGAACTTGTAGAAGGTGAAACAAAGGCATTTGGAGAAAATATTTTCACTAATTGTGGAATAATATGTTATATGACATTATGGTCTTCTGTACCATCCTATCCTTTTGAGAGTGAATGTTCAAATTTAACAGAGTGTCGTGATCACGTGGTAACCCAACCAAGTGCGGGTCAGAGGGTATAAGATTCGATCATCTGGTGGCGTTAATGACTTAACAAGACCTGCTCAGGCGTAAAACACTGGTCTAACACAAGGACGGACGACAGGGGATATATGTAAGTTATAAGAATTGGTTTCTCATTCGACGTAAAAAGATAAATATTTAGTAACATAAGACCATAAGCGTACAATTGAACACTACAATAACCGCAGTTTTTGAACATTGTAATTAGATTTTATTTTGACATGATTTGAAATTAACAAGTTTATTTACTGCTATGTTTTGCTTGATTTCAATGGATTGATTGATTGATTTAGATCTTCAAAATTCACAGGTCTATATCAAATTCTTCGACATGTGGAATTGTACGTAGTCATGATCAAAATTTAATGAGAGATAGGTTAACATAGTACTTTTTTCCTTTAATATTTAATTAAGTGGAGTTCCAAGTGACGAGGGAGGGTAATTATTTCATTTCCGGTCATTAAACCACACTAGTTGAATGTTTTGGGAGTATAAATAGTGATATAGGTACATAAACACAATTAAGTGAAATATTTGATTTGAAAATATGTTTAAACGAGAGAGGAAAATCCGCTTAAAAGATTATATCTTCTAGATTTTGCTTCACGATGAATGAGCTCCGTGAAAGAAGACGAACAATTAGATCGAATCGAATTATTCAATATTTGTTTGGTTTGTCTCTCATTTAAATAATATATATTATTCTTTCGTTCTGAAACTATTCAAGAAATAATCCACACCTGCTTTTAACTAAATTACAAAAACACTGGTAGAGATTGATGCTCAACGACTCAACAACTTACTAAACATTCCACGTGGTGAATACATATTTAACGAGAAAGACGGCTCTTAGTTATTTTAATATAATATATTTTAATATAATGCTTGTGTAAGTCTCAGATCATAAACATAGTATTACTCGAATATGATAAATTATTCAGGATAAGTTAGGCCAGGGGAAACGTACAGAATCAAACTGTTTGTGGTTTATATGAATCAAAATTTTCTGCTCTTAGCTATGTTGAAGGTTTTGTGAACATGTATGATTCATATGTAATGTATGGTTCTAGGTACGATGTACATATTCAACTGAATATATAAGTGTTAATATATTCAGAAAAATTATTATGAAATGCAAAGAACACTCACGTATGTTAAGATCTACTTTGGATTAATACTACGGTTTTAACGTTCTACTTAATCATTATATCCCCTTGCATCCTTGCACAAACCTTCATATTTTTTCATATTCTACTTGTTTATTTGAAGAAAATATTCTCATTTCGCATCGAGCCTATCCTATTTAAGTCAAGGATTCAGTATGAACACTTAATTACTCCAGCAGGCAAGTAATATCGGTGGAGAATCATATTAATTCTCATACAAGAGAGGTTGGTGATATTGAGACTTTGCTGAAAGATCAGTAGTTCTCATTGATACATCTGCTTGGAAATATACAAACAACTACGAACACTTTACTGAGCAATCAGCAGTAGTAATCATTCTTGTATATATAAAAAAACAACTACGAACACATTCGACAACCAATTTTACGGGAGTCTCCAGTCGATAACCTGGTGAAAACCACAATTCTAGTGCTTCATATAATGTCTAGCCTTAACGGACTACAATGGCCAGGGGTCTTTAATTAAAAAAAATCAATAAATCTGACCTCTGTACCAACCGGAACCGGAAGTGGTAAGGCAGATCGAGATTTCCGTAATATCATTTTCTTACGAGACTGGATACCTTTATCTGCATGAGATAACTGGTGGTGTTACAAATCTATGTTCCTAATTTGAATTTAATCCACCACTTTCAGATTATAATGTCACGTTTTTTTTTGGGTTTTTTTTTTTTTTTTTTTTTGGTTAATTTCAGAATTGTCATTTTTAGTAAAGGTTTTGAAAATAAACGAGCATTGTGATGAAATTATTGCAAAACTTAATAAACTTACCTCATTCAAATTCGATTTCAATCAGAATTCAAATTAAAACGAGAATTGGAATAAAGTTTTAAACTATGTTTTAAATAGAATTCTTCATGCTAGAATGATTTCTGATGAATCTATAGATGATCGACGTTATGTATTCATGAATTCAGAAAATGTATATACTCTATCATACCACTTTGAATTATCGTACCACTTTGAATTAAAATAGTCAAAGATCAAAATATACAAACATGATACCAAACCCTAAGTCAGAAAGGAATATCAATCTTGAATTATCTCTTGAAAATGTAGTGACTGTGTTACAAATGATGAACAAAATTTGAACTTATAAACATTATATTGTAATTGAATCTGATCAGTATTATTAAAAACGAAATGATATTTGACAGCTTAAATAATATAGAAACGAATAAGAATGTATGTTTTTGTGTGGTTATTGTATATATTTCAGATATAAAACGTAAACCCATGTTTCCTACAACATTTTAATTTATTTCAAAATTAAGAAGAAGAAAAAAAACAAACATCAAGACAACACAGCATGTCTCAAAAGATACATTTTATTCTAGATATATCTACATGTATTGCGTGAATACAAATTTTTATTGTTGGAATTTCTTGTTGTTGCCATAATCATATTTGCAAATAAACAATAAGGATGTTGAAATGCAAATTGGCTTGGACATTTGGCAAAAATTACTTTAGCTGAAACAGAGATTTTATAGAAGAAAACACACTTCATAGCTATAAGAAGGTGCCGGAAAGTATTTTTTGGAATTTCTCATATCAAGTAAAGTTTTGGATTTTGATTAACAATGAAACTTCCTTATTTTCTGCTTTTTTTATCTACCGAAAAAACATCATTTTAAAATCAAAATCATTTAGGTAAACACATCCATTGATTTTAAACTTTGAACAATAGAAAGGAACGATTTTTTTTTTGTGAAAAGGCATTCCTTAAATAGATGGTATTTTGCCATTAACCTTTTTTCGTAAATCTTATCATTTTGTTATAGCAATAACTTCCACAATAGCTGCACATGCAACTTCATTAAAGTCAGATTCAGTATCGCTTACTGAATCTGACAATATCGTATAGAAGGAAGTCTCAGACTTACCTTTGTATAAGCCAATCAAATCGGCGCCCATGGTTTCAGCCACTGTGATAGAAAACACGCCTAAAAAGCTGTATTCTTCGAGTGACAGATTTTTTGTGTGTGCTTTTCTTTTCGGGAGAGTTTGATAACAAAGGAAAATAAGTTTTTTGCTCAGACTTGAATCTTTTTATTCATATTTAGAAAGAACTTTTTTTCACAGCAGTTGTTGAGGTATCCATTTAGAATGTTTTACCGAAGTCAGTTTGAAACGCGATATTTGATTGGGTTAAAATCTAGCACTTGTTTATGCATATATGCATCTGACGTGACCCCTAATGCGATGTTGTCAGATCCTAATCTCGTACAGTAGCGCAAATTAGGATATGATTTTAATGAGATTACTGCATATGTTACGAGCATCTAGAATGATAGATGATCTTAGTTTTAGAAACTTTGAAGATGCGAATGAAATCAAATAAAAAATAAGATTATGTATAAAAAGCAAAAAAATATAAACCGATATAATGAAGTAGACCCTACTCAAGGTAGTTTTCAAAGTTTTGATCACATCTCCTAAACATCATCATTATCCAGTTTGTTTAAATGACAAGTTTTCAACACAAATAATTACCCAACTGACGGCTTGCAGTTGTCATTTTTGACCTGTAAGTTTATAAATGAATCTTAACCCACCGAGGCTATGTTTAATCTTTTAGATTCACTGCGTAGAACAACAGGGGAATTGCATTGGCTTCATCAATTTGTAGCAGTAATTATCGATCAGATTCACTTTTTAATCTTTACTTAATCGGGTTTAATCTCGAAAGCTTAAAGACAATTTTAGTAAGCAGATTCCAATTACAGAAGTTCTCTGAATATGATGTTTTCTGCAATTTGTAAAAGCACATTCCCATATATTTTACGAGGGTGCAAGCAACACTCGAATTCAATCAATACAAATATATTTTACGAGGATGCAAGCAAACTCGAGTTCTATCACTACACATATATTTTACGAGGATGCAAGCAAACTCGAGTTCTATCACTACACATATATTTTACGAGGATGCAAGCAAACTCGAGTTCTATCACTACACATATATTTTACGAGGATGCAAGCAAACTCGAGTTCTATCACTACACATATATTTTACGAGGATGCAAGCAAACTCGAGTTCTATCACTACACATATATTTTACGAGGGTGCAAGCAAACTCGAGTTCTATCACTACACATATATTTTACGAGGATGCTAGCAATTTTACGAGGTTGCAAGCAAACATGAGTTCTATCACTACACATATATTTTACGAGGATGCAAGCAAACTCGAGTTCTATCACTACACATATATTTTACGAGGATGCTAGCAAACTCGAGTTCTATCACTACACATATATTTTACGAGGATGCTAGCAAACTCGAGTTCTATCACTACACATATATTGTACGAGGATGCTAGAAACACTCGAATTCGATCAGTATACTTATATTTTAGGATATTGTGATACGCGTTGTCTTTTATGATTAATTAGGATAAAACCTTTTTAGTATGAATAACATCAGTGCACAAGTTTGGGACCAAACTTTTGAAATAACAATAAATATAGGATCTGATATGAATTGTTATTTCATATTAAATTTCAATAGACAAGGTCATTAAAATGTTATTAAGCGAGCCTAAGGCGAGTTAAATAACATTTTCATGAACGAGTTTAGTAAAATTTGATATGAAATGACAATTTATGTTAGATTTATTTTATCGTATGGCCTAGAGTCTGTTTACCACGATAATATAGAACAAAAAGAAGCATGAATAAAGAGAATGTGAACGAATTACTTTGTAATCTTACAGCAAGAAAAAGTTTCAAATAACAGCTGAAAAAAAAGTAAAAAATAACGTATGTTTTTCTCATAGATTTTCAATATAAATAATTAAATAATACATATTTCAATCACAGTTAGTTGCATCAAATATATCTAATCTAGCTATATAGGTTTTAACACAATATGCATATATATAATAAAGGCGCGTGACGCGGATTGATGTAATTTGGCCTATACTTTTTATGTAACGTGTCATATATATATATATAGTGATGATTATACGAAATCGGAAAACTGTTGTTTAAGCATAATATCATATGACAAATTAAAATATGTGTCTATATAGTCTATATATATATATATATTTATGTGTGTGTGTGTGCGAGAGAGAGAGAGAGAGATGTCACGATAAAGATATTTCTGGTAAATTTTAGACTATGTCTGTCAGAAAGGTGATAATTTTTCATTTGCTCACATTCGGAATTCCTATCTTGACAGCATAGTTTATTTACCATCACTAAGCTAACGGCTATCTTACGACAAGATTATTATATTTTAACTAAAAGTGTTATTTTTAAGCATTGGATGGTTTGACTACATATGTACTCCTTGAAGATACCAAGCTGTCAGAAGTTAAACAATTTATCATATGAGTTATTTCAAGAGAAGATACGATCTTTATTTCATTCATATGGTCATATATTTTAATGTTTACCCCATCATATATGTTTTGCTTAACCCTTTCCCTCATATAGACTCATTTTGACGTACTCAGTAGGTACCACATAAAGCCTGATCTGCAGAAAACCACAGTTAAACCTTACCAAATTTAATTACAAAATCCTCATTTCCAGACCACTGAGGAGCAGCGAACAGCATAAAACCTGATCAGCCTGCGAGTTACTCATAGGTTCGCATAGGTCTTTTCATGGTGTCCTCTATGAGGGAAAGGGTTAAATGTCTTTATTGATTAATTTTAGGGTATTAGACAAACATACAAAATAAAAAAAAAAATAAAAAAATATCAATTTGATATGATTTCGTTTAAACAAACTATTTGGGCGCAAACCTCAAAGATTAATTGATGATAAACTTATTAGTGTATTTTAAGTTTCAAGAAAGATCGTGATTTATTTCCTTTAACACCATACCTGGTGCGATTCTACGACTTTTTGATTTAACATAGAACGGGCTCAGTAAAATTGCTGTATTTGTAAGAAAAAAAATACGTTGTCATTCTAGGGAAATAAAAAAACAACAACAAAACATCTCGTTAAAGAATTGTTATTTATAGCACATAGT
>CM037785.1:64369585-64382053 GCA_021229015.1 Solen grandis
TCAATTTACCTATTAAACAGATGCCCTCGGTATGAATGCTCATACCCATACTGATATTTTGCAATTTGCAAATCTATTAAACGACAATAAAGTTTTAAAAAGCTAGTTTAATAGTTCTGCAAATTACTCTTTGTTTTGTATTCAAACTCCATTTAGCAACCACCTGCCTGCTGTAAACGACCACTTTACCTCGCTCCTTTGACTGGTCGCTTAGGACAGGTTTGGTAGTATATTAACCATGTGACTCTATGTATTCAGGCCAATGCCAGGTGCCGGCGATTAAGGACGCTGTGTTGATTGGCGGCCGGGAGAGTATGTTTGCCAATCACAACACGGTGATCGATTTCGAGTGTAAAGATGGACTCGTGCCGCGGGAGGGTTCCAGCATGCGCTGTAATAACGGCACGTGGTCGTCGCAAGCGGAATGCATACCAGGTAAGATACAGCAAAAACTCATAAAAGACGACCTTTGTGTTGAACCCATCTCAAAGTTTAGACCACGTTTCTTCCACGGCTGCATTTTATACTTTAGACTTAATAATCATGTCTCTCTATTCAGACTAGTTCTTTTCGAACCTGTGATGGAACGTTACCTCATGTTTCACAATATATTTAAAATCAATAAAACTTTTTAATTCAGGTCTCTACAGTAAGAGGACCACCTCGCTACTGAGACCAATGACTTCAAGACTCTTTTGCATTATTTTGTATTCTTATAGTTTTGTCCCTAATAATAAAACTACCATTCTATTCAGAGCAGTTAATTATTGCAATCCTATGCTGGTCGTATTATTGAGGTTTCACTGTAAATATGATCTGTAATCCGGTACAGTAAAATCTCTTTATTCTCTATTGATACCATCATATTTTTTTCATTTTTCAAGGCCTATTCCCATATATTATTCTTTAAATATAACTTGATAATCAGACTGCTCTTTACTACGCCGAGTTTAAGGTAATCCATACATTATTAAATTGTGAACATTGTTCATCAAATGATCGTTGAAATTCTATAGTAAAGACTTAGGAAAATAGAATAAAACTAAAAGTCAATGGATGCTTGCATCTGCACTGAAGGCTTTTATGCATTTAAAGGACCGTGATTATAAGTTAATGATGGATGGATTACTTCAAATATGTAATCATTAGTTGTCATATATTATCGAGGTTTACTATAAATTCATTCCAAATTCATTTATAAAAAAGAATAAGCACAATTCAGTATCAAAAGGCGACGTTATTTTCTGTGTAAATCATCCGGTAACCAAGGGCAAGTAACTGTGGTCTTATTCCTTATTAGGTTTTCGTGGACTGCAACGCAGCCGCGAAAACCTACTGTTCTTCTTGTGTTTCTTTTTCCCCCCCTTTTTTTTAAATTTGTTTCCATTATTATTATTCTTTGCACTTTTTTTGTGGCCGCTGTTGCGGCATGATTAGAAGTGCTACAAATATGAAAATTTCAATGCATTCTCACATGTATCTGAAGTTGTGCACCATTAAGTTTGTTTTTCATTTTAGTACTAAGTTTTGCCGCTAGGTTGCGTTTAGCATCAAAACATATAATTGCCGATAACTCTGTCATTTGACATTTTATTTGTATGCAGTTTTTTGCATTCTGTTCTCTGTCAACTGCCCCATTAAATATGATGATTGGCAATATCCATATTTTTGAAACTTTTGAGCTAGAAGAGGTTGAATGTTTGAATCTCTGAAAAAATCTGGCAAATTAGGGTGTGTCCACGAAAAACATGCCCATTTTTGTTAGAAATTAGATACGCTCATTCTGTTTTTTTAAATTGATTCCGAAGATCTTTGCGCACAAAATATATGGGGTGGCGATTTCAGAAAATGCATAAAATGGCTTTCAATAAGCGGTCAAAGTGCACTAAAATATGGAGTAAACAAATTTTCGACAATAGGCATTTTTTTAGTTTTTTGATGATTCTGCCATTATTTTTGAAGCAATCTTTATGAAATTTTCACAGATTGTATTGTTTGTTGTTTCAAGGGACTTCACAGTTTCAAAATTTCAAAAAATGCAAAGGTCAAGGTCATATTGTGATTATTGGTTTTTTCTTTGACCTTAAATATCTCAAAATCTAAAAATATTTTATCGAAAGAATATGGGTAAAATCAAAAGCCTCTAAAGAGCACTTTTTGAAGAATTTTAGTTTTTTCAGATCGGGGTTGATTTGGTTGTTTGGTGGCAGTTTGAAGTTTGGTCATACTTTGAATTCATTTTAAAGCCTTTAAAGTTTAAATGTGTAATATATTTTGTCATCATTGGAAAAACGAATGTCTTACCTCGTCAACAAAAAAAAGAATTTTGAAAATCTGTCAAGAATTGATGAATTTATAGAAAATTTAAATACATGACCCAGAATAAAAGCAGAGAAAATTTGACAGAATGAGCGCACTGGTTACCTATGATCTATAAATAGATGCAGGCTCTGCTAGCTTTAGGTTGGGATGTAACAGGTCATGAATGTGTGTGTAAAACTAGCCTACTATCTCACTTCCATTGCAGCAGGTAATTTAGTTATGCATCAACCCATCAAAGGTTTTACCATATAGCTACTATATTGGCTAAAGACTCCCTGCAGTGATGACCAGCAATTAACAGGTCTGATCACAGCAGATGGGGGCCTGGCTCAGTGGGACTTCACATTCCTTTTAAGTCTTGGTCACAGCTGAATTCACCAATGAAGGAAAACACTAAGATATATAAACGTTTAGCATTTTGTTGTTTTTCTGGAATTTTAACTTGGCTGATCAGGTTTGAAACTGTTGATCATCACGAAAACCGTTGCATTTGCAGTATGCAAATCTAGTATTTATTGTTCTTTTTTTCTGAGATAGATAATCACTAATGACGTCAGAGTGTGATTTAACAGAAAGTCCGCCATGTTTCAGCCCCATGTACGACCACGCCACCGCATGTTTTGAACGGGATGAGGGTATTCACCGGACGCATGCACGGGGACCAGGCCAAGTATAAATGTTTCCCTGGCTTCAAACTTACTGGTACAGAGAGTTCATATCTGCTCTGTGAATACGGAAGCTGGACAGGGGGGCGTCCGCATTGCGAGGAATGTAAGTTTAATAGACTGGGGTGTTAAACTGAATTTCTTTGCATAAATTCGTATTTTTATACCTCACTTAATTTTTTCACAAATTAGCTTATTGTGACAGAGCGTAACAATCCGTAAAGTCACCCCGTGACATTACGTTTCGGTACTCTTTCCATAACGAACCCTCTCGCGCAAGCGTATACCGCATGCCTGGATGCTTATCAAAATAATGATATCTTTATATTACTTAACTTTGTGAAGTCTTTATTTAGCATTAAATGTTTGGTATGATAAGATAAATATAAAATCCGTCAGACGGCGATAAGACATAATGTTTACCCTTGACAAGTTAAATTTCATTCAAATAAGCAGAAATTCTTTATCATACAGTTCTGATACATTATCTACGTTCATTTTGACAGTCTATTGCCCATCTCCCAAGGAACCTTTACATGGAAAAGTCTACAAGAGAACATCTGACGGAGACTTCCAGTATAGAGAGTATATGACATCGATCAAGCATGGTGACCGGCTCGTGTATAAATGCGAGGAGGGATACAGACTGCGGGGCCCAGAGGGCGCTACTTGTGTCGATGGCAATTGGCAGCCGCCATTAGACTCCACGTGCGTTGTTGCTAAGCATCCGCCATTCCGGAAGTTGTGGACTCCCATGTCCAATTTCTTCACATAAACGACAACATAGAGAGAACTAACATGGTCATTTGAAAAAGAAAAAAATATCGCACATAAAAGGAAAGTACGTGAACTTGTTTTCAATTGTGGAACACAAGCAAGTGTTCAATTGTGTGGACTCAATAATTTGAGATGTAGAGACCCGGATATCAAGCTCTATCACATATCATAGTTTCTATTTTTGATAACATGTATAGAATTGTATAGTCCCCGTTACTATAAAAAAAAAACAACAGATTAAGCATTTTTCAACATTCTTTTCTGTTGTGCATAGATATGATGTAAAATTTGTTGTTCGCATGATATAGATATAGAAAAAGATACGTTGCAGCAAAAAAGATACCCCCCTCCCACCACACACAAAAAAAGAAGAAAAAAAAACAACTTAAGAAATCAGATCAGATTTAGTTTAGTCTAATAAAAAGATATGAAGATCTAACTGAGACAGGATATAAATGGTTGATTTCAATTTATGGCCTAAATTTTGATTCTTATTCATGGCTTAAATTGCACCTCGAAACCATACAAATATGAGACTGCAAAGAAGTTATATAACTCAAATTATATAAATATTGCAACTCGTAATATTGAGCTCTCCTAAAGCGGTTGTTGCCATTTCTTCAGTTTTGTCTTGCAGCGTTATGAAGAAACCGTAGTAAGAAAGCAGGACGAATTTTTATCGTCGTGGTCATAGCCATTTAGAATGTACGTGGGGTGTTCGAAAATTATCTGGAAAAAAATCATCAGTGCAATCAAAATCATTTTTTCTTTCGGATTAAGTACAAAATATATCAAAGTAGTCTATCACTTTTGAAATTTATTTTAATAACTATATTGATATATAAGTAACTTTTCCAGATACTTTTCGACCACCCCTCGTATCTATGATTGAACACCTGAAATAAACAGGCGCTTCTGCTTTGATTTTGGGTACATTTACATTACAGTATTTGTAAAGTATACTTAGGTATATCATTATACATGTAATTCATTCTCATTACACACTTATTAACACCTACAAAAGTTACACACGGGCAAGCTTTTCCGTTTGTTATTTTGATATGTTTCATCAATATTATTTAAATTGCAGTCAAGTGTTTTGATTTCCACCTTCTAATGAAATTGAAAATTTAATTTTATGATGAAGACTTTAATACTCGTGTGATTTGTTTACATTTGAACTGCCACTTAACTTCGCTTATTGAATTGGTTAACATGGAAGCTCAAAATAAAATTACCTACATTTTCACATTGTTTCAATTGCCTCCTCACACTTTCCTGTTGATATGCTGTTGTTGATTATTGAATTTGTTGGGTTTAACGTCTTACCGACTGTATTTCAATAATTTTTGAGACTATGTGTACTTGAGACAGAAATAGTGCTGCCACAGTCCAGTATCACACACTGTAAACATGTGGCATAATACCACACCCAGTCACATTATCCTGACACCGGGCCAACCAGTCCTGGAACTACCCTTACATGCTTAGCGCCAAGCAAGGGAGCTATACTAGGACAATATTTTACGATTGTTTCAGTCATATAGCGATGTCTAGCTAATGCAAACAGTATTAGAAACAATGGTGCTAGTTATTTTGTGTAAACCATGTTGACTTTCGACTACCTAGTATTCCTATTGTAGCTACTCTGGATAGTTTGTAAGTCAATTTGAATAAGTCTGTAAAGACTGGAAAGACCGTGTACAGATGGAGGAAATCTTTCACCGGCGTAACTCCAGGTTAGTCCCTGTAGGCCTGGGCCTAATTTTCTTTCTAAACAAAAGGAAAAGGAATCTTCTAAATCTGCAAAATGTTTGGGTGTTTTCACTAACAAGCGAGCTGACGTCTTCTACAGCTGACATGCGAGTTTCAATGTCCTTGACCTTTATTTCCATATCACCTAGTTTTAAATTCATCATGCTCACAGTTTTCTCAATGTTATCTATGAAACCCACCGAGGAGCCGTGGACAGGTGGGGTATTTAGCTATCTCATTAAAATCAGATTCTGTATCGCTAAGTGAATCTAAAAAGATCGTATAGAAGGTCGTCTCAGATTGACTTTTGTGTAAGCCAATCAAATCAGCGCCTACAGAATCGTTAGGTATAACCAGGGGAAGTAACCGCATCAATATATATGAACAAATTACAAGATGGTATCTAGGTATTCACATCTCTGCCGATGCGTTGCCCACAAACTTTATCAACGGATATCGCCGAAATTTATCGAGAGAGCAAAAATCGACGATTACGGAAACAACCGATAATAGCCGAGCGCGCGCAAGGAAGTCTGGTATACGTATGATAATTTTCTATTTTAAAGCTGCTTATCCTCTAAGTTTTCACATCTCTGTGTATGCTATAAATTGCTTAAACGGTCAATCTGACGTGACCCCTTATACGATTTGTCAGATCCTAATGCGTATAGTAGAGGAGCGCAAATAAGGATATGATTTTAATGAGATTGGGTATTCAGCTGCCCACAAGCTGTTGAGCATGAATAAACTGGGGTTGTTCTGGCTTGGAATTGACTGAATATATTGGCCGTTGTATTAATGTGCATAACTCATATTTGTCGACAAGAGATTAAGTGTGGGGTTTCGGAACTAAAATAGTTCAAGTTTTCTTGTTGACTTCTTTGCAATTTATATTGGCTACTCTGATTCAGTCCGATTTGTATAGACCAAAAACATACCTGAATCTTACCTTAATCCTAAAAATGTTCGAGCTCCCAAAATTCATGTCATTCGTTTTTCAAAGGTGGTAATACATCAAGAATTGGTTCATATTTGACTCAGGGATCAAATCCTTTGACTTTAGATGTAAGTATTTACTAATAATTGCTATTTTTTTTTCTAGAACCATGCACATTGTCAGGTTTATTAGATATTGAAAAATCTTATATCAGAAAAATGTTATCTGTAACTATTTTTCTGTCACTTAATATAGATATTTCCGGTTTCCTCCGAGAAACTCCACTGTATTCGGAGCATTTCGGCTACCTCAAACTATCACTTCGAACAACGAAAATGATAGTGAAGACCCGATTGCCTATACTGACGTCATTACTCAAATTAAAACGATGTTCTGTAAATGGAGTAGAACCAGAGATGTGAATACTTAATATAGCTTCGTGGTAGAATTATTGTTGCAAGTCAGTTAATTGAAAAATTTAAACAATACTAAGAAATAAATATTTTTCTCCTAATACGTGTGAACTTAGCATAGAGTTACACGCCAGAGTTATGCCTGAACGTTAAGAATTCATGATTTGATTTTGAGAAAATTACAATGATTTTGTTTTTTTACTTAAAAACTTACTTCGTATTAATGCCTTAACGTTAAGAATTCATGATTTGATTTTGAGAACTTACAATGTTTTTGTTTTTCTTGTTATATATAGACTGTTTGGTAATAAATTTTCAGGAGTTTTATTTTAGTTTATTTTGCAGTTGATTTATAACACAAAACCAAAAATTAACAAATTTGGGTTAAATTTCCACATAACTAAACTACTGTCGCTTTAATGAATACATATAAATAAAAACAAACATTTAGTACTACTTCCCGATTTTATTTAAATCGTTTTGACAGGAAATGACCAAGTAAAAACAAATGACAAGTATTGATAAAGTCCCAACACAATTAAAAAAAAAGAAAAATTAGAATTATTAAATTATAGAGTTTCCTTAAATGTGTAATGAAATTAAACGAACAATACAATCACATTACGAAGACTAACAAAGTATGCATAAATAGTCGTAATGGTTATATTGGGAAGAGGTGTCATCGCTAGTGACGGTTTACTATATTCAACTTTTATAAGTCACAAAATAATGCAAGGTATACCATGTTATATACATGTTCATTATATATAGTTTCTATCATTATAACTATGTTTAGCACTGTATTGTACACGAAACATTTATTCTCTCTCTCTCTCTTTCTTTTCTTTGTTTTGATTTGTTTTTTTCCCTCCAGTTACCTGTTTGACTTAAATTCAAACCTCCTGAAACTCGAGTTGATGGAAAACTTATCTTAGCATTTTGACTGACGTGGTTTGCATGAACATCCGATAAAGTGAGGTTGATGTAGAGACTACTGTACACTGTGTAATGCTAACAACTCTTTACACAATTAAATGGTACTCGTACATATATAAATATGAACATTCGATAAAGTGAGGTTGCATGTAGAGACTACTATACACTTTGTAATGCTAACAACTCTTTACACAATTAAATGGTACTCGTACATATATAAATAATAACATCCGATAAAGTGAGGTTGCATGTAGAGACTACTGTACACTGTGTTATGCTTACAACTCTTTACACAATTAAATGCTACTCGTACATATATAAATAGCTTCGAATACAGAAAATCAACATTTATAATATGGATTGTTAAATTATGTATTTCTCAGTATACTACAAATAAAAAAATTCCTTAAATTTTCAAAAAAAAAAAAAAAAATGCGAAATCTCACCTAGACATAATTCTCGAAATATTTTAAAAGCACAGCAGAAGAATTCAAATATATCAAAAAAAAAGTTAAGTAAATAAACATAAGAAACCACAATGTAAAAACATATATAATAGAAATTTGTGAAATGGTTATTAATCATAATGAAACATGTTAAAGTTCTTTTTTCAAAGTTTTAATTCTATATATATATCTATTTCTGAAAATGCATTTCTCTCCACATCGAAAAGGTAGTATATGCTTATAATTTCTTTCTCGGGTAAGTATTAAAGTATAAAATGTTACTCGTGGTGATTCTATATCGATCTCTTGAGTAAAAAAGATTCATTTTTGTTTTTTTTATACATGTACAAGGAATTTAAGTCGATGGTTTGTTCTAGTGTTGTACTTCAAAATGACCCCGTTTAAACATAATCACCCGGTCACGTTTCAACTTTGAAAATGACTATTGGGTCATTTTTTGATATAAATCCTAATCAATCCTTAACGTTGAAAGATGTGCTAAATGACTACAGGAGTTAATCTAAGATAAATGAGTGAACTTGGTAAATCTGAAAGCCAAATGATGATCAATAACTATGATAAAGAACGCCAGCTTTTAGAAGCCGCAGAATATATCGAGATCCCAGATTTAGCTTGTTTTCTCGTATTTCAACAGCTTGGGATTAAATGTTTTGATATTCATTGAGACACGTTCAACAGTTTGCTAGTTATTAATCACAAACTATAATTAAGTGTTCCTTTTTAGCCTGCAATTGAAAAAATTACTATCATTGCTTTCTTGTTTTCTTTATGACGAAATGACAACATGCAATGTGGTACATTCTGTACCGCAATCTACAAATATATACAGTAACCATAGTGATCTAAAACACTGTTGTTTTATAGTCATTCAAAGAGCTTGATATTTAGTTCTTTTGTTTGTTTGTCTGTTTGTTGTTTTTCTTTTTCTATTGGAGCAGAGTATAGATCGGGATAATCGCTATATAAATATTTCGTGATAAAGGATAAGATAAATCTTGACATACGTCATAAAGGATTACATATTATCATATTCATAACAATATAACTTCTATGAAAGCTTATTTTACAATAAAGATCTCCTGTTGATTTAGTCGGGTTCAAATAATAATAAAAACTGATGTCAAATAACTTAGGTTTATACATAAAAAATAAAATAATTAAGTAGAACTAAAAAAGAGGATACACAAAAATGTGATATAAATATATCATTTCAGTATCTTAGTGTAATGTGGTATTTATTTGAATCGTGTGCATTTGAAAGTTTTATTTTTGTTTATGACTACGAGTACAATACATAAGAACAAATATACACACCCTATCTGCAAAAATACATGCTACGGCATCCGTTATCAGCTTATCCACTAATCCAATCGGCAACATTGTATACCGATAATCATCATTAATATACATACATTTTGCATTATTATGAGATATAAAAATATTTCGTTACCATGGTTAGCAAAATAATACCATTAACATATTTTACTCATGAAATGGTATTTACCGACTCAAACATTCGACTGCTTAACATCTCTATGCTTGATACGTTATGGCTAGCATTAAAATGCTGTAATTACACAGAAACAAAACAAATGTTTGGCATTTTTGTATCAATAACCTTTTTTTTAAACGGCCCTGAACCGCTCACCTGAGAAATATTGCCTTCATCGCCTTTTATATAACAGTTATACTGAATACAAAATCCATGAAGCAGTACAGCAAAATAATTGTAATTTCAAACAAAAACTGTAACAGCGGTTCAAATTTTAATGGTCATAGCTATACAATCAAGTGACCTCTAGTGCGGAACCATATAATACCCATGACTTGAAAACTTTTGTCAGGTCCACAAGGCCATGTTAATCAATATCTTAACCCATGGTCTTGTGGTTTCTGACAAGATCTTTTAAAGACTCTCCTATATAAGCCTATATATAAAATCAAGTGACCGCTGGGGCGGGGCCAATTTTTGACCCCAGGGCCATGATGTGACCAAAGTTGGTAGATGTCCACTAGTCCATATTGTATACCAAATATATAAACTCCAGCCCTTTTAGTTTCTGACAAGAAGGTTTTTCTAGTTTTCCTATTTAAGTGTATGTAAAATCAAGTGACCCTTGGGGCGGGGCCAATTTGACCGCAGGGCCAAAATTTGAACAATCTTTGTAGATGTCTATAAGGCCATGTTACAAGCCAAATATCTAAACTCCAGGCTTGTGGTTCTGATAAGAAGATTTCTAGATTTTCCCATATATGCTTATGTAAAATAAAGTGACCACTGGGGCAGGGTCAATTTTGACCCAAGGGCCATGATTTGAACAAACTTGATACATGTCTCTAAGGCCATTCTACACACCAAATATCTATACTTCAGGGTTTGTGGTTTCTGACAAGAAGATTTTTCTAGATTTTACCATATATGCCTATATGAAATACAGTGACCCTTGGGGCGGGGCCAATTTTGACCCCAGGGACATGATTTGAATAATTTTGGTAGATGTCCATAAAGCCATAATCCACACCAAATTTCTAAACATCAGGTTTTGTGGTTTCTAACAGAAGATTTTTCTAGATTTTCCTGTATAAACCTATGTAAAATCCAGTGACACCTGGGGCGGGGCCAATTTGGACCATAGGGCCATGATTTATACAAACTTGGTAGATGTCTTTAAGGCCATGTTACACACTAGATATCTAAACTCAAGGCCTTGTGGTTTTTGACAAGAAGATTTTTCTAGATTTTCCTTTATAAGCCTATATAAAATAAAGTGACCCCTTGGGCGGGGCCAATTTCGACCCCAGCGTCATGATTTGAACAAACTTGGTAGAGGCCCACTAGACAATGCTACACACCAAATATGCAAGCTCTAGAGCCTGCAGTTTTTACAGAAGAAGATTTTCTAAGATTGCATTTTTAAAATCTATTTTTAGCTTCTGTGACCTACATTTTTAACCATTCAAAATAATTTGAACAATTTTGATAGAGGGCATCTTAGGGATCAATCCTGTGAAATTTGGTAAAAATCAGTGGTTTAATAGGAGGTGTTGTTTAAAGGAAATTGTTGACGCCGAACGCACGGACGACGAACGCCGGACAAAAGGCGATCACAATAGCTCACCATGACCACGTTGTGCTCAAGTGAGCTAAAAAAAAGGATACCGATATTTTAATTATGATATCAGTAAATATTTTAAACCAATATCTGCAACAAACATTTGTATGTTAATTGGTTGTCCAAAGTAGATTAAATGCTTTCCTTAACATTAAGGTAAATTATAAAACAAAAATCAAAAGGAATAAAAATGTATTTGAAAACATTACAGCAACCAAAAATATATACATATATATATCCAAATATTATTAAGCTGTCCTTAAAAAATGAAGTACATACTTCATAGATAAGTAGTAGATACCAAGAAGTCCAACGGTATATTGATTGTTCATATATAAATGTACAATGTCTGCACTCAAAGCATATTCTAACAAAATCACGTGTTGTTGATTCACATTGACAAGTACTGTCCTAAAATAACCAAGGCTTATATGTAAGAAGATGATGAATTGCAGATGAAACAAATTTATATGAAAGTTATTTTATGCGATTTATCAAGAAATAAGAATTTTTCTATTTTAATGTTCTAAAAAAGGCATTCTTCAATATCTAAATCTAATGATCGTTATCTACATAAAACAACAGTTCAAGCTGGGTTGCAGCAGAGAAGTATTCAACAGAGATTAGAAACTGTCCGAAATAACGTTGATGTTTATTTTTCTCATGACGGAAAAACAACAACAACAACAACAAAAAGAAAAAGAAAAAAGGTGAACGGGATTTAAACGAGATCTCGCTGCGACAATAAACATATTGCAGACGCTTAACAGACATACACTTTACAGTGTTACTCACAAAAGAGATCAGCGATCAAATGAGAGATATGTATATATTTGGTTAAATCGGCAATAAATTGAAGAGGAAACTCAATATATTTATAATTGATATGAGCAATTTCACATATTTCACGTTATCTCGCGGTCACATGATCGTACACATAAATTATTGAGGGTTTCTCCTGAATTGCTCTTTACCTATGACAGAGTTGCGGATCTCGGTTATTAGGTCTTTGGTTGTAGTAGGTCTATCTTCTACATCGAATAAGTTTTGCATTCTTTCCGATATTATTATATGAAATCTTCA
>CM037785.1:64382153-64413378 GCA_021229015.1 Solen grandis
AACGTCCCATCGACAGTATTTCTATCATTTTATGGGCTATAAAAATATGAAATATGTACAGTGAAGTCAATCTGGTACATTACCCAGTCCAGAAGTCTTAGGGAAAAAAACTTTTACGGCAACCGCCAAAACAAGCATATTGTACCTCTTTTAATATCAAAGTATATATGGTATGTCTTGACCGGGAATCAAACCCATGACCTCCCGGGGATTGAACGGCCCCTCTGATCACCTGGCAGCCGAACTGATAACATATATGACACATGGCACTAAATATCAATTATTTCCATAGACGGAGACCTTTATACCTGCAACACATTACAAAGACATCTGAGCTGTTTTCGCCATATTCATTCAGACAGCGTGTACAATCTCGTACATCTAACTATGATTAGTGTTCGAGCTGCTGACATAAAATCTCGAATGAATCATAAAATCCCGTCTAAAACAACAGCAATCTGTTCATGCTGCCGAGCGTCTCTTTTGATTAACGCTGCCAAACGAGCACCATCGCGACAGGAAATAGTGACTGCATCAGATAGTGTCTAAATCAATATAACAACTTTCGCATCTCTATCATTCAGTTCCCTGATTTCAGAAATTCATACTTAGACAGTAAAGACATTCGATGGGGAAATAGCATCACAAAGTACTATTCTTATCAAATGAATAGAAACTCAAAGTGTTTTTACTATTATGTTAAATTAACACTTCATTGCTTCATTGCATTTTAAACAATAGTATAAGAGTGATATGGTTTAAACACAATCAATGTATTACCATGACACGACCAATCTCACAGTTTGGGAAAAGGTTATTAGTGATGCGCTTTTCGCGATAACCAACAAAAATTTACTATCTCTGAAGGTTTTCCCGAATGTTAGGAAATACTGTACAAGGCTTATGTGTAGGGCACAGTTCACTGTATCCCATTGAAATGACGTCAAATACCACGTGGTTTGGCCATACTACTTAAGTAATAAAACATTGTAACATCATACAACATCAAAATGCTATATCAACCTTCAAAAGCCAATTACATTTGTAACTTTCAACACTCTTTTGGCGTAATAAAAAAGTTACTTGTTTCAACTAACCTGTCCGACCCATTTTTTTACCGACCCTGAACATTATTTTCGTAGCATTTTGGCTATTACGGTTGCTGAACGTTGTTTTTCGTCAGTTCCTCTAAAAAGGTAAGGTAAAAATGGAAAAAAGTTGAAAATAAAAAGTTAAGCCGACATACTGGCCCTATTTTTTATTAGTTTATTTATTATGTTAGTAGAAACAAACAACTCTTTTTTTTCACCTTAACCCTCAACACCAAATTACCACAAGGCAATCTTCAACATAACTGTAACAAGTTTCTTAAGTAATAACATTGTATCAACATTCAACACTCATTTACAGTAATACCATTTAAAACTGTAACTGTAAAAATCTTCAGCATCAATTACAGTTACAATACAATCTTCAATATCAACATATCCTGATAGTACCCATCTCAACCGAAATTTTGCATTTGAATTTTTATAATTTTAAGGAATGTGCATCGTTTTTATATGTAACTGACACGTTGAAAGGCCTGAGGGACAATGAATGCCATGTCTGTCACTCTCAATGAATAGAAATTCTTACAACCTGTATGCAGTACACACTTCTTCAATTATACTAGCAAGACACGTCTATCATGTCAAATATGTTTAATCCTAAATTCATAAAATGATACTAGAACATCTCGTCTTCGAAAACAAATTGTGATCCTAGTAAATACATGTATATTCACGGGTAAATCCAAGTAAAAAATCTGTTTATTCTTATAATTTGGTGACATGTCAATCAAACTTTATTTCGATGTTGCCCCAATGTAGCAACCGTATACATGTGTCTTAATTTTACGTGTTTTAATTAAATCTCCGAATAAACGTTTACTAGATATTTAATCAAAGAATAAATGCATCAATGAAAACGCCTTAAATTTGTAATCACCGAAATTTAATGTCAACGAAAAAAAATAATTCCATGTACTAGTTGGCTTTTATATGAGGGGATCTTTATATAGAGATGGTCTTAATTGCTGGGTGAATTATATGAGACTGTTTAAATATGAATTTGTCTTAATGGTGGGGTGGAATTAAATCAAGCTGGTTCCGATTTTGAAGTGGTCACTATAAAAAATGGTCTAATAATGTAGAGGTCTTAATAGCGAGTAGGTCTTTATGGTGAGGTGGTCTAAATAGTGAAATGGTCTAAATAATGAGGTGGTCTTTAAAACGTCATGGTCTCAATAGCGAGGTGGTCTTTAAAACGTCATGGTCTCAATAGTGAGATGGTCTTAATAGCGAGGTGGTCTTTAAAACGTCATGGTCTCAATAGTGAGATGGTCTTAATAGCGAGGTGGTCTTTAAAACGTCATGGTCTCAATAGTGAGATGGTCTTAATAGCGAGGTGGTCTTTAAAACGTCATGGTCTCAAAAGTGAGATGATCTTAATAGCGAGGTGGTCTTTAAAACGTCATGGTCTCAATAGTGAGATGGTCTTAATAGCGAGGTGGTCTTTAAAAGGTCATGGTCTCAATAGTGAGATTGTCTTAATAGCGAGGTGGTCTTTAAAACGTCATGGTCTCAATAGTGAGATGGTCTCAATAGCGAGGTGGTCTTTAAAACGTCATGGTCTCAATAATGAGATGATCTCAATAGCGAGGTGGTCTTTAAAACGTCATGGTCTCAATAGTGAGATAGGCTTAATAGCGAGGTGGTCTTTAAAACGCCATGGTCTCAATAGTGAGATGGGCTCAATAGTGAGGTGGTCTTTAAAACGTCATGGTCTCAATAGTGAGATGGTCTTTAAAACGTCATGGTCTCAATAGAAAGATGGTCTCAATAGCGAAGTGGTCTTTAAAACGTCATGGTCTCAATAGTGAGATGGTCTCAAAAGCGAGGTGGTCTTTCAAACGTCATGGTCTCAATAGTGAGATGGTCTTAATAGCGATGTGGTCTTCAAAACGTCATGATCTCAATAGTGAGATGGGCTCAATTTGCGAGGTGGTCTTTAAAACGTCACGGTCTCAATAGTGAGATGGTCTCAATAGCGAGGTGGTCTTTAAAACGTCATGGTCTCAATAATGAGATGATCTCAATAGCGAGGTGGTCTTTAAAACGTCATGGTCTCAATAGTGAGATGGTCTCAATAGCGAGGTGGTCCTTAACACGCCATTGTCTCAATAGTGAGATGGTCTTAATAGCTAGGTGGTCTTAACAATAACGAAGTGGTCTTAATAGTGGGGAGGTGGTCTAAGTAATCATGTGCTTTTAATAGTGAGGGAATAATCATAACTTCTACTTAATGTTCGCCAATACCCCGTGGCCACATTACCTCGTCAATTCCATAATAACCAATAAATGAAGATGTATTATATATTTCAGACGCTGTCTCCTTTTTTTCCCGCCACAATTTCTGCAACGAGCACCCTGACGCTTCCCCCTTCCTTTTTGTAGACCATCAACCATTATATATTGGTTAGTATGATTTATTTCTCCCCGACTTTTAGTTTGTTTTCTATTGATGACTATAATTTATAACATAAATATCTATTTATCGGCGCTGTGCCTTTTTTTGTATGTGATTTCGGCGTCAGCGGATAATTGAAAAAAAAAAGTATAATGTATAGGTAATTGAAATCAACTGTGCGGCAAGATGCACGCTGTGTTTCTTTTTCGGAAGAGGGACCCTATAGTTTTACTAAAAGCATTTCCTGTATAATGGCTATTTTGTCTGCTTACATATACAGGTATTTGTTTTTGTGTAGCTATGTTAAAAGTGTTAAACAATGAAGACATACAAATTTTACATTGTAAAGAGAAATAGAAAGTTTACAAAAAGAGATTACTTAATGTTCTATTTTTTCTGTTTGCCTTCCTCTTTCTACCTTTCTTTTTGCTTCGGAACCACTATTGTGCTTTGATTTGAATATCAATTATCTTAGAAAAATAATTAAATAATTAAAGACAGTTTTCTTTTTTCCCTTTATTTTTCTGAGCAAAGTGCCGATTCTCAAATGTGTCACAGGTCATTTGAGTCAGCGTGTATCCCAAATTTCAGCGAGTGCATCGAAAATATCAATCAAGCTGAAGAAGGATTTGATAATCTGAATTTTGACGCCAATGAATTCCAATGCGATTTAAACTAACGTCATTAGATTGTATTTCAGTTTAAGCCGTTTTTATCATATTTTGGGACCTGGGTGATTGAGTGGTTAGAGTCGCTGACAAAAAGTCACTATTACAAGCACCACTGTGGGTTCGAGTCCCTACAGGGTCACTCAAACTGCCTTTGAGCAAGCCTGTGGTAGGTAAGAGGTTCTACCCGGTTACCTTTGTGCACTCAGAGTCTTCCTCTACCCGTAATTAGCTGGACACAGTTATACGTCTGAAAAACTGTCGTAGTGACGGACAATTCCTGCACAACAACAACAACATTATCTTCAGTCATTTAGCTGGGGTCGTTTGTTGAGGGTGGACAGACACTAGAGACTAGCCTTCTGCAAGCTACTGGCAACTTTTTCTCTTGAATATCCAAATCTTAGATTAGGGGCTAAATATTCTTTGACAAACAGACACAGCAGATCGTGGCCATTTGTTTCCTTTTCCCCAATAAAGAAAATAAAGCCCTATTTTCATGGGTAGATTTATCAAATAAACATACACTTTACAATACAACACGACAATACCATGGGAACGGCAATTAAGTTGTTTTTTTGGGGGAAGTATAATGTATAATCCTTTCTTGAACCAAGGATATTCAGCTTAATGAGCATAACTAAAGAAGCTAATGTGTGCAGATCTCTCTGATAAATATTCATAAAAATAAATGTCAAAAACTTGCATTTTTTGTGTGTTTTAATATATATATATTATACTGAAAGCAAAGTACTGAAGATATTAAATCATTTTTTTTTTGGGGGGGGGGGGGGGACATAGTATTTTTTAATTATGCGATGTCAATTTATATGGGGCCTCCATGGCCAATAGGATAAAGTCGTTGACTTTAACACTATCTCAGCCCCTCACCGCGTGGGTTCGAATCCCGGATTTTCATGTGAGGAAGCCTTCCAGCTGGCTTGTGTTAGGTCGGTGGTTTACCCGGATGCCTCCGTGCATTGGGGTCTTCCTCCACCTGTAATTAGCTGGACGTCGCTTTATGACTGAAATAGTGTCGAAGCGACTGTAAACTCAAATAGTCAAGTCCAGTCAAGTCAAATTATATGGAAAAGTCTGAATCTTATGTCTAGCATCTGTGAAATATGTGAGAGAAAAGGGAAGTTAAGATATTATATCGTCGTTTTGTTTTTCAAATAGCCATATAAGCTATTGAACTCTGAGCACAAAATATATGCCAGTGAAAAAGAAGCGATATTGCGTTTCTCAATTAAGATTTATACAGTTTGTATTTGTAGCTAGTCACTTTTGTTTGCCTTAAAATAAAGAAATTATCATATGCCATTCGGAATTCTAGAGAACAATAATGGTTGTAAAAGCGGCAAAGAGTATATTTAAAACTCTTTTTTCAAATCTCTTGTCTAATCTGCTCATTCTGAAAGTCATTTATTTAGGGGGGGGGGGGGGCTAGAGAGAGAGAATATACAGTATTTTTTCGATATTCAAGAGGGATTATTCGAACATACATACCATATATTTACTATTGTTAGTTTGTTAGTTTTAAATCCTCTTAAAATGCTTCAGATCATGATAAGGTACAGTGGATAGATAGATTCAATTCAAACTAGGAAATAATTCTGTTCAGTTAGACCAGATACAACCAAACTTTTATCAAAGTCTTGCAGCTCTAATGTATTCGTTTCATTGAGAAATCTGTCAGCTTGTTGAAGTCACGTGATATGTATTCATGCGCAGGACATTGCCTCGATAAATTTATCATTTTTAAAAAGCAACACCAGACTGGATGTACAAGGACATAATAAAACGCGACCATTCAAGTAAAAATATATATATCTCCAAATGACTAAAATACTGTCGGTGGGACGTTAAGCCCAACAAAAAAAGGGAAATAAACATAAAAAATATATATCGCCAATGGTACATATCAAAATCAAAGAGTGCACTATTTCGTGTAATTACGCGGAAGTACAAAATCATCTGTTGTAAGGCCAAAAATGCAAAACAAAGCGGACGAGGCTAAAACATACAGTCACTATGTATCCATTGCACCGCAGTTATTACAATAAACCGTAACAACCCAATGAAGCTCATAGAACAAATGTCGATTATTAATTTATCAAACCGCATTTTATTAAGAAAAATATATAACAACTCTCAAGTGGATGACAAAAGCTGCATCATGTCTGACAAATCTTTGAGCATATATCACGCATTCGACACGCTAGTAGAAAATTACTAAAATACTTGAACATACACACAAAAGAAATATACGGGAAAGATTTACGGAATATGATTTTTTTTTCTAATCTAAGTGTCTGAAGTTTTTTCTTCTAGATCATGATTTTTTGTTACCAGACGACATTGATGGAAAGGATGTATTCACGTAACAGTCCGGTAGACGTTTCCTCAATATTATTAAATCATTAAATTTCGCGGTGAATTAATTTCAGTTGATTGTGTGGATGCTTTAACCCTTTCCCTCATAGAGGAAACCATGAAAAGACCTATGTGAACAGCATAAAACCAGATCAACCTGCGAGTAACTCGCAGGCTGATCAGGTTTTATGCTGTTCGCTGCTCCTCAGTGGTCTGGTAATGAGGATTTTACAATTAAATTTGGTAAGGTTTGAGTTTGGCTTTCTGCAGATCAGGCTTTATGTGGTATCTATTGAGTGCGTCAAATGAGTCTATATGAGGGAAAGGGTTAAAGATTAAATTTCGCGGTGAATTATTTTCAGTTGATTGTGTGGATGCTTTAAACCACGAATATCTATCTCAATGAAGATCAGTCAGGTAACAAAATCATACGTTCCCTCGAAATTTAATCCACGGTAAAATGTTCCCATGAAACTGTCTTTAAAACAATTACGATCGATTAAATTTAATTACAACAAAATTATTTAATCAGATATTCCACTTTTAACAAATTCCTAAATCCTAAATCAGTTAAAAGCGTGCAGAAAGAAATGGTCAGAATCGTAAAGAAAAAAAATCCTGATAACATGTTAACATGTTGCTTAATCATTCTGAGCTGACTTAATTAAATAATTAATTAATTAATTTATGTTTTATTATTTATTTATTTATTTATTTATTTATTTATTTATTTATTTGCTTTCTAAGGATAATAACAACAATTAATCAATATAAACCCATTAGACCCCGATAGTTAAAGTGTCCACCCGTAACAGGGCTACTCGGGCTTTAAACACGGGTCGCGACATACCAAAGTCGTTAAAAGATAGAACTGGTACGATTGTTTTATCTTCCTTGTTTGGCACTAAAGTGTAGTTCTAGTGCTATTCAACCACGTGTCTGGAAAGTGCCACCTGTCCACCACGTGATACTGCAATATAGCAGCACAATATCAGTCACATGACTGAAATCACTCACTTTCCAAATGACTGGAATATTGTCAGTGGGATGTTAAACCCAAATGAACAAGTGGTGTTTAAATAGACTGAGGATACTTGCTTTTATTAGTGGATATGGGACATATTTCATTGAGAAGTGACACAATTTTAATATTTTCACAAGGGCGTAGCGCGAGTGAAAATATGAAGATTGTCAATCTGACTAAAGTCATGTGCTATATATACGCCACGCTACATTAGGAAGATCTGTACTTTAGTCAGATTGGAAGATTGTATCACTCAAAACAAACACTTTTTTATGCTAACTGCAGCTACATACCTATATAATTCCCTTTATAAATAAAAAAAAAAGTATTTCTGGCAAACCTATATCACTCACTTTATGAGTTATGGTTTTGATCTCACTGATAGGACATCAGTTAGTATAAAATAAATCGCCTTACTTAAACTGGTTCCATCAGCTTTTCTCGTCAAAAACTTAACTTCATCTCTGTTTTTAACATTTTCTTAAGAGAAATACATTGTAAACATTCCGTGAAATATCCTAACGTCGGGAAAATTGTTTTGTAGTAACAAAACATTTCAGATTATGTCAGATAACCAGTTTTTCCACTCGTAAATCACAATTTGTCGATCACACGAATTCAGTTCGCCAAAAATAAAAAGTTGGAGCATGATGTCGGCTGGTTTTGGTATTTTTCTTAAAGTTTCCTGTTTACCGTACTTTTTGAGTTAAAGTTTCTCTGTATAATTCAAAATTAAGTATAATCGATCCTCTTTTAAGTTTAAATCTGATTTTTTTCTATCAGTATTTCATGAAACAGTATAATATTTGATTATGTAAGTGGCATACGATTATTTAATATGAAAATATGTTCACGTAAGTAAAGCCTTATTGTCAAAATTCAGAACTCATCGCCGTCATCATTATTATCACATCATCATCATCATTATAAATTTAACAATTTCATCATCATCATCATCATCATCATCATACATTCATCAGTTACATATGAAAATGTGTGTATTGAAAAGTATATACCTAGAGATTTCAATATAGACTATAATATATATAAAATACACTACTCCTTAAAACTTCCACGAAATATATAATATAAAACCACATATAGGAAGGCTAACCTCTACCTTTTCACCCCCAGTCTCTAGTTCTGGAATGCCTAAGGGTTAAGAATATTTCTGATAAATAAGTTAAGCTGTTGACAGACGATGCAAAAGGCTACGGACGAATACTTCATATGATATATTAGTACTTAACTCTAGCGACGGGAAATTTCAAGGAAATTGAAAATTGCTTTTCCTGTTATTTATTGCAAGGGGTAAATTTGTTCTAAAATTGCGAAATCATTGTCGTATACAGTGAGCAAGAAAAACTAATCGAATTTCAGGAGACTTGAACCGTTGCGTTTGTAGTGCACCAAGAATTCAGGGAAGTGCAATGAACTACAGAGGCTAAAGTCGGCATACATAATAAATGCTTGATTGTGCTGAACGGCCAACTAACAACATCTCAGTTATTAAATACCGTTTGTCTGTCTGATTAATATATAAGGGGCTTCCCACAAGTACTGGGACTACCCTTACACGTATGTTGAGTGGTTAGCTAACGGTTATGTTTTTAATGACACGACCGGGGATCGAACCCACGACTTTCTAATTACGGGGCGAACAGTCTTATCATTCAGCCGTTGGGTCTGAGTGTAAAATTTTTAGGTTCCAGTAACTGTGTGAAACTGGGGTGTTGTTTAAAAGGGCGCGATGATACGGGGATAGTGTACATGATTCCGGATCAAAAGTTGTGGGCTCGAATTCTGTTTCATAACTATATTTTGTGGAAAGTAATGGCTTAACTGAGATACCGTTAGGAAGGGTGAGTTTAAATTATATGAAACTTACCTAGACTTCACTCGGAAACAATTCACAATTACATTAATACTTAAGTACAAATTATTGTCTGTACAAGAAAAGCGTATATGAATTTTAACAGTAAAGTGTCAAACCTAAAGTGTTGTTTAAGCCATTGGTGCAATAAATATATCTGGTTTAGAAGTTTATTGTATCCATAATTTTGTCTACTCAAGGTAGGGGGCGGGAGATCGTGGGTTCGATCACCGCCCGAGAGATTCAAAAGTCGTGAAGAATGAATTAAAATGGTGCTGGTATAGTTCCTTTGCTTGGCGCTCAGCATATAAGGGTAGTTCCAGGACTGGTTGGCCCGGCGCCATGATAATGCGACTATGTGCGGTATTATGCCACATGTCTACGCGTGATGCACTATATCTGTCTCAAGTACACAAAATCTCCAAATGACTGAATTACTGTCGCTAGGACGTTAAACCTAACAAACAAACAAAATGTAACTAATGCTGTCGACGCTGACAAACGTAACTATATTTTCTATATGTCTCCTATTCAGACGGTACACAAATCCTTAGGAATTCATGGAGCATCAAATGCACACAATGAACTGACACTACATAGTTTGCATTAGTCTACAATATGTCAATGTTGTTTTATCTTTTCTTTTTCATGAAAATTGTATCCGTTGGAAATATAATGGGCCTTTAATGGTACAGTGCAAAACAATACAAAATCAATATAATTCTGTCAACGTTCCTGGTGTTGATTATGTTTTAGAAAAAGTGCATACAGATTTTTCACCGAACTTGTTGAAATGATCACATGCAACCCCAGACGGAGTCGTTAAAATGGTACAGACATAACCGCTGGTTCTTGGCGTTCAATACAGTAGGGTATTTCAAGGACCTGTGTTCTCAAACAATACTAAACTACGATCTTAAATATCTGCCAAACTTTGAGTTTCGCCTGGACTTGATATTTGAGCTATGTTCTGAAATAAAATACATATTCTCAATAAAATAATGCTCGAGCTTCAGTTTTCACACACTCAAGCATATTTGAGTATGAAATTTGCCTTAGCTGAAAATGTGCTTAATGAAAGTCGACCAAACTTAGTTGAGCATAAATTTTACTTAAATCTGGGTTGAAGATTGGTCTGGCCCCGTGTTCTCGAAAATATTGAAGTACGATCTCAAGCTCAAACTTAAGTATCATACTCAAATCCTTTAAAACTTAGCATATTTGAGTCTGAGTATAAAAAAAAAACATACTTAAGTACCATTTTTATTTTTCGAGAATACAGGGCCTGGGCTGATTGGCCCAGTGTCAATATATATGTTGCTATTGTTTGTTACGTATAAGTTAACTGTCCCTGGGTCAGTATTTCAGCTTACTGCTAATCATTGGTTTTCGTGGGACTCTAATTTTCGTCGATTTCGTGGAATGTTATAATCACGAATATTAATCCCCACGTTTCCTAGAACATAAATCCACGAATAAATGTACACTCGGAATTCGCTTAGTACAAAATCAACGAAATTTAATATCATCGAAAATTAACAATTTTACGATATTACAGCCACAGTGAGACTCCGAGTTCCACGACCAACCTCAAACCGACTGGAAGGCTCCTCCGACTGGCTCTTAGGGATTCGAACCCACAGTTATAGGGACTGTGTGATTTTAAGTTAGCGACTCTAGCTACTCGACCGCGGATGCCCCACTCCCCCAACTAAACGAGAAACTGACTTTGTGTGGTATCATGCCGCTTGTCTGTGGCATAATTTCGCGATAAGGGAGTCCGATACCTGTCTCATGTAGATACATGACTGAACTAAACTGACTATACCCAGGGAAACAAACAAACAGCATGCAACGCCATTGTCAAACTTTCAACCGGAAATGATGCATTTCTGTCTAAATCGTTTGCTTTTTTTCAAATTCTGTTTTTTTAAAGTGTGTTATAATGATGATTTATGGTCCCTTTTAAATATTTACAATGTGAATATAAGGAAAAATGAGCTCGGCTTCCATGCCAGATCCGTAAAAGACTTCAATAATTCCCCATTGTGATATATATAATTCAAACAAAATTAGATTACGGATAAACAAAGACTACCTTTATTTTTGTTTTGTGTTGAAAACTTGAAATTTTAAAATGCCATGTCGACTGGCTTGGTTGTTCTTTTATATTACAATAGAATGCATTCATGAATTATAGAGGAAAATGGACTCGAAATGGCACGAGCTTGCACAATGTTTATGTTTTCATTACAATGTCACTGATGTATTTGAGAGACTCTTGTTGTTTAAATATCGATTTTGATTCAATTCAGTTGGTCGAATCAAATACAAAAACGATGTTATATTCCCAAAAGAAAAGGAGAACAAAATGCGTCCATTGTTAAATGTTTTATAATTGACGAAATTCATTTCGGATGGGCCTTTTTGAGATACAGAAAGCTTTTTGGAGCGTACATGTATACTGAAGAGAGACGCAGATTATACTGTAGGAGAAAATAGAGGTAGTCTATACTGAAGGGAAAAAAAAAGAAAATGCATGCCATATTGAGGAATAAAAGAGATGCAAGCTATACTGAAGGGAAAATAAATGCAGGCTACCACGATAGAAAAAGGAGACGCAGGCTATACTGAAGGGGGAAAGAGACGCGCAGATTTTACTGAAGAGAGAAGGAAACGCATGCTGTACTGGAAGGGAAAAAAGATGCTGTCTATACTGAAGGGGAAAATACAGGCTATACTAAACGAAAAAAGAGACGCAAGCTATACAGACGCAAGCTATACTGAAGAGAAAAGGCAACGCAATACTGCATGATTGGTGAAAGAGATACGGGTGTATTAGATGCTATCTTAGTTATGATTAAACAAACATTAGGATATAAAACATGCATGAATAAGAATTAACACCTCTAAGCAGGTGGGGCGGGTCATATTTTTTTGCACAAAAGGCTGATGGTCTATTGAGATAAACCCTTTAGCAAATTATAATACATCTTTATTAAATGTTTCTTTTGTCGATTCAGTATGCCGGGTAATTCATTATATATGACGCAAATGGCATTCTATATAATTTACCGTCCTTGCCATAAACTGACGATCAGCTTATACAGGCAGAGGGAGGCGGAAGTGGCACAAATCAACGATCAACCGGAAGTCAGCTTAAAGGCTTCCTCCGAGTGACTCTACTAACCGAGATTCGAACCCGAAGCGGTAGGGACTATATATAGGGCAAATGGTATTCTATATAATTCGCTAAATATGACGAAAATGACATTCTGTATAATTCACTATATATGGCGCGAAGGCATTCTGTATTATTCACTATATATGACGTAAATGACATTCTGTATAATTCACTATATATGGCGCAAATGACATTCTGTGTAATTCACTATATATGACGTAAATGACATTCTTTATAATTCACTATATATGACGCAAATGACATTCTATATAATTCACTGTATATGAGGCAAATGACATTCTGTTTAATTAACTGTATATGACGCGAATGGCATTCTGTATAATTCACTGTATATGACGCTAATACATTCTGTATAATTTACTGTATATGACGCGAATGACATTCTGTACTATTCGCTATATATGACGCGAATGACATTCTGTATTATTCACTGTATATGACGCGAATGACATTCTGTATAATTCACTGTATATGACGCGAATGGCATTTTGTATAATTCACTGTATATGACGCGAATGGCATTCTGTATAATTCACTGTATATGGCGCGAATGACATTTTGTATAATTCACTGTATATGACCGCGAATGACATTCTGTATAATTCACTGTATATGACGCGAATGGCATTTTGTATAATTCATTGTATATGTCGCGAATGACATTTTGTATAATTCACTGTATATGATGCGAATGACATTCTGTATAATTCACTTTATATGATGCGAATGACATTCTGTGAAATTCACTTTATATGACGCAAATGACATTCTGTATAATTCACTGTATATGACGCTAATGACATCCTGTGTAATTAACTGTACATGACGCAAATGACATTCTGTGTAATTCACTGTATATGACGCGAATGACATTCTGTATAATGAACTATATAACGCGAATGGCATTCTTTATAATTCACTGTATATGACGGGAATGACATTCTGTATACTTCACTGTATATGACGCGAATTACATTCTGCATATTTCACTATATATGACGCAAATGACATCCTGTATACTTCACTGTATATGACGCGAATGACATTCTGCAAAATTCACTGTATATGACGCAAATGACATCCTGTATAATTCACTGTATATGACGCGAATGGCATTCTGCATAATTCACCTACAACTGTGCAATTAATGCATTCACAGTGTTCCCAAAATTGCCGCCAAAAACGACCGCTGAAAACTTCAGGGTCGGCGGGTTTTTGCCAGATTGGGTCGGGTTGCCCCAAACACAGATTCTTTTTTTTTTAAGCATTTTCTTTCACTTTTTTATTCATTATCTTCACTTGTTTAAAATAAGACACAACGTTACCTCATAGAGTTTGCCTGCTATTCTCACGGTTTAAACAAACAAGACAAAAATCATGGAAGAAATTTTTTCAGAGTCTGTGTTTTATAAACTGTTCGTGGCAATAACAGATTTGGCAGAATCTTGGCTAAATGTCTGAAATATCAACGCGGAAAACCACTGCCTTGTCATGATAAAACTGTATTCTTAGGGGAATTATTTGTGTTCGAGACAAGCCATTATATATTGATGAGTCATGCCGAGAAAGTGTCACGTTTTTGAGGTAATTCTTGAAATAAATGTCTCCTGTATTTGAGCTTGCTTTCTTGCGTCGTAAAACTACCGGAATTATGACTACAGTGTTTGAATGATCCGTTGAAGATTTCAAGACATCAAAACTGAACATGTTATACTTTTCAGGAGGGAACCAGGCACCAAGGTTACTGAGTGACTCAGCGTACTTAAGGTTATCCGTCCATTTTTAGATTATAATCAAGGTCCTTCAAAAGATTTTAGTGCAGGTGCAAGCATCCATATCATTCATTTATCTTCCAAACACATTATTTGTAAAGTAAAAAATTGAGGTGACCAAAAATAAAATAAATAAAAAAGGACAGACAGGATATTCCGTAAAATAAAGAAATACCAATTATGTCTGTCAATGGAGATTTTTACAAATATGAAAAAAATGCCGGGAACCAAAGACTTATGGGAAAGGATAAAAAGCTCGAAATATCACAAAACTAGGAATGACTCAGAAAAATTCGCAAGACTCGGAAATCCGCATGACTCAGAATTTCGTAAGACTCGGAAAGTCGCATGGCTCAGATAATCGTAAGACGCGGAAAGTCGCATGAATTGTCATCTGCCACTCGTTTTCCTTTCTGTTTTTATATTAATATACTAAACACGGATTGCTTTTTAGATATTGCAAGGAAGAAAGCAATAGGTCACCATATATTTTTCAAAGATGTTTGGCTGAAAACATCATGTACAAGATGTTATAAACGACATTATGGACATAATAAAATTACATAATAATTAAGTAAACATGATTTTTATCATTATAACAACTATAACAGCAGCCTCCGTATCATCATCATAATAAACGACAACATCATCATCATAATAAACGATATCAACATCATAATAAACGACATCAACAACATCATCATAATAAACGACAACATCAACAACATCATCATAATAAACGACAACAACAACAACATCATCATAATAAACGACAACATCAACAACATCATCATAATAAACGACAACATCTACAACATCATCATAATAAACGACAACATCATCATAATAAACGACAACATCAACAACACATAGTGAACGACAACAACAACATCATCATAATAAACGACAACAACAATATCACCATCATTATCGACGACAACAACATCATCATCATAAAAAACGACGACAACAACAACACCATCATAAGAAACGACCACAACAACATCATCATTATAATAATCGAGACAACAACATCATTATAATAAATGACAACAACAATATCACCATCATTATCGACGACAACAACATCATCATAATAAACGATAACAACAACATCACCATCATAAAAAACGACGACAACAACAACATCATCATAAGATACGAAGACACAACATCATCATTATAATAATCGAGACAACAACATCATTATAATAAATGACAACAACAGCATCACCATCATTATAAACGACAACAACATCACTATCGTAATCACCGCTCACATCAGGCATCTATCCTGACTGTTTCTGTTCCGTGACATCAATATTTCTCAGCTGTATTTTTTTCATTTATCGATATTAATGTATATGATTCTATTTAAATTTATGGCGAAAATGAAAATATAGCAACTGTTATTTTATCGTCGTTGTGTATGCCTTTTTTCTAACTGGACCCTTAGGTTCATATTCATGAGTCAAAAGGCATGAAGGTAAAATCCCTGTAATGGTTCCGCTACATTTCGGACCTCGTGACCTTTCACGGAGATAACCAAGGATTCCTTATGTTTCATTATGGTACTTTGGTTATCTTGGTAGAGGTTAAGTGGTCCAAGACGTAGCGGAACCATTACAGAGATTTTACCTTAAGTTGAATTCTGTTCCTATATAACGTTACTTACACTATTTACAAATAGTCTTTTTCTAGCTTGGTAAGATTGACTTTCTACATTATTATTTCCAAAAAAATAGTTTAAAGTTATTATCATTACGCCTAGAGAGGTAATGAAAAATCATTTCCGGAGTTCCGACCAACAACCATCAAATCTGTAGTAATTCAATAATTTGGTGACATTGTATTATTTATTTATACAAGTAGCATGATTCACAATTCAAAAATAATATGTAAAGAATCCTTTAGTTGAATTTTATTCTCATTTATTATTCCATAGACTTAATAACTTGAAAGAGATCCACACCTCTCATATAGACAAAGCACAAGTCAAGAGAAGCTCTCGTTAAGTAACGTGTACGATCATGTGACCGCCAGATAACGTGAGATGTGTATAATTGCTCATATCAATTATAACTATACTGAATTTTCTCTTCAATTTATTTTCGATTAAACCACATATGTATGTTTTAAATAAGATCGCAGTTCTCTTACAAGTAAAGTGAAGTGTCTGTCTGTTAGTCTGTTAAGTGTCTCGGCGAGATCTCGTCCAAATCCAGATCACCTGTTGTTTACGTCACGTGCAAAAACTACAACAACAACAAAAACGTTTAACTTAGTTATTTTAGGCCGTTTCATATCTCTGTTGAATAGGGTTTGAATATTCTTATGGCATTTACAAAATTGTTCTTATTTGTTAAGTTAGACATACTTACTACGTACAATATTGCAATAATTTGGAGACAGTGTCTGCATGAGACATTTCTGGTGCTTGCTTCTTTAATAAATCCTTTTCTACACAAAGCACCAGTCTGGCATTTAATTGGATTACTGCAAAAGCCAAGGGCGAGAACAAGAACATTGCAAATCTGATTAGATTGCGGAGTATTAAATTGAAGTAACAAGGCAGATCATGAATCTTTTCAGGCGAGGAATTTAACAAGTTTTGATAATTACCAAAGTTTAATTTTATATCACTCGCGTTCAGCTGTTCTATTTAAATTACTACAACAACAACAACAACAAAACATATATCACTAGCAATAAACTGTTCATACAAAGGTCAATTCAGAGAGAACGGCAATAAATACTAAAGAACTTTAGTAAGTAGGGCTTTTTGGTATGAAAAGACGCCGCCTTTAGCATTTTCTGTCTTGAACGGAATGAGTTCTCCCCAGACAAGCGTGAACAAATTAATATCGAGGAAAAAACGCTACCATGGCCATGATGTCCTTTGGGAAATTGAAGCTTGAGACAACTAAAATCATACTTCAGTGAGTAGTTTCCATACAATAGTATAGCAGTTTTTTTTTTTTTTTTTTTGTTTTTTTTTTGCAACGTTTCATTCATATTACTAGTATACTTTCCGTACAAAATGAAATAGGTTCTGATGTGTCTGAAAACTAAAGTAATTTTGCATTGTTTGTTTAAATGATAAAGATAAATTTTAACGCCTTTCAGTTGGTACAAGAGAAGTTTTACAAAAATGTTTTTTAGAACAAACGTAGATGTCCCTGATGGTGTATCATATATATTTATAAAAGTCTGTTGAATGTCGACACATAATCTCTTATTATTTATCATCGCGTTTTTTAACTCAATGTTTCCATCTATGTGCAAATGTAAAGAGCATCACCTTGTTTTTCAGTGTTTAATATACACATGTAAATTATTTTGTTTCATTAATACATACTCAAACGAGAAAAAAAATGAAAAAGTAAGTATTATATATTATTTGAAAATATCTTTTTAAAACGTCTTCGAACCTTTTACCTCATACATGCGTTTCGAGGATTTGATAGACAGGGCGGACCTACATCAGACAGTTCGTGGAATGGTCTATCTGACCCGGGTCTGAAGTCATACAATCCTATAATCCAGATTCTACACGGTTTGCATGACAATGAAAAATATATTTTTCATATACCATTTAAAGTTCAATGAATTAATATGCATCAAGACATTAACTTGTCCATGGATATTCATGACGTAAAAGTTAAATGTGTTTATATGTGGAATTATATTTTGACCATTGAGATTGCAGTATTTTTCAAAATTTTCGACCGGTTTAACTCGTTAAACCACTTGGTTTAATGGGTAACCTAGTATATACGACCAATGTTTGTGCGCATGCGTGTAGAGGTGAACTTGGATAGTAACTTCAAAACATAATTCCATACATTAAGTAGGTTAATGTTTGTTATCGAAGGTTTAAAAATTAAACCATCGATAACAAACATTAACCTATACTAAAACGAGATACACAGAAAGAACCATGTGCTATACACATAAAAATAACTACCTATTCCAAATATTCATAATGTTATATGTATACCAATAAATACTAACTTACAATAATGAATGCACCTAAAATTAAGCTCAGTCTAAGTAAAGGCTGTTTGACTTTGACAACTTTTACAGTACAGCTATATAAAGGATATTTCGTCCATTGAAAGCCAGAAGGGGCTATCAGCATCTGGCTTTCAATGGACGATTTGTTTGTTTTGAGTGAATATGAAATATATCTCACTAAGAAGTGAGAATTTTCTATATTTTCAAGAGCGGGAAGCGCGAGTGAATCTATCTTCAAAGTGAGATATATTCCATATTCACACAAAAGAAACATTTTTTTATCTTATGTCGTTTTCTATAACCAAAATTCAATATCTCAATCTGTTTCAAACAGTTAGATATGAATTATATCTCGCTGATATATTTCAATACCTCATCGAAATTTATAAGATAAACATGTATATTACAAGTACATATAAGTGTTTGTTTGGGGCCTCCGTGGAAGAGTGCGTATAGTCGCTGACAAACTAATACTTAGTCCCTCACCGCTGTGGGCTCGAGTTCTGTGCCTGATCACTCGGATCTTTCATGTGAGGAAGCCTATCGTCTGGCTGCGGTAGGTCGGTGGTTCTACCAGGGTGCTTTTGTGCATTCGATGTCTACCAACACATGTTATTAGAAGGACCTCGCTATATAATTGAAATACTGTCGTTGTGACGGTACACAAAGACAACCATGTTCCAAATAAAAAAAATGAATAGGCATTGCAAGTACATGTATTCTTAAAATTCTCGAACATCCTTAATCAAAATTATCTAAAAAGATAAAAAGAAGCAAATTTGATTTTATCAATAAAAACATTAAGAACGACAAAATCATGTTGTTGTTTTTTAGTTGTTTTTTTTTACTTTAAATTTATTTTTTCACAATGATATTGTTATAAGGGGATTCCCTTTATGTTGTTTTCTTTTGCTGAGCGGATATATAATATTTTATGAATACAGTTTGCAACATGGTTAAGCGAAACCGTCAAAAAAAGATAAAGAGAAGCATAAATCTCTCAAATTGGGATTGAATAAATAAATAAAGACACTAAAAATGACAAAATCACGAAATTTGTCCCAATGGTATTGTTTAAAGACGGTTCTCTTTCTCTTTTTTGCAGAGTGGACATATAACATTAATAAAGCATATAACATAGTTCCAGTCTCGAAAACTTGTTTCTGAGAGAGAAGTATGCAGATAATGCAGACAATTCATGAATAAATTTGCCAATTTGTCTTGTTTTGGGTATTTATGTCGAATCAGTTTGCCCGTGTTAAGCCTCTGTATCGTTCTTTAAGGAAGATTACCATCATAAATATTCCATACTACTATGTATTGTTTATAAGATATCTATGTACAATGTCTACAACTTGCTATCTTTGTAAACTATTCAGCAGGAAAGGACAGCCTAGTAATCGTTGTTTGTTGCTGTCTTGAAAAATCAGGAAAGATATTTAAGAGGGGTGTTCGAAAAGTATCCGGAAACATATCTTATTTGGTAATATGGTTATTAAAATACAATTAAAAAAAACAACATAATTTGATATATTTTGACTATAATCCAAAAGAAATATATCAAAGTATCTTTTTTTTGAAAAAAAAAAAAAAAAAAAAAAAAAAAAAAAAACTTTTCAGAATACTTTCGAACACCATTCATACGTACACTGTAGTTCATTTCGTTGTTTTGAAGTGGTATGATATTTGTAGCTCATAAAATATTTACATTTTAAAAAAAAAATCAGAGAGAGAGACGGAAAAACAGACAGACAGATAGATAGCTTTCATCTAGTATTCACGGTAAGACAATTTATTTGATGAAGGACAGTGTATCTAATTACAGACACCATTGTTTATATCGATTTGTCAACTTAATTTGGGGAACGACGTTGATCTTAAACAAAACAATTTCAAACAAAAGAAAATAAGAACCTAATTTCACAAGAGAGCCATTTATTATTTTAATTTTAGATCATTCTCAATTTCATACGCTCAAAGGCACGTCGTTTTAATTTTCTCATAGTAGGAGAAAACAATAGCAAACTGTTTTGCGATCATAAATATCTGGGACAAGCAAGTTCCCAAATTGCTTTGACGATACTTAAATTATAGCATTGTTTATAGCCCTGAGCGAAAATAATTGGTTATGAAAGCAAAAAGAAATAACGTATTGTAGATGGTGTATTTAAGTTGTGTTTCAAGTTCAATTTCATGGACGTTAAGTGTCCTATTTTCAGACATAAATTCTCTTTCTTTCTTTTTGTGGGATTTATTTCTCAATCAATTAGTATTGGTTCAAAATAATATTAAATAGGATCTTTCCAGTGTGAAAAGATGCATTCATTTAGTCTCATATGTCATCCAATAGCCACACAGGGACAATAGGTAGTCAAAAGATGACATGGTTTACACAAACAAATATATGGTTTTGCTTGTAATACTTACTGTTTGTGACTAGTTGTCCAAGCCATAAATAACTCGATTCTCCCAGCGAGAAACTGGGATGGTACATTAGCTTATAGTCAATTTGCTTCAAACAATACTGTTTCAGATATAGATCTATTGTTTTGCTTAACAATACTTCCAGTACTTTGATTGATGTGCACTAAAACAATAACGTCACACGTTTAATTATAAAACACGTGATTACAAAGCGCCACCAAACCCCTGTTAGTTGTGGCTGGTTATATTTATTGGCCAATCAGATTATTACGTTTTACCGGGCTTTTACCTTGAACATTACGTCATTACTTTCTGAGTAGTTTTGTACTGGACATGAAACATGGTGTCAGAAGTTGACGAACGCTGAAATAAAATAAAATATTCGGCAAATACCAAGATGTTTCGCCTTAATCCTCCGGAAAATTTCAATTTCCATAAACCAGCGGAGTGGCCTGACTGGAAGCAGCGATTTGAGCGGTTCAGGATGGCTTCGAAACTGAGCAAGGACGACGGCGAAGTACAGATCAGCGTGTTAATTTACGCAATGGGCAAAGAGGCTGAGCACGTGTTGAAAACCTTTAATTTCGAAGAAGATGAAGACGAAGGGGATTTTATGACAGTGCTTCAGAAATTTGAGGATTATTTTGTGCCCAAACGGAATATTATACACGAGAGAGCGAAGTTTCATCTCAGAATTCAGAAAGATTGTGAAAGTGTAGAGGAATTCGTAAGGAATCTGTACGAGATTGCGGAACATTGTGACTTTGGGAATAAAAATGAGGAGATCAGAGACAGGTTAGTCATTGGTATATCTGATAAAGATCTATCTGAGAAAATGCAGCTAAAATCAGATTTAACTTTAGAAAAGGCAGTAGAAATGGCACGGCAGAAAGAAATTGTACAGTCACAATTGAAAGATCAGTTAACAAAAACGTCTATTGATGCAGTACACAAGGGAAAACCTCACGGAAAGCCTCAGACTGAAAATAAATTCAGTAAGCCGGGCACAAAACCCAAACACTCTAATGACTTCAGATCCTCAAGCTTTCAGTCAAGCAGGGGAAATCGGTGTAACAAGTGCAATTTACACCATGCTTATGGAAAATGCTTTGCAAAAGGGAAGAAGTGTAGAAACTGTAACAATTTTAATCATTTTGCTGTCTGCTGCTGGAAGAAAAAGAATGTGAATGAAGTGCATCAAAGTAATGAATCTACTGTTTTTCTTGGTTCAGTCACTGCCTGCTCTGACAATTCACCACCATGGACAATGAATCTGAAGATTCATGGCAAGAGTGTAACTTTTAAGATTGACTCTGGAGCAGATACGTCAGTCATAAGTTATGATACATACCTTAGTCTGAGACGGACAGCAGATTTGATGCCAGTGCAAACTCCACTTATGGGTCCGGGTGGAAAGTTGGAGTGTATCGGGATGTTTCGCGCAGAGACAAAAGTTAAGGGAGACTGGTACGCATTTCCGGTGCACGTGATAAAAGGAGCAACCGGAAGTAACCTTCTTGGTCGCGCAGTGGCAGAACAAATGGGCCTGATACAGCGTATCAATGGTATTGAGGTTGATCAGGGAATATTCGGTTCGTTCGGACTTGTGAAATGTGATCCAGTTAAAATCATGTTGAAACCAGATGCCGAACCATACTGTTTGACAACAGCTCGGAGAGTGCCTTTCCCGCTTCTTGAGAAAGTTGAACAAGAACTGAACAGACTTGAAACAGAGGGAATTATTGAAAAAGTGACAAAACCAACAGACTGGTGTGCCCCTATGGTACCTGTGGCAAAACCTAATGGCAATGTAAGAATTTGTGTGGATTTAAAGCGTTTGAATGACTCTGTGAAACGCGAACATTATATGCTGCCAAATTTGGATGATATCGCACCAGATTTGGAAGGTGCCAAAGTTTTCTCAAAACTTGACGCTTCAAGTGGATTTTACCAGATACCACTAGATGAAGAGAGTCGCGAATTGACAACATTCATTACGCCGTTTGGTCGGTATTCTTTCAGACGCGTCCCATTTGGTATAACGTCTGCACCTGAAATCTTTCAAAGAAAAATGACAGAAATGTTGAGCGGACTGAAAGGTGTGAATGTCATCATTGACGATATACTAGTGCATGGTAGAAATGAGAGTGAACACAATGAAAACTTGAAAACAGCACTGAAACGCATTCAGGACTCAGGGTTGAAACTTAATCCAGACAAATGTGAGTTCAGAAGAACAAAGATTGAATATTTTGGACACACAATATCTGAGCGTGGTATTGAACCCAGTGCTGAGAGAATTTCTGCAATTCAAGAGATGCCAGCGCCAACCAACGTAGGAGAACTGAGACGAGTGGTTGGTATGATCAATTATCTTGGTCGCTTTGTGCCAAAACTGGCAAGTGTAATTAAACCGATGACAGACTTACTGAAAGAGTCAAATGCATGGACATGGGGTGCAGCCCAGGACTTAGCTTATGCAGAAGTGAAGAAACTCGTGACTGAAGCGCCATGCTTAGCATTTTATGACAAGAACAAACCTATTGTAGTTAGCGCTGATGCCAGTTCTTATGGTTTAGGGGGAGCCATATTTGTTGAAGAAAAGGGAAGCCTGAAGCCTGTAGCATTCTGTTCTAGAAAACTGACAGGTTCAGAAGAAAACTATGCTCAAATTGAAAAAGAATGTCTTGCATCATTGTGGGCATGTGAAAAGTTCTCGAGATACTTAGTAGGGCTAGAGTCTTTTCGACTCCTCACAGATCACAAACCATTAGTGCCGTTGATAAATTCTCAGGATCTCAACAACACCCCTTTGAGATGTCAGCGAATGCTGATGAGACTCCGAGGATTTAACGCAAAAGCAGAGCATGTACCAGGAAAGAACATTGTGGTTCCAGATACACTGTCTAGAAGTCCTCTCGATAAAGGAAATTATGACTTCATAGAAGAAATAGAATGTTACGCAGACTCGGTTGATATGTCCAGACCAATTGCAGATTTGAGACTAGAGCAAATCCGTGTAGAAACACAGGCTGACGAACAGCTACAAGATGCTATTGAATATACCATGAAAGGTTGGCCAGAATATATGAACACTGTATCAGCAGATCTTAGAGACATTTTCGCATCACGAAGTGAGCTGTCGGTCTATGAGGGACTACTACTATATCGCGATCGCATCGTTATCCCTGAAAAACTGAGAAGTGACATTCTAGAAAGCATTCACGAGGGCCATTTGGGGTTAAATAAATGCAGATCAAGAGCTCAGGCATCAGTTTGGTGGCCGGGTATTTCAAAGGATATAAAATCCAAAGTAGAATCATGTGAATTTTGCCAAAAGCATAGACCTGCACAACAGAAGGAACCTGCAATCATTACATCACTACCAAGCAGGCCATGGCAAAAGATTGCTGCAGACCTCTGTGAATTAGATAGGAAGTACTACTTGGTGATTACAGACTATTACTCAAGATTTATTGAAATTGCATATCTCCAGAACACTACTTCGGACCAGGTAGTAGGAAAAATGAAAAATATCTTTTCTAGATGGGGTGTACCAGAAGAGTGTGTTTCGGACAACGGTCCACAGTTTACCTCAGAGACTTTTAAGTCCTTCGCAGCAAAGTATGGTTTCCGACAGACTTTTTCTAGTCCTCATTATCCGCAGTCGAATGGGGAAGCAGAAAGCGCCGTGAAGATCGCAAAAAAGATTTTGCGCCAAGACGACATTTTTGTGGCCCTGATGGAGTATCGCGCTACTCCTATTGAAGCAACTGGTTTAAGTCCAGCAGAGATGATGTTGGGGAGAAAAATCAGGACATTGTTACCTTCCCTACCTGCAACGTTGACACCAGATTGGCTGGAGAGAGATGATGTGCGCTTGAAAGATGCTAAGTATAAAGAACGAGCTAGAATGAACTTTGACAAAGGGTCAAAACCATTACCATCACTCGCGCCGGGCGATAACGTGAGAATCAAGACGGACTCCGACAAATCTTGGTCAACGACAGGCAGAGTCGTGGAGGGGAACCCAGATCGTAGGTCGTACATCGTACAGACAAATGCAGGCCGATATCGGAGAAATCGACGACATCTACAGTTCACAGGTCGTCAGCAGCTGAGTAATCGTGGTAACATCGGTTGGAATGACAGCGCGAAATCACCTGTACCGTATGATACACTTGAAAGGGAACAGGGACATCGTGAAACTCCGGTGCCATATTTGAGAGATCGCGGTAGTGTTAAAATTCTTTGTGAAAGTGATAATGAAAATCGCGAAAGTGTGTACAGGCATCGTGAAAACCCGATGTTCTGTAAGGAAAGTGATAAAAGTGTTCATAAGCACAGTGAAAATTCAGTGCCAGATATCATTTCGCGTCCGACATATGGACACAGTGACACTCCTGTGCCAAACAAGGAATCATCAGCAGAAGTGCGTCCGGGCAGCACCAGCAAGTCTTCGCTAGTCACAACTCGGAGCGGCCGGACAATCGTCAAGCCAAAGAAGCTAGAAGACTTCATTACTTAGATTTAAGTAAAGTGCTTGTGCACTTAGATAAGGTGCTTGTGCACAACTTAGAGTAATCTCTAAATCCAGAGATTTCTCATAAGTTTCATTGATGTAAATAGATGTTTTAAAATGTTTAAAGTTAACATGTTTAGTTTGTTCATGACATAGTTAAAGCCATAACTAGTTACAGTGTGTAAAGTTACCACTAAGAGGGGGAGATGTTTCAGATATAGATCTATTGTTTTGCTTAACAATACTTCCAGTACTTTGATTGATGTGCACTAAAACAATAACGTCACACGTTTAATTATAAAACACGTGATTACAAAGCGCCACCAAACCCCTGTTAGTTGTGGCTGGTTATATTTATTGGCCAATCAGATTATTACGTTTTACCGGGCTTTTACCTTGAACATTACGTCATTACTTTCTGAGTAGTTTTGTACTGGACATGAAACAAATACAAACAACGGACTGTTTTTAGTTAAGTTTATAGTTTAAACTAAAAACAGCCCGATATCATTTTTATTAGTCTGTCCTAAATATAAGGATACAAGAAATACATTTTTAGCTAGAAGCAGATCTTTTCCAACAGTCCAATGTTTATCAATATTATGTCATGTAGGTCTAGAAAAAGTGTTTAAACCTTGCAAAATATTTTTTAAAAAAAGCAATGGATTTGAGAGTATCTCTCTTAAAATAAATTCATTTCAGATTAACAGTATATTTTATGAATATACTGTTTTGCAATGCATTGTCTTTCTATTCGGCACTGTCGTTTTATTCTTTTTGATTCTTAACAACTGATTCGTTATATATGTATTGTCTGTATGGTGTCATGCGCAAACATTGTATTATGTATGGGTTTAAGGTGAATGGCATTGTTATTTGCCGATATGCCAAATAAAATGAGTTTGAGTTTGAGTTTTGCATTGTTCGAAGCAAACAACGGACTGTTAAGACCTGAAACAGTTTTAACTCCATATATATAGTTTAAACATTTTTCTTTTATGTCTATAGGAATACAAGTTTGTTGTTGTTGTTTAGAAGTTACTAATCCTTCTTCATAGTTCCTGGATTGTACCAGTACTTTGCGCCAAGAGGGTCTTAAAAAGACGCCCCACCCTGCATCTTCTCTTCGGCTGATATCGAAAAACTACGTACAGATGGACTCACCACGGCACCCTTTACACGTTGTTTAAAGTGGTTGAGCCAACGAGTTAATATTCCATGATCATTTCAATCCTGATCTCAAGTCTCTAGGCGCCAACCCTATTTTTTCTACTCATACACTCGTCCTTGACCTGTAGATTACAACAGTTTGTCTGTATGCGAGTCATTTCCACGTTTGTTTGTTTTTTAATTACACCAAAGTCGATGAAAAATTATTATCTCTGCTCATTTCAAGTCAGAGGTATACGAGAGGATTAATTATAAGGAATACGAGACCTGATAAAAATTCCAAAACAAAAACAGTTTGGTGTGACAAATTATGACGCTGCATGATACAAGTATTAAGTGTCGTGATTTTTTTATTATTATTATTATTATTATATTTTCATCCATGGCTCAAAGAGACCCGCATAGCCATGATTGGCTCGAGGATAAAATTACGATGAGTGCTTAGTTATTTACATGTACCACACACACTGACATTGTCAGGTTAATGTTGTAGCAACGCTAAATGTCGGTCGCACTGGACGTAATATGTCGCAAGCTGACGCTAAATGTCACAACCAGCGCTAAATATCGCAAAACCTCCTGACTGTCGCATCTTTGACGCCAAATGTCGCAAAAAATGTAATGCAGCTATATGTCGCAACATCAACGCCAAATGTCGCACCCCTTTATGCGCATACGTTTGTAGTATGACTGACCTGGTTTAAGCTCCCGACGTATTCAGTAACAGTGAACTAGGGGTTACCGGGATGAACCGGGCACGACCGTAAAGGCCCCTGTCTTTACGCTGCCAGTTTGAGATATAGATATTGTTTGTTTTATATGGAGTATATCTCACCCCAAAAATATTAATTTGATCACTTTTAAATTACATCACTTTAAGGTTAGATACATTCTACATCTACAAAAAACAAACACATTTTATATTAGATCATGGGAACAACAACAGTGGTGATGGAGGAAAGTTTTTCACAATAAAGCACAATAAAAGACATTTCTTAGTAAATGAATACCCACATGTTAAGTTCAAAAACAAAAAAGTTATACCGGTTTTAAGTTTTCTTTTCCCAATTGTATATTCAATATTGTATACCCAATATTATAGATGTTCTGCTGTCTCGAAAAGCGGCTGGGAAAAAAAAGAATAAAATCATAATTTCATTTTTTCTTTATTTAGATACGACGCTCCTGTATATAAATATATACCCTTATACAAAAACATCGGCCGTTATGGACTTTTTTCATGTGTCCGTAATTAATCTATAATATTGTCTGTTAGGTTTAATATGAAATTGAAAGTGAATGTCTTAGGATTAAAAAATATTTGACGATATATAATGTCAAGTTAAAAATCAAAGCACTGATTGTGCTGGTGGGGCGATAGAATCGCAGTGCAAGACAATCGTTAGTATTCATTTCGAGTTGTTTCCCTTTTGAATAGGTAAGAATGGAATCTCACGGAGACAGTACAAACACACGGAGCAGTTAGGGCCGGCTTCCTGATAAATATACAGAATCAAATGAGGACTGAGGGCATTATTGGGCAAAGAGACTAAGCTGAGACTTTGTCTGAAGAGATGGAGGTAGGACTTATTTTCAAGACGGAGACATTGCAGGAATGATGGAAAAGAAAAAAACATCGTGGAAAAAATGCTACTAGTGAAGATGAGACTTTAACAGAGGAATATTGAAAGTACGAGACAGACTGACTTTGTTTTATTTAAATTAAGAGAGACAGGGGGGACAAATTAAATGAAGATATACTATACGGCAAGAAAGTTTATAATGAATTAGGACTAGAAAGAAAGAAAGAAAGAAAGACTTTGCATGAGAGCCCACGACCAGGATCATGCTTGAATTGAGACCTAAACCGTACAACGGTAAAGGCCGATTGAGTTCGCTTCAAGCGAACGTGGGGGAAAGTCTGCATTGTGCAGAAACTTACATGGGGCCTGACCTCTGTCTCTCATAATCCACACTTATTATACCTCACTTGTTATATCTTTTGAACGGGTATTAAATTGGTTCTACAGTCAAATGTTCTTGTTTTTCATGAAAAATAAATATATTTTGGAGCATTTATTATTTCGTTATTATGTTATATACAGAGTTATTTTACCTTTTCAGAAGTTCAACAAATTTTAACAAGGTAACTCAGTAATAACAAAGTAGAGCCTATTTTGGTATTTATTTTTTTAACCAGCGAAATGAAATCGTTTCATAACAGACCAAGGATAATGTCATAGCTATTCTAATTCCGTTTACAATAAGGTTCCAAAGTGGTGAAGTGGTATAGACTCCGACTACCACTCCTCTCAGTTTCATTCCGCGTGGGTTCGAAACCCTGCAGTGAAAATCAAAATTATCTATAACTATTTATTTTATTGGGTATTTAACTTAATTTATTACCTTGTAATAATATTATTCTATTTTAATCGTTCATTTATTTATGTTTTGAAAAGGACCTACATTTCATTCACTGAGCTGCATAATCATTTGTACTTTTAACTTGTAAAACGTGCATATACAAGACCCATTTCTCATTCAAAGTTGTTCCAGGGGAGAAGAAGAAACAAATGAAGTGAGAATAGAAGTTGCCAAATTTTTTTCCACGTGAACTTGCCTAAACTGTTCCGTGTGTACTTGCCCTAACTGTTCCATGTGTACTTGCCCTAACTGTTCCGTTTAAACTTGCCCAGACTGCTCCGCGTGTTTGTACTGTTGATTATAGTCTCCGTGAGATTCCACGCTTACCTATTCAAAAGGGAAACAACTCGAAATGAATATTAACGATTGTCAGGCACTGCGATTCTGTAGTATGCTGTTCTGCGGGATTATTAATTTCCACTTATAAAACAATGCGAAATTAAGTGTTGATTGCCACATATTGCGGCAGCGCATTTTTTTTTATATTTTTTTTAATTTATTTATTATTATTTATTTTTTTTTTTTTTTTTTTTTTTTAATTTTTTTTTTGCGACATTTTGCGTTACAAATACGACATATAACGTCAGGAGGTTTTGCGACATTAAGCGTTGGTTGGGACATTTAGCATCAGCCTTGCGACTTAAACGTTAAGTGCGACATTTAACGTTGCTACAAATGTGATATTGAACAATCTAATACTTGAAAAATAGTCAAATAGTAGTTGTTATTAAAATTTGCCGTGGGTTATTTTATTTATTTTTTCCAGTTCTAGAGATGAATTTTTTCTTGCAGGAAAATATTGTTTTATTATTATTCTTTTTTTTATTTATTCATTTTTATTTATGTCTGTTTTTACGTTGTTGTTTTGGTGGTATGTGGGCGATTCAATTCAATAAAGTGAAATCACATGAGTGAGCGAGAAGATTTTTTATTGACGTACCCTTGCAAATACTTCACAAATATACATTAAACTTTGAAATCAACAGTTTCTCTGAAATATAGAGTATATTGGTTTTCAATAAAAGGTTTATACGTCTATTCAATTCCTTTGATTGCATTCTGGTGCTAGAAATTTCGCAGAAAATTTATTTGAAAAAAGAACAACTTGAAATGCCATTGATGTTCAATAACTTTTATTTATCTCATCTGAGCTTTGGTGCTGTGTATAGACTTTTATTAAGACTTGGAAATGTTAAGTTATTACTTACTTGTTTGTTTGTAATACTACTTCAGTCATTTTTGAGACAGAGAGAGTAACACCACACGGCAGTATCACGCCGTAGACATGTAGCATGATACCACACACAGTCACATTATCCTGACACCGGGCTAACCAGTTCCTGGGCCTTAAATGAGTAATAAGTTGTGCGCCAAGCAGGGGTCTAACAGGACCTATATAGCAACTTTGGTATGTCGCGGTCGGGAATCGTACCCACGACCTCTCGCTCCAAAAGCGGGCGCTTTAACCACTCAAAAACCTGGGATTATTACGTTTCATAATACTGAAGAGAATAAAAGGCGAAATTAAAGCCACTCTTGTTACTTTCCGGTATACATGTGATTAAAAGCAAATGAGTAAAAAAAAGATATACTGCGTAATAATTGATTTTCTCGTGTATTTACTTTTAGTTTATTTCGTGGGTGGCTTTATCCACGAACATTAACCACGATAAAAAAAGTTCAGTTCCTTATTTTTTCTAGAACATGAATCCACGAATAAATGTAACAATGAAATGCCTTTTTTCCAACGAAATTTAATGTCAACGAAACGTCGATGTTTAAGTTTTTTTGTAAATATGATTTCAGCTACAATGATTTTACCAAATCCCAATACTATGAAGATTTTTAAAGAGTTCCCTCGTAATTCCCTCGCAATTCCCTCCTAATTCTCTCTCTCTCTCTCTCTCTCTCTCTCTCTCAAGTATAAGATAATATTAGTTATTGAATTACTCAAGATGTTTTGATGTATATTTCCGCGACCCCAATCTTCAAAGACAGCACAGTAAAAAGTTAACTGATTCTCCTTTTCTATAGAACACCATTACTTCAGATTTGACTTTAAATATGAAATACAGACTCCACAGTTTATATGACTTGTCTACATCAAAACAAATTATTTAACTCATAGCCGGCCTCTGGGTACATATTTCAGTTTAATCGCTCCTGAAGGAGAATTCAAAGACAAGAAAGATTTATCACATCTTAAATTTGGTTTGATTTAATACGGGAATGGTTCTCAC
>CM037785.1:64413478-64442379 GCA_021229015.1 Solen grandis
AAAAAAAAAAAAATAAAATAAAACAGAAGAAGAACAATAGGTTTTCGCAAGCGATGCGAAAACCTAAAAATAAAAAAAAAATAAAACAGAAGAAGAACAATAGGTTTTCGCAAGCGATGCGAAAACCTAATAAAAATAAAACAGAAGAAGAACAATAGGTTTTCGCAAGCGATGCGAAAACCTAATAAAAAAAAAAAAAAAAGAAACAGAACGAGAACAAAGGGTTTTCGCACTGCGATGCGAAAACCCAATTATTAAATTATAGAGTTTCCTTAAAGGTGTAATTAGATTAAACGAACAGTACAATCACATTACGCAGACTAACAAAGTATGCATGAATAGTCATAAAGGTAATATTGGGAAGAGGTGTCATCGTTAGTGACGGTTTTACTAAATTCAACTTTTGTAAGTCACAAAATACATGCAAGGTATACCATGTTATATACATGTTCATCCTCACTTCATTCCATTATATTTATACTAGTATTAGTTTCTATCATTATAACTATGTTTTAGCACTGTATTGTACACGAAACATTTATTCTCTCTCTCTCTCTTTCTTTTCTTTGTTTTGATTTGTTTTTTCCCTCCAGTTACCTGTTTGACCAGAATTTATTAGTGTAAATTATGTGAACAAGATGATGTACTATGTACAAGTCTCAATAAAATTTCTGTTCTGTTCTATAAAGGACGCGGAAGTCCACCATATCCTCCTGAGAACTCGAGTTGATGGAAAACTTATCTTAGCATTTTGACTGACGTGGTTTGCATGAACATCCGATAAAGTGAGGTTGGATGTAGAGACTACTGTACACTGTGTAATGCTAACAACTCTTTACACAATTAAATGGTACTCGTACATATATAAATAATAACATCCGATAAAGTGAGGTTGCATGTAGAGACTACTGTACACTGTGTTATGCTTACAACTCTTTACACAATTAAATGGTACTCGTACATATATAAATAGCTTCGAATACAGAAAATCAACAACATTTATAATATGGACTGTTAAATTTTGTATTTCTCATTATACTACAAATTACTTAATTAGTATGAATTCCTTGAAGCAAAAAAATGCGAAATCTACCTAGACATAATTCTCGAAATATTTTCATGACAAAACTAACAGCAGAAGAATTCAAATATATCAAACAAATGTTAAGTAAATAAACATAAGAAATCACAAAGTAAAAAACATATATTACTGGAAATTTGTGAAATGGATATTAATCATAATAAAACATGTTAAAGTACTTTTTTCAAAGCTTTAATTCTATATAGATCTCTATTTCTGCAAATGCATTTCTCTCCACATCGAAAAGGTAGTATATGCTTATAATTTCTTTCCCGGGTAAGCAATAAAGTATAAAATGTTACTCGTGGTGATTCTATATCGATCTCTTGAGTAAAAAAGATTCATTTTTGTTTTTTTATACATGGACAAGGAATGTATGTCAAGGATTTGTTCTAGTGTTATACTTCAAAATGACCCCGTTTTAACATACATAACCCCCCGGTCACGTTTCAACTTTGAAAATGACTATTGGGTCATTTTTTGATATAAATCCTAATCAATCCTTAACGTTGAAAGATGTGCTAAATGACTACAGGAGTTAATCTAAGATAAATGAGTGAACTTGGTAAATCTGAAAGCCAAATGATGATCAATAACTATGATAAAGAACGCCAGCTTTTAGAAGCCGCAGAATATATCGAGATCCCAGATTTAGCTTGTTTTCTCGTATTTCAACAGCTTGGGATTAAATATTTTGATATTCATTGAGACACGTTCAACAGTTTGCGAGTTATTAATCACAAACTATAATTAAGTGTTCCTTTTCAGCCTGCATAATTGTCAATGAAGAATTATAATAATTTAGAAATATATTGAACGTAACTGATTAGCATAAATAAGACTATCATTGCTTTCTTGTTTTCTTTATGACGAAATGACAACATGCAATGTAGTACATTCTGTACCGCAATCTACAAATATATACAGTAACCATAGTGATCTAAAACACTGTTGTTTTATAGTCATTCAAAGAGCTTGATATTTAGTTCTTTTGTTTGTTTGTCTGTTTGTTGTTTTTCTTTTTCTATTGGAGCAGAGTATAGATCGGGATAATCGCCATATAAATATTTCGTGATAAAGGATAAGATAAATCTTGAAATACGTCATAAAGTAGGTTTTCATATTCATTACAATAAATCTTCTCTGAAAGCTTATTATAAAATTAAGATCTCTTTTTGATTTTGTCGGGTTCAAATAATAATCATGACCGATGTCAAATAACTTAGGTTTATACATAAAAAATAAAATAATTAAGTAGAACTAAAAAAGAGGATACACAAAAATGTGATATAAATATATCATTTCATTATCTTAGTGTAATGTGGTATTTATTTGAATCGTGTGCATTTGAAAGTTTTATTTTTGTTTATGACAACGAGTACAATACAATAAGAACAAATATCCACTCCCTATCTGCAAAAATACATGCTACGGCATCCGTTATCAGCTTATCCACTAATCCAATCGGCAACATTGTATACCGATAATCATCATTAATATACATACATTTTGCATTATTATGAGATATAAAAATATTTCGTTACCATGGTTAGCAAAATAATACCATTAACATATTTTACTCATGAAATGGTATTTACCGACTCAAACATTCGACTGCTTAACATCTCTATGCTTGATACGTTATGGCTAGCATTAAAATGCTGTAATTACACAGAAACAAAACAAATGTTTGGCATTTTTGTATCAATAACCTTTTTTTTAAACGGCCCTGAATCGCTCACCTGAGAAATATTGCCTTCATCGCCTTTTATATAACAGTTATACTGAATACAAAATCCATGAAGCAGTACAGCAAAATAATTGTAATTTCAAACAAAAACTGTAACAGCGGTTCAAATTTTAATGGTCATAGCTATACAATCAAGTGACCTCTAGTGCGGAACCATATAATACCCATGACTTGAAAACTTTTGTCAGGTCCACAAGGCCATGTTAATCAATATCTTAACCCATGGTCTTGTGGTTTCTGACAAGATCTTTTAAAGACTCTCCTATATAAGCCTATATATAAAATCAAGTGACCGCTGGGGCGGGGCCAATTTTTGACCGCAGGGCCAAGATTTGAACAATCTTTGTAGATGTCTATAAGGCCATGTTACAAGCCAAATATCTAAACTCCAGGCTTGTGGTTCTGATAAGAAGATTTCTAGATTTTCCTGTATAAACCTATGTAAACCCAAGGGCCATGATTTGAACAAACTTGGTAGATGTCTTTAAGGCCATGTTACACACTAGATATCTAAACTCAAGGCCTTGTGGTTTTTGACAAGAAGATTTTTCTAGATTTTCCTTTATAAGCCTATATAAAATAAAGTGACCCCTTGGGCGGGGCCAATTTCGACCCCAGCGTCATGATTTGAACAAACTTGGTAGAGGCCCACTAGACAATGCTACACACCAAATATGCAAGCTCTAGAGCCTGCAGTTTTTACAGAAGAAGATTTTCTAAGATTGCATTTTTAAAATCTATTTTTAGCTTCTGTGACCTACATTTTTAACCATTCAAAATAATTTGAACAATTTTGATAGAGGGCATCTTAGGGATCAATCCTGTGAAATTTGGTAAAAATCAGTGGTTTAATAGGAGGTGTTGTTTAAAGGAAATTGTTGACGCCGAACGCACGGACGACGAACGCCGGACAAAAGGCGATCACAATAGCTCACCATGACCACGTTGTGCTCAAGTGAGCTAAAAAAAAGGATACCGATATTTTAATTATGATATCAGTAAATATTTTAAACCAATATCTGCAACAAACATTTGTATGTTAATTGGTTGTCCAAAGTAGATTAAATGCTTTCCTTAACATTAAGGTAAATTATAAAACAAAAATCAAAAGGAATAAAAATGTATTTGAAAACATTACAGCAACCAAAAATATATACATATATATATCCAAATATTATTAAGCTGTCCTTAAAAAATGAAGTACATACTTCATAGATAAGTAGTAGATACCAAGAAGTCCAACGGTATATTGATTGTTCATATATAAATGTACAATGTCTGCACTCAAAGCATATTCTAACAAAATCACGTGTTGTTGATTCACATTGACAAGTACTGTCCTAAAATAACCAAGGCTTATATGTAAGAGGATGATGAATTGCAGATGAAACAAATTTATATGAAAGTTATTTTATGCGATTTATCAAGAAATAAGAATTTTTCTATTTTAATGTTCTAAAAAAGGCATTCTTCAATATCTAAATCTAATGATCGTTATCTACATAAAACAACAGTTCAAGCTGGGTTGCAGCAGAGAAGTATTCAACAGAGATTAGAAACTGTCCGAAATAACGTTGATGTTTATTTTTCTCATGACGGAAAAACAACAACAACAACAACAACAAAAAGAAAAAGAAAAAAGGTGAACGGGATTTAAACGAGATCTCGCTGCGACAATAAACATATTGCAGACGCTTAACAGACATACACTTTACAGTGTTACTCACAAAAGAGATCAGCGATCAAATGAGAGATATGTATATATTTGGTTAAATCGGCAATAAATTGAAGAGGAAACTCAATATATTTATAATTGATATGAGCAATTTCACATATTTCACGTTATCTCGCGGTCACATGATCGTACACATAAATTATTGAGGGTTTCTCCTGAATTGCTCTTTACCTATGACAGAGTTGCGGATCTCGGTTATTAGGTCTTTGGTTGTAGTAGGTCTATCTTCTACATCGAATAAGTTTTGCATTCTTTCCGATATTATTATATGAAATCTTCAAGGTATTAATTCCTTCTACGATTAATTTTTAACGTATTATGTATCAAATCAATAACTTATTTTCAAGTAAATGAAAGAATCAAGATCTAACGGTTTTCCTCAAGCAGTTCTTTTAAAGTTGATCGGTAGAAATAAAAAAAGTTTTCTATTTCTTCTCTCCCTCGTTAATGTTGATGAAGTCTTTGTTTCCTGTCAAAAAAACATCGGCAAGTGTAGGTCACACTGCAGAGGAAAACGCTACTTTCGGAGAATATGGTATCTCTGAAGCAGGTGCCTGCTGTACCACGTGACGAATTTGTAAGAATTGTTAAAATGTTCAGCCTGAGAAGTGAGCGCAATCGCGAAGAGTGAATATGATAAGTCATGTGACGGCACACGGAAAAAGAAATTATAATAATAGGTTTTATTATTCTAATTATAGATTTAATACGGTTTGTAACGCTACTGTCTTTGACAGATTTTTCATCTGTAAACAAACTGCTTTATACAACGAGAGAAAATTTAATTACATTTTCTCTCAATAAAATCCTTTTTCGTATACGTTTGATAATTCTTAAAACCATCTCCAAATGGTAGGTATTCAATATTGAAATAATCAAAAAGTAAATTACTATACTTTACATAAGGTCGAAAACGCACTCTTAAATGCTTTGAGAACGAAACTTTCAAAAAAAAAGTCACATTAATTTGTATTTACTACAAACTGAACGGTATAATTCAGTGCGAAGTTCATTACGAAATGATAAAATTAATTATAAAGTTAACACCGTTGGTATTCAAAATTCAGTGCATTTAGCGACTGCTAAGTATATTCAGGTACATCTAATACTATACATCTACTGTTAACCGTTCAGGGATGCGTGAATATTATACATGAGGTCAGATACGTGGAACTTGGCCGCATTGCGTTGAGGCCGAATAGACAGAGACGTTCCCCAGCACCTCAATGCTTCCTCCAGTCGGTGTTCCTGTAGGTGGATCCAGCCCAGCAGGTTGTAGGCCGTATCTCGGTGATTTATGTCACCGGTCATGACCCATTCCAGGTTTTGTACGGCGACTTCTTTGTTTGCCTTGAAATCGAGTTTTGTGAATACCAGGTACTGCATAAAGAACAAAAACACTTTGGCATCAATAACTGCCCAGTGAAACCAGCTCTCAGCTATCTTGTCACGTGGCCCTGGGGTCATGTCCTCTAACCTGCGCATCTCATATTGTAATGGTGGGGGGACAATGTTGACTTCTGAAGGAAGAAAAGTGATACACGAAACTACCTCTGTATATATGGTTTCTTTTATTGATAGGTTTTTGTCTGTAATCTTATTTAAGAGTTCATTGTTTATATCATATCTTGTTAAATACCCACACTGACAAACAGACATAGTGTGCCTTGTCAATTCCCGATCCAGTTTCTCCAGTATCTCCTCACACTTCTTGTACTTCCCCAGTCTGTACAGTACTGCCACAAACATCAGGCGGGTGTTCATCAGGTCTGTAGCAAGGCCCTGGCGGAAATGATAGTCACTCCTTGACAATAATTGTCGTGCGGTTTGCTCGTGGTTTGTTTCTATTGCTTTAGAAGCAAGCGCCATGGCTAGCCTCTGGTTGACCAATGGGATCAAATAGGAGAACGCTTCTTTGGTCTGAAATTCAGTGTGATCCTGGACACAATCAGTGATCTGTAGATAGTCCCGAATTTGAAGTAGGATCTGTATGGTTTTGTCCGAGGCATTGTGAGAAACGGAAAAAGTCAGAAGATTACATGTATATGTAAAGGTCAAGGGCTTAGTAAAAAGATGAGTGTAAAACATATATCTGAAGTGTACTATGTTTGTTCTGTCAAAAATCATTCCGCGTGCAAGTGCATTGCCAACGTTATCAACTTTAAGACGAAACAATATATTAGGTCCAAGCCTTAATATTTCATCCAATATTTGTAAAATATTTTCACGTGTTTCTCTAAATTTGATTCGGTCAAACATATTGGAGTTAGACATAAAGTAATTTGGACAATTACTAGATTGCACCCTTTGGAACAGAATATCCAAACATCGAAACAAACAAAATACAAGATTTTCTGGTGTCCAAAGATCAGGCGGAGAGTTCTCTATTGCAAAGAAGAGACATGTCTTGCAGTGATAGGAAGAAATGGCATCAACTCCGCCAATATACGGTTGAATAATATCTTTCTTGATCATTTTCAACAAAATGTAACATTTATGTTGTACTGGATTCAAACTGAGCATGAGTTCCCGCTCTTGTAAAGAGAACGATAACCTCCATTCAATATCTTGTTCATTACTTCCTTCATGACCGATACCGACAACAAAACAACTCAGCTGGGCCATTCTACCTATTAATTCTTTGGAAGGAAAACCATAACGTCGCCTTCGATGGATCCATTCAGTGTAATCGTCGGGTATCCGTGTGCACCTAAAAGCAATAACTTGATCATTCATTATTCCACTTCCTATGTCAGATGTATCGGCTGGACCATTTTTTTCTCCTTGTAGAATTAAATGCTTGAGACAAATCCTGCCTTTTCTATCTGTGTCCCAAATATGCAGTACTTCTGCCCGATACACTGTCATTGGTACTTTATCACATACAACCTGTAACTTAAAATAGCCCGGCTGGGTGTGAGTCTCCTTGACCATCAAATATGACGATCCTTTCCCGGCCTCACTGATGTCGACGATAGCAGGTTGCTCGAGTACTAATAAATTATCTATATCTGACCACATTCCAGGAGTAGTAGTGCCCTCACACCAGCTTCCACATGTGTAAGTGTGAAATGGTTTATTAAAAGCGATTTGATAACTCGCGCTATCTATAATCTCACCGACAACATTCGCATTGTGCACGTGCCTCATCTCTTCGGAAGCACCGATCCTCTCCAGTGTCTCGTACAGACGAACAGACAGGTTTGTTTCGCTCTCGTCCATCTTGGAAGTTATTACATCTACCACACTGAAAATAAAATATTAATGTTTACAGTAAAATAGTTTAAATGGTATTTCCATACTTTTATTTTTCTTACAATCAAATATCAACTGCCAGTAGAAAATGAAACTCTTCAAATACTAGACCTTATCTCGAAACGACACGATTTTGTAATAATCAACCATATATATATATATATATATATATATATATATATATATATATATATATATATAACTTATATGCATAAAAGCACTAAGATAAAACAAGTATTTGACTAATTATAGAATATCTATCAAACAAACCAAATTCTTGAGAGGACCAAAAATAATGATTATACTCGTATGCGATCCGATTAAAGATTTTGGTCAGTTTTATTAAATTTATTAGTGTATTGTATGCTATTAAACAAACTCCATTCGATTGTTGTATCAAAACGAAAGTGATGTTAATTTCACATTGGTTTATACTTTATAATTGTAAGAAGAGTAATTCCTCATCATTTATTGAATAACTTAATTCAACGACATATGAAACAAAGATAGGAAAGTCCTGTAACAGACAGAGGAAAATATTATTTTGTCACGCGACAGGTCACAGAATTTTTCAAACTGTCTAAAATATATGGAAAAGTCACACAGGAAAAATAACTTTGACATAAAAGTATCATTTTTCTAGTGCAAGAAAGCATTTTCACTTTAATTCATTTTTAAAATTCATTACAATTCATATTTAAATTCAACCAGTATAGCAGAAAAGCAACAAAATCTACATATTTTTGTTCATGCAGTTGCTTCTGTATTTTACTCTTTTTTTTCTAACTTTAATATAGTAAATATCATTTTGAAAGCAATGTATTGTTCTATTGCAAGATATGAATTATTTTCAAACATCTCAAACAGAATAGCAGAAATTTGCAAACGTGACTTTGCGAGATCTGGAAATCTGCCCCATGATTTTGAATGATTTTGATTGCTTGCCAATCTTTGTAATTGTAGGTCTATACTTAATTCGCCAGATTAACACAAACAATGATCATCTTAGCCTGTCTGTGATTTCAGACATCGTATCCATAAATAGCACAAAGGTAAATCCCACGTCTTGTCGAATCATGTGACTATCAAAGGACTGATAGTACTGATAACTGCCTAAAGCAGATTGAATTCACAAATTTTTCACATAGGTACACATATCCTATATTGTGGTGGAAACATTGCGTTACATGTCAGTGTTGTAACTTGTTGTTATTGCATATGCCACATTTGGAAACAAATAATGTTGATAAATATCGGCACTGGAGGCCGTTTTATATAATCAGATTACTGTTTAGCAGAAAACTTGTTGGATCATGAATAAATTAAGATTCACTTGACTTTTCAAATATATCATTGTAAGATTCAAGCATATTCTCCGTATACATGTGAATATTTATAAATTTATTTACAAAGATATGCTTAAATAGCTGTCATTTTATTCAAAGTGTTAGATATATATATCTGAACCCATTCCATGTTTAAGTAGTGCTCTTATGCCAATTTCCATATACATAATAATCGCGTAATGGCTTATTCTATTTCAGAAGATCTTAAACATCAAGATTTCCATTGTCTTACCACGGAGGTACATTCTTTCACATATATACGGAGAATATTATTCACATTTCTGGTCTTACAGATAACACTCCCGTTGTGGATGTGTCTCATCTTCTCGGAAACACCGATCTTCTTAAGTGCCTCGTACTAAGACGTTTCTTTGGCCGTCACCCTACTTGGAAGTTATTTCATCTATCCCACTGTAAATAAAATGTAAATTTGTTTAAATGGTGCTTCGATACTACTTTTCTTTCAGGAAAACATATACAAATAGTAGAATAGGAAACCCTATTTATAGTAGATCTTGCCTGAAAATAACGCTACGGACTTGTTCTTATTATCAAGGTAATCAAGCCTTGCGTAGATATAAACCATTTTCACAATTATTTTACGAAACAATGAATATCTGTCGAACAATTCTAACGTTAGATAACTCTAGACAGTAAGAAAATGACTCATTGATGTCACATTATGCTAAATATGTTTGTCTGCCTTTATGAGCTTATGAATATAGTAGCGTTACTATATGAAAACGAGAATGAAGTAAATTTAACAATGTTTTATAATTCATAACATAATTAGAATACCAAACCTTTTACGCAATTGTAATAAAGTAATCCAACATCATAAATGAAAAACCATATTTGTCTGACGTCGGATTTATAAATAGCATAAAGTGGAATCCCAAAAACATAAATATCAAAGGACTGATAGTCTTGAAAGTTGTTTAAAGCAAACTGAAATCATGAACTCTTTACAAGGTTATGCTGTTTCGGAAACATAACGTTATAGTTATGCTAGTGTTGTTGTTATTTATGTTTATTGATAAATATTGGTATTCGAAGCGGTTGTACGACATATGATTCGCTGTATAGCAGAAAATCTCATGATTTTATATATATATTTTCGACTTTTATTTTCGATATGTGTGTGTGTGTGTGTGTGTGTGTGTCATTAAAACGTGCTAAATGTATTACCATTTTACTCTAAGTGTTATAAAATAACTGTTAGAAGCATTTCCAAAAATAAAACAAGTGTTTTTATTCTAATTTTCATTCAAAACAGTTTTATTTTCCATCTGTGACACGACAATGATTGTCGCCTTGTTTTGTGTGGGTTACATCCCTTACTACAAGGGACACATGAAGGAGGACTATAAGAAGGATATGATCATATGTACGTCTAAGAATAGCAAGATGATAAATGCGTTCAAACGATTTGCTGATGGAATCGAACAGAAAATCTATCGTGAATTCGAGCTTAGACAGGGAGTCATTAAGTACAATCTTAATATTTAGGAAATTGCATTGGGATGGGAAATACGGTCATTCAAGACAGGGAGTCACTTTATACAAGGGCAAAGGGGTTTGGCACGAAAGATGGGTAATAAATCACTGCGTCGCTTGTATGTTGTGATTTTCTGTTACATAAATGTATACACTTGCAATAGGTGCAAAGTATTTAAAGATGCCATCATAAATGACTGAGGTATTTGCATTTTTCAAAGGAAAGTATGAAACTAGGTCAGTCGGGAGTCTAGTATCCCTTGTATTATATTAAGTAATTTATGTTCCATTATTCGTGCTAAACCCATTTGAACAGGGGGTCACTAAGACAGTCACACCTTTTGAAAATGGTTAAACTGCACCGATTCCACTGGTCGTTTTGCCATATTAGATTGTGTGTTTTTTTACTTTTAGCCTCCCATCAAAATCATTCCAGTTATTTTTCGACTTTGTCTAGATACTAGATATATAACGCTACCACACTGGGATATCACGCCATAGACACATGGCACGATTCCTCACCTGTTACATTATATCCTGACACTGTGCCAATCAGCCCTGGAACTACCTAGCTTATATGTTGAGAGGCCAAGCAGGGAGGTGCCAGTTCTATTTCAATGACTTTACGACGGTATAACCCCTCTTAAACAATGAGGGGAAAAACAAAAAGTGGCAATAATGAGATTTATATGCTTTATTATGGTAATGTCATGAAACTGACGGAAGAAAGTGAAGAGATAACAATAGACTGAATGAAAAGATATTGGTTTGTGGCCTGTCCACTAGTATTTGTAATCATTTAATCAAATCACTGTGTGGAATAAAGCCTTATTTAAAATGACTTGGATTAATTAATTAATTAATTAATTAATTAATTAATTAATTAATTAGAAAAAAAGATCAATCTTCTGAAACATTTCAAAGGGCCCAAAATTTGAGCAAGTATAATATCATAGTGTTTGCCTGTCCAGCAATCAAAAACGAAACTAAGCTTTAACCATTAACCTTTTACCATGTGTCAGCAGTATGAACCAGATCAGTATCAGAGTTACTCGTTAGTTTTCACCACATTGGAAATGAGGAAGTAACCACTGTAAATCCAATTCTTTTCTGTCTGATCTGACATTACAGAGGTAAAATTCCACCAACAATACTTTGCATTAAGTAAAACAAACATTACACATGTAAACACATTTTATTAGTTTTGTTTTATGAATTACTTTAAAAAAGAATTAATGTCATAAGTCAACAAGAATATTCATATTACTGACTCACTATATTTGTTATAAAACAAAATATCTACGTATTTATATTAGGGAATCAAGAATGATAAAATACGCCCTTAAGTATTTAAGTATTACTTAGCGTTAAGAAGGGTTGGCGGAATAGATGCATGGTGTGAAATGGAGTTTGGTAGTAGAGTGGGGTTTACGGACAATCTCACCAGGAACTCATTTCACTAAACTTCAAACAAATTTAACCAGGAACCCATTTCACTAAACTTCACTCAAATGTCACCAGGATATATTTTTACTTAACTTCACTCAAATTTCATCTAAGTCATGAGAATGTTTCCTTCACAGTTACTCCCTAATTTCCTATTTACAGAATATAACGTAAAAAAGGTGACATTTTTCATTTCTTTTACAAACTAAACACTTTTTGAACAGTACTATGTAATGAATTTGTACACATGGGACAGAGATGTTCATAATTTCAGGTTTGTAAATCTATGCTCCTTTTCTTACTTTTTCTTAAGAAAGAAATTGTTTCATATAAACGGAAATAGTTTTACCATGTAAATTAGGAAATAAGGAAAAGATCTGTATGATGACTTTCATATATTTGAATTTGCATAAAAATAAGTAAAGCTGGGCAGAAACCTTAACTGATAAAAAAAAAAAAATTAATGATGTATTAATATTAAATAAAAAAAGATAGACAAATATAAATAATATATGCATTGGACTCAAAAAATACAAATTGGCATTTAATACTTGCAATCCTTGAATTTACAAACTCACAGTTTCTCAGCTCAGCTTTAAACCAGAAAACATTCTTAATATAAATTCTGTCATGTCTATGTTCATTTTTTTTTTAAAATTATTGAAACATACTCCTGTTGTCTTTTTTTTTTTTTACTTTCCTTTTTGGGGGAGGCGATATTTTTAGTGAATTATTAATGGTTTCTCATAAAACAAAGATAAAACTATTAAAATATATATGCACATAAACTAAAAAGCATCGATAATTAACCAGGAGATATGCTAACTGACAGAAAATGCAAATTTCAAACCATTCCAATCTTACACACATAAAAATAAATAATTATCCTCTATTAATTTCATCTTAGTGCATAAACATATATACATTTCAGGATAATTTTGCAGATAGACATAAATTTAAAACAAAAATGATTCTTTCTCACACTGTAAGGATTTAAATACTAGCACTCCTGATTGGAATGTTGGACTTCTGTCAAATAAACAAAATCAGTATGCACAATTTTGTACAAGCAACTGTTCAGCTACTACGATGAAAACATATAAGATTTCAAAGCAGTGAACTAAAAAATTCTCTCAAGTAATAGAATTTGAATAAAAAACAATCCTTATATTTTCCATTTGTAAGAAATATTTAAAAAAGGAGAGGGGAGGGGTCTAAGCCAATTATTAAAAGCAATGATACTGTTAAGTCATAAGGTATCATATCTAGATCAAACTGAAAGTAAATTACAGGCAATCAAACTGGAAGTAAATAACTGCCAATTAAACTGAAAGTAGTTCTTAACCTGAACTGGCTTTTCTGTGTTCCTTCTTCATTACTTGGGCAGTGTGGATTAATGAACAGTATAAAACAGATCAGCCTGTCAGTAATGACTTGACTTGACTATTTGAGTTTACCGTCGCTTCGACAGTATTTCAGTCATATAGCGACGTCCAGCTAATTACAGGTGGAGGAAGACCCCGAATGCACTGAGCCACGGAGAACCACCGACCTACCTCAAGCCAGCTGGAAGGCTTCCTCACATGAAAATCTGAATGACCCTGCCAGGATTCGAACCCACGCGGTGAATGGCTGAGTGAGTGTTAAAGTCAGCGACTTTACCCTCTCGGCCACGGAGGCCCCTGTGAGTAATGAACCTTTCCCATTATATCCGTGTAGTTTTGAGCTGTGACATTACCTATCGTTGAAGGATTATTTTCTTTACATAGCAATGTGAACTGCTGACAAACACTAAATTGTTCTTTCCTGTAAACCATGTCAGTTGCATGAATCTGAATCTTTACCCCCTGGTTCCCAAAATACTTGGTTCTACATGTGTACATTAGAAACCATAAATCACATGATATCCCTGCACTGCTATTGGTTAATCTAATAACAAAATTTAAATATTTTGTAAACATTGAAAAAGTCAACTCTTAGGTTGTAAAGGCTTCATATTTTGCACAATGAATTTTTCCATGAAAGCTTTCTGATGATAAAGAGATAAACTTTCTTGGACATAAGAGAAATGCAATATCTAGTTATAACAGAACCCAAGATATTATGTCATGGAGTTATCATATAACAAGTCCTCCCTTTTGTTTTTTACATCCAGAATTTGTTGCTACCATAAAACTGAAGGGACTTTTTTGATGTAAAGGTGTAGAACTAAGGAAAATAAAACAAATCATCACATATTCTAATACTATGGGCAAACCCTGTTAATGTTCTGTAAGCCATAATTTATCAAACAAAATTCTATAAACATACAGTAAGGTCATGATCACATGAAGGTAAAGGTCACAGTTCTGTAAGTGTGGGAATATTGTGCTTGAAATCGAACCATAAAGATGGCCTAGTGTTTCAGAACATAGTGTTACTTATATATGCATATACCATAAAATAAATGCAAATTGGAACAACTTAAACTAACCCTATCAATTGTTCCTGGGCTGTTCATGCACTGGTACTTTATTTATTCAATATGATTATTTTGAAGGGAAATATGCAAATACTATTTCAAAAACTATACTTGATAATTACAAAAAAAAATCATCAAAGTTAAAAATTCCAATCATTAAGGAAGATAATTTAAAGAAAAAATATGGAATGGATATGAAATAACACCAATTCATGACGTATGATCCATTATGCCTGAAAAAAAAGAGAGACACTGAAACTATTTCATAATGTAGGCATTGACCCTTTAGCCTCATTATCATACAGTTGTATCCTGACTCCTTGACAGTGCAGACCCAGGGTCTCCTGTTTGCTAATATAATAGTGCAAAGAAAATCCATAGTTCCATATAAGTCATAAACTTGTACATGAATATTTATGAGATAAAGAATTAAACTTTAAATTAAGAAAGGAGAGCAAACCAATTTACAATAGCTACAAACAATAGACCTGAAATGGCAAACATCACAGCTAAGTACATTGGTTATTTATATATTTATCCTTTCATACATGCCTCCTTCACATGCCTCTTTCACACACAAAAAATAAACTAAGACACGTCTTAAATATTGTCACATACACTTGGCAAAAAAATGATAAAATATCATTTGTTATTAACTTGTTTTATTAAGGCATTGACTCAAACATAATACTCCTAACTCGAGAAGCGCTCTACAAACTTAACTACCGTATCACAGTACTGTTACATTTTTTTCTCTCCATATTTAAAGTCATTTTTATCAGATTTCAATAGACCATGTTATATTTTAATCAAAATACTGATGAATAGAGAACGAGTTGCAAAATGACCTGGTTATATATTGGTTGTAGAAGTCATTTTCTTGTAGTTTGCACATTTTAAAGGATAATAATTCAAGGTAAGGTCTGATATGTGCCCAATGTTATCTCCGATTTTCTCACTATTACAAATAAAATATTTCACATCATTGAAATACCTTCCAGTATTATTAATACCAGATTACCCCCAATAACTTAGATATTACTGAATCTAATTCACTACAGTAGGATCTCGTTAATCCGAGTAATTGGGACAAACTTCGAAATATTGATTATTCGGATTACAAATCCGGTCGAAGTTTGTGTTCGTGCATTGCCTGGTTAATTATCAGGTACATGTTCTTGTATTATATTAATCGGAATAGGTGTTAGAGGCATTTAAACGGAAATACAAACACAAATAACAATTGTGAGAAATAATTTTTGTAGACAATGATTATTACGAATGTGAGTGTACATGAACAACAGAGATACAATAGATGAAAAATGAATGATTTAGAGTTTAATTGAAATTCGTTCGCTCGGTGAAGCTGCGGAGAGTGACCATCACCAATTAAACATTTCAGTTTGGAAGCCAAAAAATATCAAATGTCGAAATTACCGGTAAATTTGCTTCCTACATTTATTTGTGGTTAATTATCTGACTAGTTCAGCCAAAGAAATCTTATCATTCCCATTGCTGTAATGTGTTATTTTTTTCTGTGTTATTGATATGATCTTACTTACGTAAATGGTTTTATACCCAATAGATGTTGCTCGCAGAGAGATCGCTGATAGCCGCGTACTCTTACTATAAGCCGGATTCCAGTCAGGAACATAAACAATGGAATCCCGTATTACACCGAATTATTTAAAGAAAACTTTATATGTTAAAAGAAATTTAAAAAAAAATGTATATATATATATTTTATATTAAAGTATTTACTATCTTTTGAATTATTTTTGAGACAAGTACCTAACTATTCCTTAGTGAGAGTCATACTTTATTTGTAAATGCAAAGTTTAAGAAAAGCAAAATAAATAACATTCATAATGTGATACTTCTGAAGTATATGATGAAATAAAATATGGTGTTGTAAATACATTAATACCATATTATTAATTAATCAATTAATTAATTTATTTATTTGTAAGTTTATTCACAAACAAGCATACATGATAGTTAGAAAATAGCACATCAATATTGTAAGTGTAGTAGCCAATGTTAAAACAACAAAGTATTTATCCATTTACGATGTTAATGTCTAATTTCTTACTGTTAATATGCGTTATATGAAAAGGTGGAGTTTTTCTTTACTGATTAACATCGTTTGTGTTTGTCAAATGTAGCAAGTTCTCGTCTGACATTAATCTTTTTCAAGTATCTTAAAAGGACTGCCTCCCAGATGCTAAAATGACGAAACAATAAAATTTCTGATTTCGACAAAATCAATGTTATAATTGCATGTGAGGCAATGGAATTTGTTTACTGATAGCTTACATTGTCCAAAAAATCCCGAGATATTGCTGTTTTCGTAGTTTTTTTCCAACGCAAATTGTATTGCGCTACAAACGTTATAAGTACTCTATAAGTTTTAAAGATAAATTTCTGAAAAATCATGTTACATCGCAAGTGCCCGTTCGCCTAACCGTTCCACATACTATTCCCATTCTTCCCCATCAGGAGAATATTCCTCTATCTTCCATTCGTGGTCAATTTCAGTTGTTGTTTTTTTCACCGCCAATGCAATCACGGCGCTAGTTGAGATGCACTTATTAATTTTAGAACAGTTACACTCAATGTACAACAAACACAATAGACATAATGCACAAGATATTTATAGTGAACATGATCTGTTACAGATTTGATGTCACTTTGGTTGGAAATCCAGACATATTATAACGGTTAAGTAGCATAACTACTTACCTCTTCGATAGTTGACGCTGAGGACTCCGACATTTTGTTTACATCAAGTCCCTCGCCGCCTTGGGTTCAAATCCAGAGCTGATCATTCGGAATAGTAAGTCACTGGTGTTGTACAAGTCAAGCACGCACTAATATCCTTATAGACATAAAACAGTTTCACACTGTTTTGAAGATAGAAACATGGAATGAATCTTTAAGAATCTTTAATAGTTGCTATTTGCGTGGTATTTAAGTTAATTTAATATGACTTCCTTATCGTTTCTATACCCCAGGAAGGTATTTCAGAGAATAACACAAGCAAACAAAATGTCAAGGTATGTCATTGTTTCATTCAAGCATAAAGCGTCCGTTGTAAACATTGGCCGTGTAGAATGGGTTATTAGCAGTGTGGCATTAGATGTGTAAACAAATATGAGGTGAATCAGGTGCTTGATATTCGAAAAAAAAATTGTTTGCGTTCATTTTCACCTCAGTCAAATTGGTTTAATCGGCTTTCTTGCTTGCGCTGAACGTTCCACAGACAGTCCTACGAGACTTTGTCAACTGCGATATTTAGTACAGGTAGTTACCTTCTGTTTTTAGATGGGTAAGCCGAAGGTTTTTTCACTGTGTAATATTTGAGACGAAAATATTGAAATGGATATATGGAGTAATTATTGTTAGAATTTATAGAAAAAAGTGTCATCTGCAGCAATCTGCATTTTATTATCCAAATGCCCGAAAAACTGTCGACGGGACGTTTAACCCAATCAACAGCATTCTGTATTTAATAGTCACCTAATCCCCGTAAAAATAGGCTATTTATATAAAGTATGACATCTTCATAAAATATCAATGACTTGAGAGAATATGTATTTGTTATCGTTTATATCTTAAATTTTATAGAATTTATCGATAGCGACGCGAAGCGGTGAGATAAATCCATAACATTTAAAATATAAACGAATACATATTCACATTTAGTCTCCGAGCCATTAAAAGCATTGCCTTTGACCACGCGTCATGAAACAAACGCCTGGGTACAAGGCTACATGCAAAACATGACGAAATCATCCGCCACCATAAGAAGCTCCGCTCGTTTAGTTCTAAAATCACGTAGGCAACATTCTGAATATCAAACCTCACGAATCATTAATGCAATATATTTGAACGAAATGTAAGCACTTCATTAGACGTTTTCGTCGGACATACTGTATAAGAAATCCTTAATCAAATGCTTGTGATAGAATGATATTAACCATACCCCTCTGCAATAATCCTTCTTGTGTCGCTTGCTACCATCTTGACAGTCTACTCTGATTTTACCGTTTTAGAGTATTAGTCTCCAGATAACTAATACCTTTTTTTACAATGCAATCATTGTGAAGGTAGGGAAATTAACAACAAAAATCATATATTTAATGTCATGCGATAAAAGTTATATTTTGTTTTTGGGGAGAAGACGGGTTTATTTCATTTTATAATAAATTCTCTCCTACGGCTCTAGTATAACACAGTGAAATAATCTGTCTTCTCCCCAAAGACACGGTAACTCACGATTCCAAACTGAAAGCAGAGTGTAACCCTTAATGATTGGTATTAACGTTATAGTTTAACGTACCCTAAACTAATATCTTCACTGGTTTTCATCAGTTTTATCTGGTTATCAGAATAAGGAATAAACATTTATGTGTACGCACGTTTATATATATATAAATTTGCATATTCTTGAGCGGATACAAATGATATGGGTTTTTACACATGTTTCTGTTTCATTCATTTGATGATACAGTTTTATATTATAGGTTTAGTGTTACACAAACACACAAAGACACACATACATGAAGGTCATCCTCACCATAGTTACTTTATCTACCTATATATAAATCGATTGATTTAAAATGTGTCTATATAATATGTGACAAGGAGTCCAGGGCTATTTTCGAAAGTATTTAATATATGATTTACAAAAATTACAATTAAACTAATCTATTTAGATTTGAATAAGCGTATTGTTTAACCGGATATCTTAATACAGCAGTTATCTTACGAAACTTAAATATTTTGCCTATGATTTATGAGAAGGGATTTTATTTAACCTGTTCAAGTGCATGTGTAGATTATAACTATACATTACATATTATCCTCCGAGATATATATTTTTTTATTTTGCATTGAAGCAGTGAAAGAAATAAAAAAAAATCAGCAGGTACAGCTTGGGACAGCAATGTGTAATGTGGACACTGTTATTAAGGATATTGAGATAACATTCGTAATGCCTATGATTAATCAACCGCTCTATCAGATCAACCATTTATTTTCGTGTAAATTTCTCCTCTCCAATTTACAAAATATCCCTTTTTGTGCATGAAGTAATAATTTCTTTTGGTAGAATCATATTTTACCATGCTTGTTCTAAGACATATGAGGGAAAAATAGTTATTTCAGAAAGATAATGTTTCTGCTTTTTATCTCACCTGAGCACGAAGTGCTCATGGTGAGCTATTAGGATCACCCTCTGTCCTGCGTCGTTCGTGGTCAACAATTTGCTTTAAACGACATCTCTGAAACTGCTGGACAGAACTTATTTAACTTGGCAGGAATGATCCTTGGGTGAACCTCCACAAAAGTTGCAATAATAAACTTCCGTTGACACATTTAGAACTCTGGTTGCCATTGCAACGAAAAGAAAAAATATGAAAAATTAAAAAAACATCTCCTCCAAAACTACTGGCCAGATTTTAAGATATTTTAGTAAGATGTTCCTTGGGAAAATCTATACCGAAATTGTTAAAATTATTCCAACCCTTAAAAAACATGGCCGCCAGGGGCGGAGCTAATTTGCCTTAACTGTATATAGCGAAAACTTTAAATCACATCTACTCTGAAACCGCTGCACAGAATTGATTAAACTTGGCAGGGATGATCCTTGGGTAAACCCTCATAAAAGTTGCTAAAATACACTTGATCCATGTAGAACTCTGGTTGTCATAGCAACAGAAATAAAAATATGGAAACTTTAAAAACCATCTCCTTCAAAACTTCTGGCCAGATCTCACAATTTTTTAGTACCGATTAATGACTGTACAGAAAACTGCTTTTTTCATATTTAGCAATGTATCACATATATCAGTAAACTGCTATTTTTATAAATAACAATGTATCACATTGATCAGAAACTGCCATCTTTTATATTTAGCAATGTTTCACATGTATCAGTAAACTGCGATTTTTGTATTAAGCAATGATTTTGATATTAAACAATATTTCACATGTATCAGGAAATTGCTATTTTTTTCTTAAGCAATGTTTCACATATATCAATAAACTTCTTTATTTATATTTAATAATGTATCACATGTATCAGTAAACTGCGATTTTTATATTTAGCAATGTATAACATGTATCGGAAAACTGTAATATTTATATTTAGCAATGATTTACATGCATCAGAAAACTGCTTTTTTATACTTAGCAACGTGTTACCCAGGTATTATTTTAACAGAAATTCATGTTTCATGTGATATTGTGCATTGTTGTTTATGTTGTGCATGTCATTTGTCATGTTTTGTTGTGTATTTAGTGCATGTCTGTAGTGAGTGTGTTTGTTTAGGAAAAGTGTGCATAATGATGTGTCATTTTGTGAGTGCTGATCGAGTGTATGATGGGTAAATCAGTCATGTGTATCGTTTCTTTCTTACTTTCTCTGCTCTACTCTTTTTCTCATTCTGGGTTTTGTCCTCGGACAGTAAAGTTAACATTGTCTTAGGAGAATTTATATATTGAATTTTTTAACAGCCTTTATTGTTTGCCACCGCCCGGTGAGTTATTTTGTTTTTCTAGATTGTATTTCTTTGAAATTAGACTGTCAATTGGAATTTGTTGAAATTGTTTTCGTTGAATAGCATTTTTTATTGTGATCATATTCTTTTCTTTTTCTTCAACAGGTTTTGTTTTTATTTTAAATCAAATACATTCAAGAACCTGCAACCGGATTCCTTATTTATGTAACCCCGGTAACAGTGGCGATCCCGGCTTTTTCGTAACCGGGCGATCGGTTAATGCAGAAGGAGGGAGGAGAGAGAGATGGCTGCAGGAAGGGCAAACCTGACCTGGGAGACTTCTATAGTCTGATTATCAACGTTGGATGCAGTTTTGTGTGCACCACCCTTCGTGTTTGTGCCAGTGTACGTTGTTGTGCCAGTGGCTGTGTTTTTTATGCTAGCATCGTTAATTCAGCGCTGTATTTTTTTTTCATCTGTTTTGTGATTACAATGATTGTTTTCTGTGTCTGTACCTGGAATTGCGAGCGGAAAGGATAAACTTTAGAGACTTTGGAGTTCGCATCGGGAAGGAGCTTCACGCCATTAATTTCACCAGTGGATGGAAGGAACATTCTCTAAACGGACCAAAAGTACTGTAATATTTATTTATTTCTTTTGAATTTATCTTGATTTTTGTTATATTGTGTGTGAAATACGTATGCAAATTTAAGATACATACTAGGTTCATTATTTGTGTCAGTTTGTTTGTGTTTTTGGAAATCCCACGGCTATTTTTAGGTGTTTTACAGTGGCGAAACCTATGTCGTCCTTCACCTTTGGGTAGGGGAAACAACTACTTTTTACTGTTGTACTCGTTCATTTTTCTGTCATTCTCATAATTTATGGTCTCCCTGCATTTTTTAAGGTCTGTATATATATATATATATACTCAACAACTTTTCTAATTGGTCACCCTTTGATTTTGATATTTTTCAATACTGGTGAATATATTGATGGTAAACCATCACAATTGAGTTACCATGAACATAACCTTGAGGTATACATGGATTTTGCCAACAAAAACATCGTGAATTAAACCTATGATTTCTATTTTGTAATAAACAGTTCTTTAATTTAAATACATTAGATTTTCATACACTTTTTTTCCTCGTGATATTTTGATGAAATTATCAGGTGACCAATTAGAAATAATATATATATATTTTTTTTTTCTTTGCTCAGATTTCATATTATTTTGTATTATTTGTTTAGTAATGTGTATGTGACCTATTGTTGTATTTATTGTCAGTTTGTAAACCAGGCGGTGATTATTTTTGAGGTTTAAAGATTCTTAACAGTAGATTTTTGTTTTACTCATTTTGAAATTAGAGTTGATTTTTTTTTGTCTTTAGTTGTTTAATTTGGAGCCTTTTCTACACTCTTTTTTTATCCTGTTTTCTTTTCTTTTGTCTGATATGTGTATGTGATTGAATATGTTTGTATAATATCAACTTGAATGTGTTCCTATTTCAGCTAAGAAATGGTGCCTTTATTCAAACTGTATATGTTTATTAATTATCTTTTTCAGCAGCAGTAGAGTAATAATTTCTTATTTTCAGATTGTATTGACCATTTGTTTGCATTTCAATGTATTTATTTTTTTATTTTTTATAGTCTATATTAATAAGGAATTGTGTTGCAGCCCAGAACACTGATTGTACAGTAATCTGTTTTGTATTTTCAGCATTGATATTTCAAACTCTATTTCATTATGACTGAATCAAAACAGGTACATTCGACACCTTTGTCGAAGTTTGCTGACAAAAACTTAAGTAGGTCGACACCGAAGGGACGCGGCCTGACACGCATTTTCCATAATGACCAGCACAATGATGAGTCAAGGGTATTCAATGTAACTCCCTGCATTCCAAAACTTCCAGCTTTTTCAGGTGATGATCCTGTTCCTAAAGGTGAATGTTCATATGTTTAATGGCGTTATGAAGTCAAATGTTGTTTAAGTGACCCTGATCAAACTGAACACTGTTTTACAGGCTATTCGCAGGTCTACTCGTGGCACTGCTAGAAAGTTGATAATTCCTCTAGGTGACAGAGCTGAGACGGATGATGTCTTGCGAAAGCTTGATGCCATGTTTGGTAACGTTTCAACACATGGAATGATCATGCAAGAATTCTTTAATGCCAAGCAGTCTAATGGTGAGTCAGTCACCACTTTTGCTTGCAGGCTTGAAACTTTGTTACAAACTGCCATTGATAACAATCATATTACCCCAGAGTCTAAAAATGATCTTTTGAGGCACAAATTTTGGACATCATTATCAAATGATAAATTGAAGTCCCAGACACGCTACAAATATGACACCATTTCAGATTTTAAATTCGGGTCGTCGATAAGGAAATCTCCTTAAATACAGTGGGTATTTCTACCTGTAAAAAGGTTCATGCTACACCAGTTGGTGCACAAATGAGTCTAGAAGATAGACTTGAAAAGATGGAAAAACCCCTTAAGACAGAGATATCTCATGTTGAATCTTGTTTGGAAGCAAAGTATGAGAGTAAGTTGGATGAAATATTGAGACGGCTAGATTCAGCTACACCACAGACCGGCCAGTATTACTTAGCTTATCCTCGTAGTGTTGGCAAGCCAAACCAGTTATATTATAATGGTACTAGGGATAGTTGGCAGGGTAATACTAGAGGAATGCAGTCTGGTCGAGGTCGTGGTTCTACCTCTTTTAGGCCTACCTATGCTCAGCCAAAAGAGTAACCGCCTCAGTAGAGGTCCATAGTGAGGCTGGTGACATTGATGGTCCATCCAAAGATTTACTCTCTAGATTGGTTGGGGAATCGAACCAAGCTACTGTCTTTTTAAATGGTAAAGAGTTTGTCTGTCTTATAGATACTGGGTCAATGATTACTGTTGTAAATGAAAGCTCTGTGAAGACTTTACCGGAAATACCTACCATTTTGCCTTTAGAAAATTTAGGCCTTGATATTTCATTAGCAGATGGTGCAAAACTTCAGTATCTTGGTTATATTGAGTGAACTATGTCAGTCCCATTTTCAGATTTTAAGGTTGACGTTCCAGTTTTGGTGACTCCTGATAATGAGTTTTCCCAGTCATGTCCTATTATTGTAGGAACAAATGTTATTAGGCTTTCCATGGATCACTCCGAATCCTTTCATTTGCCAGCTGAATGGGAAACTGCTGTCATCAGTTTGACATGTCAGTCTTTTTCAGCTAGGTTATATGGCAAAAAGTCTTTCAAACTAGCTCCTAATCAGACATCAACTCTGACATGTGTTGTCAGGAATGTTGACCATAGCATCTCACAGGTGGTTACAGAAAATCCTGATATTGGCAATCCTGGATATTTGATGTGCCCACGGCTTGTTAAACTGAAGCAATCTAGATCTGTTGCCAGAATTGCTGTCAGGGTCTGCAATATGACTGCAAAGCCTATAACAATTCGGCCAAAGTCAACTGTTTGCCAGCTCACCCAGGTTGATGTTGTAGACAGTTTGGCTTCTGAATTGCCTACATGCAAGACTGAAGATACTGCGTGCGATGACTTAGGTGTTAATATCAATAAGGACAACCTCACTCCTTAGCAGGTCCTTAGGGTTCACCAGGTTACAGGCAACTGAATATTGGTTGTACTGATATTCCTCAACACAAGATTGTGTTAGAGGATGACAGGCCTTTTAAACAACCATACAGAAAGATACCACCTGCTATGTATGAAGAGGTCCGCCAGCACTTCAAACAAATGCTTGATGCTGGTGTGATAAGAGAGTCAGATAGTCCTTACTCCAGTAATGTTGTGCTTGTCAGAAAGGAAGACGAAAGTCTTCGTTTCTGCATTGACTGGAGACTCTTGAACTCCCGTACTAGGAAGGACGCATATATGCTACCTCGCTTCGGGGACATTGTTGACTCTCTAGTTGGCTCAACCATGTTCTCTAAGCTTGACCTCAGATCAGGGTATTGGAATGTAAAAATGGAAGAGAGCAGCATTCCCTACACAGCGTTCTCAGTTGGAAACTTAGGTTTCTATGAGTGAACACGTATGGGCTTTGGACTGACAAATGCCTGTGCTACGTTCCAGCGACTAGCTGAACGTACTATGGGAGAGCTCCACTTACGAGAGTGTCTCGTCTTTATTGACGATATCCTGATATTTTCAAAAAACTTTGAAGAACATTTCAGACGTTTGGAAGCTGTATTTTCCAAACTAGCTGAACATGGTCTCAAGTTGAAACCTTCGAAATGTGAGCTGTTCATTTCTTCTGTTTCATACTAAGGACATACTATTTCAGCTTCTGGTATACATACAGATCCTGAAAAGACCTCTGCTATTAAGAAGAGACCAGTTCCTAAAGATGTAAAGGAACTGCGGCAATTCCTGGGCTTTGCTGGCTATTACTGTCGCTTTGTTAAGAATTATGCTTCTTTAGCTAATCCTCTTAATACCTTGCTTCAGGGACACTGTCTTAATGGTAAGAGAGGCTCTAGGAAAAAGAGGAAGAACAACCCTGTCAAGTGGTCGTGGGGTGAGGAGCAGCAAGCTGCTTTTCATACCATCATTGAGAAGCTTTCAACTGCCCCAGTCTAAGCTTTTGCTGATTACACAAAACCCTTCATCCTACACACTGACAGCTCAAGCACAGGTCTTGGTGCAGTCCTATACCAAAAGGATGACGCTGGTACAGAGAGGGTAATCGCATATGCTAGTAGAAGTTTGAAACCCAGTGAAAAGAGATATCCTGCTCACAAGCTGGAGTTTCTTGCACTCAAGTGGATCATTACTGAAAAATTCAATGACTACCTCTGGGTCTAATACTTTTGAGGTAGTTACTGACAACAACCCACTGACTTATGTGCTTACTAGTGCCAAGTTGGATGCAACTAGCCATCGTTGGGTCGCAGCTCTGGCTAATTTCAACTTTTCCATCCGGTATAGGGCTGGCAGGTTGAATGCAGATGCTGATGGGCTCTCGCGCATTCATGTTGTGTTTCCAGAAGCAGTACAAGCGGTTTGCACAGCCGTAACTACTAGTACACCTTTAGCCATGTGTGTGTCTGCTGGTTGTTTGCCTCCTTTGGCCGAGGAGGTTGAGTATCGGTTTGACAGTTTCCAGAAGGTGGACTGGAAAGTTGAACAGGCACAAGACAAGGTTTTGTCCAGGGTCTTAAGCCTTCTTCGTAGTGGTCTCCGCCCCAGGGAGGAGGCACTCAGGCGTAAGTCTTGTAAAGCGATTCCTAAGGGAATGGAACCGTCTCGACATTGAAGACGGAGTGCTGTACAGGACCACTACGCAAGATGGCCAGCCCTGCAGGCAGTTGGTTTTACCAGTTTTATACAGAAAACTGGCCTTAAAGGGCATACATGAGGATGTGGGGCATCCCGGCAAAGAGAAGACTTTGTGGCTTGCAAGGCAGCGATTCTACTGGCCTGGACTAGAGAAAGAGGTCTATGCCAAAGTTGAATCTTGTGAGCGCTGCATTTGTCGGAAAGCTCCCCCTCAGACTGCAGAATTGGTCAATATAAAGACATCTCGGCCTATGGAGCTGGTTTGAACAGACTTTCTCACTTTAGAAATGTCGAAGGGGGATATGAAAACATCCTGGTGATTACAGATAGCTTCACCATGTATGCCCAAGCTGTCCCCTGCAGAAATCAGACTGCGCAAACCACTGCTAGGGCACTTTATGGCAATTTCTTTAGGTACTATTCCTTCCCAGAAAAATTGCACAGTGACCAGGGCAGAAACTTTGAAAGTAGGGTTATCTCAGAGCTTTGCAAAATAGCTGGCATTGCAAAGACTCGAACCACACCCTACCATGCCCAGTCAAACCCCTCTGAACGTTTCAACCAGACGCTCTTGAAGATGCTTGGCACGTTAGAGGCTGACAAGAAGCTGGATTGGAAATCCTATATTGCACCCCTTGTCCAGGCATATAACGCTACAAGGAGCGATGCTACGGGATTTTCTCCTCATTATCCGATGTTTGGCTGGCACCCCAGGCTTGCAGTGGACGCATACTTGGGCACCGGGTCTAGAGTTGTCTGCTGCTGAGTCTGCAAAGCAGCTAGCAAAGGGGAAGCAGTATTATGATAAGCATGCCAAGGCGTCCAAGTTGGAAGTAGGTGACCGTGTTTTAGTGCTCTCGGTTGGGCACAAAGGTAAACACAAGTTAGCAGACAGGTAGGAAGAGCACCCTTAACTCATTGTGTCAATACCCAATCCTAAAATTCCAGTGTATGATGTTAAAAGGGAAGATGGACAGGGTAAGGTTCGAACCTTACACCGTAACATGGGGCGTGCACGAGTCACCTGTTCTGAACATGTTCCAAATGTTCTGTCGATGACGCTCCATTCGAGTGAAACGGAACATAATCTAGCGGAACTGTCATGGCTGACAAGATCGGGATTGTTGCTTTTGCCGAAAGTATTTTACAAGATTCGGACGAAGAGAGTGACAACGAAGATATTGAATTCACAATACTTGTCGCCGCAGCTAGTGTAGTGTATGTAGTATGCATTTCATTTTGCTTTGATGCAGCAAACTGATCGATCCCGTTTTATTTTCATTTCGTAAGAATGATAAACATTTTACAATTCAAATAAAAATTAAAATTAACCATTAACCATTAACCTTTGTTAAGGAGAGATTATGTTAACAAAAATTCCTCCCTCTCTCTCTTTTCAAATAACTTAAACGAAGATTAAGGTTTGATTGATTAGTTAACTTCCCATTTAATTATTTGCAGATCGCAGGAGAGAGCTAAGGTGTATGGCTATGTTGAGACCGTCATTCCGAGTTATATAGAAACAGTTTTTAATCGTTTATTTAGGATGTCAAGGGATGTGTTCAGAATACTGGTTGGTTACCTAAAAGATCTGCCGGAAATGCAACACAACTGGACAGGTGGTGTGGAAGCTTTGTCAGTTGAGAAAATGTTATATGTAACTCTATGGTATGTGGGTAGTCTGGAGACTATAAATAAGATTGCTGACAGATTTGGAATTGGAGAGGCAAGTGTTCTTGAATGTCGAAACAAAATTGTACTGTGTATTTTGAAATACATTAAGATGAGGTTTTTGAAATGGCCAACTGATGCAGAAAAGCAATATGAAGCCCAGATATTCTCTGAAAGGAATGGTTTTCCTAACATTATTGGTGCTTTAGATGGAAGTCATATAAGAATAAGTAGACCACAGGATCATCCACAAAGATATATAAATCGTAAACATTTCTATTCTATTCAGTTACAGGCAGTTTGTCGTCATGACATGTCATTTAGTCACATTTTTGTTGGATATCCAGTTTCATGTCATGATTCACGTGTTTTGAAACAATTGGGAAGGATGGGAGGATGGTTTGGAGATGTGTGGTAGGAACTACCATATTTTAGCTGATGCAGCATATCCATTACGGCAGTGGTTATTGACACCATTTCGGGACAATGGGCATTTAACCAATGAACAAAAAAAATACAATGCATATCATTCTGCTAACAGAGTTGTGATTGAAAGAACGTTTGGGTTGTTGAAAGGGAGATTCCGTCGTCTTCAGAATTTGAACACTAAATGTATCAGTTGATATTATAATGTGTTGTTGTGTTTTACATAACATATGCATACTAAATTGTGACGACGTTGAGCAATACATTAATGTAGAGAAAATGATGATGATGATAATGTTCCACAGGTATATGCTTTGGCTGAACAAGAAGCACCAGGACATGCAAGGAGGAAAACATTGTACAGAACCTGGCTTAGTGAGATATTGACAATAAAATTTTTCAAAAATAAAAAAAT
>CM037785.1:64442479-64492479 GCA_021229015.1 Solen grandis
AAATATACACCATCAAAAGCACGTTTTAAGTCTACAAATGTACAATACATTTTTTTCTTTTCATTTAAATGTTTTTCAGTTAAAGCATGTAAAACAAACATAGCATCTACAGTAGAACGACTCATTCGAAATCCAAACTGTGCATCACTTAATATATTATTACTTTCGATCCAATCATGAAGTCTATTATTCAAAACCCCAGCAAATTTTTTTCGAAAGACAGCTGACAAGTGTTATACCTCTGTAGTTATTGACATCACAAGGGTCATTCTTTTTACACACAGGAACAATAATTCCTCTTTACCACTGTTCTGGAAAATGACCTGAACTCAAAATAGCATTGAATAAATCTACTAAATGTGCTGATATAATATCAAATGATTCAATAAAATATTCATTTAACAATTCATCTTCTCCAAAAGACTTATTCCTTTTAGACATTCAACAACTCTTTCTATCTCAGATGCGCATATAGACAAATCTAATTCCTCGAATTTACAATATATTATCAAAATCGTGCAAATGTACAAATTCTTCACACTCTTATTAGTACCGAAATATCACTATGTAAACTTGGAAAATAATCATAAAAATCACCTATAGGTATATCATGAGAACTCGACGATTTACGTTTACAAAACATAAGTATATGTATCATATATGTATTGATGTATGTAATATGAGTAATAAAATATGTTAAATTAACAAAACAATCTCCAGAAATCTCTAGGTTTACTATGTCTTAAACGTTCAATATCATTTATTTTTTTCTTTTTATATAAGTTACGTTTCTTTCGTACTAGTTTTTTGTATGAAGACTTATGGTTAAACATAGCTATTCTATTAATATCTGATTTGTCACTATTATATAAATTCAAATGAATAAAATAGTTTCCCTTAGCCTCTACACAGTCAGAATCGAACCACTCAGCCTTCTTAAAGGTACATTTATTATCACATGACTGGTTATTTTTAGAATTGACCTTCACCTTATGAAATAATGGTTTAACCGCACCATTATGTATACTTAGTCTAGTAAAATCTTCAACACATTTATTCATACCATCACTGTTCTGACTGTTTATATTGCATACCAAATTATTCAAGTCAGGTAATTTGCCAATCAAACCCCTACGAAAGTCATTTTGTAGCTGATCATTCCATATAATACTAGAGCGTTCAAACGGAACATTCTCGTGGGGCATTGAACATAAAATAACAAACGACAACAGACAATGGTCAGAGTATTCACACAATGATTCAACTCTAATGAAAGTTATCAATACAATAAATATCTTGCTTATCAAGCAATAAATAATCTATAACACTAGAACCCATTTTATTAACACATGTAAAACTACCTGACAAGTCATTACCTAAACGTCCGTTGGCAATACGTAGTGAGGACGAGATACACAAATCAACGAGTTTTAACCCATGTGACTTTGTTGACTTATCATATGAATTTCGTGCATAAGGGAAATCCGGTATATAGCTACCATCATCAATAAAATCAATATAACGATCAAATACAATGTAATCCCGCTTATTACCAACACGACCATTAAAATCACCACATATCATAATTTTACCCTGAGCCTGAAATAGATTTATATCAGATTGAAAACATCAAATAAATTGACATCAATTGTATTATAAGCCGGAGAGCTGCAATATACAAATCAGTATCAAAATTAAAATGGATACAGAATGACTCATTACGCCCATGCATAAATACATTTTCCTTAACTCTCTTAGTAGCTACTATCACATGAACCGTACATGGTGGACCGAAGAAACCTATTGACTATATGCACGAGCGTGCACGTGGAAATCGATGTTACGGCTACTGTTCGACAAGTGCGTCCTGTTCCTTATATTGGCAGCGTTATAAATGTACATTGTTTTACGTCAATCATAGAAGGGAGACTTTCCTTTCTTTCTCTCTTTAGTTTTTGACCGATTAAAAGGAGATTGTATTATTTTTTTTCTACAGATAAGGATTGAAAGGAAACGAACATGTGTGGAAGAAGAGTTCAATGTTCGTTTTTTTTTTATCACTTGCTTGATTGGATTTGACTCGGTTTGACTGATTTATTGATTGGTAGAGAAGAATGACTTTCCTTATATATTCTGTCAATAAATTTTTAAGCAATGACCCCCATGGACAACTAATGGTACATTCCAAAATGAGAAAAGAACAAGTCCAATTCAGAAATTTAGCATGGTAAAAGTCAATATCAGAATAATATATCACGTGTTCTTGAAAAGAAATATCATATCTTTTCATGTATCAGCTCAAACTCAAATATGGGCAAAAACATTGGAATATAAGATTGATATTCGAATTTTAGCCTGAGATCGTAAAGTATTTTTCAATACTTGAAGGCCATGGCTTGATAAAACAACAAAGAGTTACTATGACCCTTCCGCTGAGGATTTCTTAATAGTATGTAACCCACCGTTTACACCGGTGTAACGTTCATAAGTTAATGATCGTGACGTATGCAGCCCAGCAGCTTGGCAGCGTGAAGTTAGCAGCCTGACAGCGTGAAGTTAGCAGTCCAGCAGCCCAGCGCTAACTTAGAAATGCAATTAGATTAATGAAATTAGAAAAGGCAATGTCAGGGAAGCCTGGTAAATACATTCTACAATGATTAAACAATGTTTATTAAAACAGATAAATATTTTTATTGAGAAAAAAAATCAATTCTTTTAGCTGCACAAAAGAAATAGAGTTCGACTTCAGCAGCAAAAATTCGTGTTCCCCCATTTCGAGTTTCTACCAGGTAGCTTAAAAACGTTTTCAAATTTCTCTCCCCAGGAATATGAAAACGTTATCAAATTCCCCTCCCCTGGAACACAAAAAAAAAATGTTTTCAAAAGCCCTCCAGGATAGTCACTAAACACGATTTAAGTGTTCTCCCCCGGTAACTTATAAACGTAAAACTTAAACATTTATGATATGAACAAATATATGTTACTAATGATATTTCTGTTGGTACTCCATTTTACTAAATTGATTTTAAATGAGGTTAAGATTAGGCTGGTGAATCTCCCCCATCCCGGGAACTTGAATTGACCACATCCCCCTTTTTATGTTCTTCCTTGGGAAACTTAATATTTTATAACTTCAATGTGTCGTTAGCACATTGATGTATCTATAAGTATCTGATGATCCTTAACTGTATTTATATGATATTAAATATGGGAATTTGAAAACGTTTCTAATTCACACGGGGTAGCATGTAAATTCCTGGGTAAAGACATTTCAAAATGGCGTGGTTAGATCTCAATGTCTCACCCGGGAATATAAAACGTTTTCAAATTCTCGAATGGAGGATTTGAAACTGTTTTAATGTTCCTTGGGGAAGAGGGGGAATTGTTAGTTGTGACGTTTTCAAACTCCCCACCTTCAATTTTAAGTCCCCTACCGCGGGATCTAAAATCGGTTCATGTCACTCTGGTGGGGTGGGGGAGGAGTGAAAACGTTTTCATATTCCCGGGTATGGCATTTGAATATGAGGAGAGGAATCTGAAAACGTTTTCATTATGCCCCCTCCCCGGAATATAAAAACGTTTTCAAATGCCCGCGGGAATTTGTAAATGTCCTCGTCTTCCCGGGGCAACCTGAATAAGGGGGTTACTTGAAATCGTTACACCGGTATTACGATTTTAAGTGACCCCCAAAATCCATTTTCACCCATTGAATTATATATATATATAGAGAGAGAGAGAGAGAGAGAGAGAGAGAGCCAGCTATTGACTATCAGTAATGCTTGATGGATTGTGGGAAATTGTGGGTGGGTTTACATCGTCCAATCAGATTGCTTGCTCTAAATTTAGTGTCTGATATGAACTGAAAGGTTGTTTAAACTACAAACTCTTGGTAGTTCGCTTTATTTCTGCTTTAAGGGAGTCTTTTAGCTTTGATGCGTTGTAAAATATTTTAGTTTGATATTGTAGCACCAAAGTTAAATGTCGCACGTGACGGTATATGTTGCAAGGCTGACGATAAATGTCGCAACATCAACGCTAAATGTCGCACAACAGCATACCACAGAATCGCAGTGCCGGACAATCGTTAAATATTCATCCCCCCCCCCCCCCTCCCCGGAACAACTTTGAATGAGTAATGGGTCTTGTATATGCACGTTTTAAAAGTACAGATGATTATGCAGCTCAGTGGTTGAAATGAAGGTCCTTTTCAAAATATGAATAAATGAACGATTAAAATAGAATAATATTATTACAAAGTAACAAATTAAGTTAAATGGCCAATAAAATAAATACTATTAGGTTATTTTGATTTTCACTTCAAGGTTTCGAAAAGACGCGGAGTGATACTGAGAGGAGTGGTGGATACCTGTCGCTACCACTGCGCCACTTTTGAGCCTTATTATAAATGGAATTAGAACGGCGGTAACATTGTCCTTGGACTGTATAATAGAACGATTCCATTTCGTTGGAAAAAATAAAATAAAAAAAATATCAAAATAAGCTCTCTTTTGTTATTACTGAGTTAGCTAGTTGTATTTTGTTGAACTTCTGGAAGGTAAATAACTCTGTATATAACATAATTAAACGAAATAATAAATACTAAAAATAATATATATATTTATTTTCATGACAAACAAAAACATTTGAATGTAGAAATAATTTATTACCCGTTCGAAAGATATAACAAGTGAGGTATATAATGTGTGATTTATGAGAGACAGAAGTCAGGTCCCAAGTAAGTGTCTGCAAAATGCATACTTTTCCAAACGTTCGCTTAAGGTGAACTCAATCGGCCTTTATCGTTGTACGGTTTAGGTCTCAATTCAAGCATGATTCTGGTCGTGGGCTCTCATGCAAAGTGTTCATCTTTCTCTTTATTTGTTTCTAGTCTTAATTCATTTTTTAAAAAGTTTCTTGCCATATAATCTTTTTTTACTCTATCTTCATTTAATTTGTTGCTTCTTCCCCCTGGAAATCTCTCTTAATTCAAATAATACAACAGTCACTCCGTCTCATTATTCAATCTGATTCTCCTTCAAAGTCTCAGCTTGTCCAATAATGGATGGTTCCTAAACTTCAATCAAGTATGTTTACATTAACTGTTTTATCCAACTAGTGTAAGTGTGAAGCACATGGTGAACGGTTGACGTACTTTACACAACAGTGTGTGTTTTTTTTCAACTCAACTCAACTCAACTCAAACTCAGTTTATTTGGCATATCGGTAAATAACAATGCCATTCAACCAAACTCATACATAATACAATGTTTGCGCATGACACCATACATATGTTAGTTTCCGGTTCCGGTCGAAACAAGTCGTATTTTTTTCAAGGGCTCCGATAAAAATATGAAAATGGTCAATTCACAGTGAAGGTGACACACTTTGTTAATATTTTATAGAAAGTGACAATCTATAAAGGTTCAGGAGTCTTTAGGAGTAGAGGAAAGGAAAATGTCACAGGTACGTGATCCATTACAATCTGATATTGATGTGTGTAAGACCCAATCTCAAGATGGTGAGGCCATGTTTACACAAAGCCAAGATGGCGACGATGACGATGATGACGACGATTATGGCTGGTCGAATGTAACTCGCACTCGCACAAATAAACGACCTCGGAAAAGCTCAAGCAATGTTAGCAATATAAGCTCAAATAATGATAAAAATGGACAGTCTCCTAAGATCGATTCCATATCAGCCAATGAATTTGAGAGTTTATCAACCGCTAAACAATCATCTGTTTTGTTTTCAAAAATGTGCTCGGTAGAGGACACAGTGCGACAGTGTTTGAATGTTCATGAGAAGGTGGTTACGTTGGAGAACAAGGTTGATAGCCATGAACTGCGCATTAGACTGCTTGAGTATAAGTCTATTGATCTTGAGGACCGTAGTAGAAGAAATAATTTGATTTTTATAGGGATCTCTGAAACCATGAACGAAAACTGTTTTGACACTCTCGCCAGTTTCTTGAAAAATAAACTTAACATTAGCACATGCCCTCCTACACCCCGTGTTCATAGATTGGGGCGCTTCCAGAGGGGTAAATCACGACCCCTTATTGCCAACTTCCTCGGTACTAGTGAAGTTGATGCCGTTCTATCGAAGGCCAGTCTACTTAAAGGTACAAATTCTAGCATCAACCGGGATTTCCCGAGAGAAATTGTGAATTTAAAAGACTTAAGCAGGAGTTCACGGGTAGCAGAATCAACATGGTGTATCCTGCAAAGATCATTAAAGATGGCCGAGTGCAAGCGGATGCATTCCCCCATTGGAACCTCGCTATGCAAGACGACCGTGTACAGGTACGCTCCATCAGTCATCTCAATGCCACAATAGGCCAGGCTCGTGACTCCCGTGCCACATCCGTTAATCGCGTGAGCCCGCGGGAATCCACTGAAACACCTACACAAAACCCCTCTCCGCAAAGCTGTACAAGGCGCAAATCCAAGTCTCCAGTTCGTCGTGGTAGGCTGACGAGTCGCAAATCCAAAAATGCACGAACTGCCGCAAGGTGTGAAAGTGATGTACCAATTAGACGTCCGTGGGTTGACATTTCTCGTCCCGTTAACCGACCTTCTCCGCATTGCTCACCGACGCACAATGGATAGGACTCTGGGGGGCCTGATGACTCTCGTGCATCTGTAAATATGATGTTTGCGCATGCGCCGAGAGTGAGACGTGTATTTTGTTGATGCCAATATGAATGGATAAATTTTGCTTATAAACAGTTCAATTGGAAATGAAAATACATGAAAGTGATGTTAAAATGTGTATAAAGGACTGATATTCATGTCTTCAACCGAAAACCCGTCAAAATCGCAGAAAAAAAGGCGTAAAAAGGATAAGAGAAAGGCAAGTGGGTCACCCGATGTACATGAGACGAATTCACAGTCACGGAACACTGGTCACTCTACACCGTATACCTTAGCGAGTATAGGGGATGTAAACAAAGGTATTTACTCAAACGCTTTCAATACCAGTAGTTTAGACTTTGTTTCTACAGTGATGAACCCATCTCCTGTCCTTAATTTCTCGCAACAACTGCCCTATGGGTTTCAGCCTCAAACACCAAATGTATTCGCTTCAACACCAAGCACCCAAGCCCAGCCTCAACAGCCTATATTTACAAACTTAACCCAAACAACGCCAGAATGGGCCGCAAGTCTAATAGAAGATGTTAGAGCCATTAAAACATCACTGCCAAAAATTGACAAAATCGAGCAAAATGTGGAAAACATCAAAACAAAAATGTCAATGATGGAAACTCGGGTTTCAGGCCTGGAAAAAAAAATAAATGACATCGAAGCGGCATGCAATTTCATCAGCAACCTGTCAGATGAACAAACCAATGATATCAAGCATGCCAAAGATCAAATCAAAGATCTCAATAAAAACTGTAGTCAACTAGAAAAAAACATAAAACAGTATGATATAAAATATGAAAAAACGCATGATGAAATTCTAGATCTGCAGGCGCGATCCATGCGCGAAAACCTAGTTTTCTATGGAATCCCAGAAGAGACACCGGACACAGAAAAATGCGAGTCTCTAGTCAAAGAGCTCATCAAAACGCATCTAGAGATAGACCCGCGTGAAATGACATTTGACCGAGCCCACAGGCTAGGTGGCAGGAATGCACGTAAGCCACGCCCCATTGTGGTCAAGTTCCATTCATATAATGATCGTGAAACTGTTCGATCCAAATCACTCGATGAAACGACCAAAATGAAACTAAGGGACCATCGGCTGGGAGTCGGTGCTCAAACCCCACAGGAGTATCGAGACGCCCGACGAGCCTTCATACCTATCGCGAAGCAAGAACATGCCCGAGGTAACCAGACAAGAATCACGGGGACCAAATTCTTCGTCAACAATGTGCTGACGAAAAGATTCATGGACGGTGATGTGTGTGATGTATCCCCTAGAAACTAGGCCAGTCATGAGAAGTGTTTGAAAATAAAATCGTGGAATGTCAACGGCCTAGCACGAAAATTATGTGACCCGGACTTTATTGAGACCATAAAAAGTCATGACATTGTTTTTCTCACAGAGACATGGGTTTCGAACAACACTTGTGTGAACCTTGAAATTGCTGACTATGAATGTTTTCATGTATATGGTTGTAAGTCGATACGTACTAATAGAGGCCGTTATAGTGGCGGAATAGCTGTTTATTACAAGCAAAATTTATCAAAATATGTAGAAGTTGTTGAAAATCATCAGTTTGGTATTATGTGGACCAAATTAAGTAGCATTTTATTTCCATTCGATGAAAATGTATATATATGTAACTTATATATTCCTCCATACAATTCAAATGTAATAAGCTCTAGAGATTTTGATTTTTTTGAGGAACTTGAAGCAGGAATTGAAAAGTACAAACCGTTAGGAAAATGTTTTGTTGTAGGGGATCTTAATAGTAGAACTTCAACTATTACAGATTTTATTGAATATGATAAAACGTTCGATGTTGATGGTTTAATAACTGATAATTCGGATATTACATCAAGGGTATCTAAAGATCGCATACTTGATAATCAAGGTAAACGCCTAATAGAGATATGCTGCAGTACATCTCTTATAATAGCAAATGGTCGATTACATAATGACTCAGAAACCGGGAATTATACCTTTTACTCAACTAATGGAGCAAGTGTTGTCGATTATTTTCTTATACACCCGAATGACATGAAATATATAAAAGATTTCAGTATTGATAATCCCTCAGAATTCTCTGACCATTGTAGCATATCAATTCTTTTGCAAACTAAAAAAGATGCATTTATATATAATAATGATAATGAAAATAACATTAATGTCGATAGTATGGATAATCAATATATACGATTCGATGAAGAGAAGGTCGAAGAATTTAAATATAATCTGACACAAAAACAAAATGATATCCAACAATGCATAGATTCTATAGACAATAACTCTGATATAAATGACATAACAAGTTCGTTCTTATCCATACTACACGATTGTTCAAAAAAAAAAAAAAAAAAAAAACCAAAAATCAATTATTCTTAACGAAAACTGCTATAAGACAAGAAAAGTATTTAATAAAGCAAGGAATGAATTTCTCAGAAACAAATCCGATGGGCTTCTGAAAGATAACTATTTAAGTGCGAAATCAAACTATTGTAAGACAAAAAGAAGGAGCAAATACCAATACTCATTAAAAGAGAAACAAGAACTTAAATTTTGGAAAAAAAAAAAAAGAAAACTTAAACATATCAGATCTAATGAACTTTTAAAAAATTAAAAAATGATGTTGTCCCGGAATCATTTGAAAACAGGATTGATGAGGAACTAGATTTGCAAATTACACTATCCGAACTAAAAGAGGCTGTATTTTCACAAAACAATAATAAAAGCAGTGGTCTAGATAATATATGTGCAGAAATTTATAAACACTCATTTAATGAAATAGCCCCGTTTTTATTACGTTTATTCAATAGATTATTAGACAAGGGAGAGTACCCATCAAATTTCGGGGAAGGGATTATCTGTCCAATCTATAAAGGCGGAAATATTGATGACCCTATTAATTACCGTGGTGTTACACTTATTAACATAATATCTAAAATATATTCTCAAATTATCTTAAACAGACTCACAAAATGGAACATCAAACATGCAAAAATAATAGAAAATCAATTTGGATTTCAGAAAGGTAAATCTACAATAGACTGTATTTTTGTTCTTCACTCAATCATAGCAAAAACACTTGCCAGCGGCAAAAAATTATACTGTGCGTTTATATATTTCGAAAAATGTTTTGACAATATTGATCGTGGATATCTTTTTCATAAATTGTATACTTCAAATGTTAGTTCTAAATTTGTAAAGGCTATCAAAAGTATGTATAGTGTGGTAAAAGCATGTGTTCGACACAATGGTCAATACTCTACTTTCTTTGATTCAAATATCGGCGTTAAACAGGGTGACCAGTGCTCCAGCTTATTGTTTCTATTTTTTGTCAATGATATTTTGTCAAACCTTAATCATGATATCGATGGATTATTTAGTGAAAACGAAATGAAATTATTTATCCTCTTATTCGCGGATGATGCCGCTCTTTTTGCACATACTCCACAGGCATTACAATCTTTATTAAATGATCTTGAACAATACTGTAATACTTGGCATCTAAAAGTAAACACAAATAAAACTAAAATCATGATTTTTGAAAAAGGACGTCATACGAAATTCGATTTTCAATATGGTAATCTAGTACTAGATACTGTAGATAATTTTAGATATTTGGGAGTTACGCTATTTAAAAACGGTAAATGGTATCGAACACAAAAATCTATAGCCGACCGTTCTCTTTTCGCATTACATAATCTTTTTATTGTTTGTCATCAATTGAATTTAACAACGCAAGATAAATGTAACTTATTTGATACCCTCGTGGGATCAGTTTTAAATTATGGCGCTGAGGTCTTCGGTTACTATGAAAGTAAAAATATCGAACAAATTCACGCCAAATTTATGAGAAAAATATTGTGTGTTAATAAAACTACAAATATTGATAGTCTTTACGGTGAATTAGGGCGATTTCCAATGGCAATTAGAAGAAAAATCATAATAATGAAATACTGGACAAAAATAATCAAGGCTGACAATAATTCTCTAATTAAATTTGCATACAATTTTCTGCATGAAGACGCAAATAATAACATTACTTATAATGGAATTAATTGGGCGTTTCATGTAAAACAAACACTTAACGAAATAGGCATGACGCATCTTTGGCTTAATCAAGATACTATACCAATAGATATACATATAATAAAACAAAGGATAATAGATATATATCAACAAACATGGCATAATAATATCAACACATCAAATGATATTAATATTATAAATAATTATATGACAAAATTTAGACTATCCTCCCATAACCTTTTAATAGAAACCGGAAGACACATTAATGTAAGCAGGAATGAAAGGATATGCCAACACTGTTCAATGAATATGGTAGAAAATGAATATCACTTTCTATTGGTATGTCCAAAATATTGCGATTTAAGAAAACAGTTTTTACCTCAATACTATTGTCATTGGCCTAATTTAAGAAAATTTAAAACTCTAATGTCAACCCAATCAACAAGAATAATCAATAATCTGGCTAAGTTTATATATTCTGCTTTTTTAGTAAGATCTTCTCAAGTCCAGAATATTTAGAGAATTAAATCATAGTATACATGTATTTTGAAATGCTGCTTAAATGCTTAGATACTTTATTGACATAATTTAATATGTGGTTTAAATGTAAGGGGCTTAAAAAAACGAACTAAACTATAAAGAATTCCTTGACTTCATAAATAAATTCGATATTTTTTGTGTTTCAGAAACGCACTTAGATGAGCATGACATTGTGGACATTCCGGGATTCCATTTCTTTTTTAAACACAGAGAGCAGTGTTACAGGAGAAAGTCGGTATTTATGTCAGCAATGATTTATATCCTCTTGTAGAAGTACTGGAAAGTTAATCTGAATTTATATTATGGCTGAAAATACGTAATTTTGTCAATAACCATTTTGAAGCTATTGTTATTGGTAGCATATATATTCCTCCTGAAAACTCAAGATTTTTGAATGAAGATTTACTTACTACATTTGAAGAAGAATTAACTTGCAAAAGCTCAAAATATAAATTGAGGTACCTTATTGGTGATACAAACGGCAGAACTGGGAGACTCAAAGATTATATTTTAGTGAATTCATTTTCCGATACGCCAAATGCCGTGTCAGATGAGTATTTTACAAAACTCAAAAAACAAGTTATCTATTCCTTTAAATAGAAGTTCACAAGACATTAAAACTAATTCTAACGGATTAAGGCTTATAGATATATGCAGGAATATCAATCTTTTCATATTGAATGGCAGAATATTCAAAGATAGAGATCAAGGTGCATATACATTTCGAGAAACTTCTGTGATAGATTATGCTTTAGCAACAGCTGAGAGCTTCGAATATATAAGGAATTTCGAAATAATCCCAACCGATGACCTTTTATCTGATGGACATAATGCAGTATCTTTTTGCGTAGAAATTATGACAAAACATGACACATCCTCTATAAAGTTCAACCATACTCAAAATTATAATATTAAGCACTGGAATAATTCATGTAAATCAAAATTTGTAGAAAAAATAGATTAAATAATTAAAGGGAATTGAGTATGTAACTAACGTTATTTCCGAAATATTTATATATACTTCAAAATCTGCGTGCATCAAAAATAAAAGTACTTACCAAACGAATATTGTTGATAAGCCTTGGTTTGGGCCAGAATGTAGAAAAGCCAGATCATCCTACAATAAGGCAAGAATTAAGTATAAGAAAATACCCTCACTAGAAAATAAAAAAGAACTAAAACGCGTAAGTAAGTACTATAAACAGAAAATGAACTTTTATATCAATAAAGAAAAAGTAGAAACGGAAAGCAAATTAAGAAAACTTAATAAAATAATCCAAAACAGTACTGGAGACTCTTAAATAAAACTGAAGCCAAAAAACACAAATGTAGATCAACCTTCCCTTGATGAATTCTACGAACACTTCAGTGATTTAAACAAAAACGATATTGATGATGATAAATATGATAATATTTGTAATAATGACTCAAACCAATTTCTTGACAGCCTAATCTCTGAAGAAGAAATTAAAAAGTGCATCAGCAATCTAAAAAACGGCAAATCCCCAAGCCCGTTTGATGATATCCTAAATGAGCATATAAAATCCACGCAAGATAAATTAATTTCACTTTACTGTTCACTTTTTAACGCAGTACTGAACACAGGTTATATACCTGAAGCCTGGCTTCAAGGTGCTATTATACCAATTTATAAAAATAAAGGAGATAAAAATGAAGTAAAAAATTACAGACCAATAACTATCTTAAGTTGCCTAGGAAAATTATTCACATCAATACTAAATAATAGATTAACTTCTTACTTAGAAATGAATGATTTATTACATGAAAACCAAGCGGATTTGGAAAAATATTCTTGTTGACCATATATTCACCCTGCAACGTTAATAGAAACTTTAAAGAAACAAAAGAAAAAACTATTCTGCGATTTTTTTTATTTCTCTCAAGCCTTTGACACAATTTGGCGTGCTGGTCTATGGCATAAAATTTTACAGCATAATATTAGTGGTAAATTCTTTAATGTTCTTAATAACATGTACTCAAACATCAAATCGTGTATCTCTTTAAATGGAAACATTCCCAATTTTTTACAAGTGAAATAGGAGTCAGGCAAGGCGAAAACCTATCACCGGTTCTTTTCTCACTTTTTTTTTAAATGATGTCCAGTCGTATCTGCAATGTAGCGGCTCCATCGGAGTAGATGTAGGTGATAGTGTGCACATATGGCTTAAACTTCTGATCCTCCTCTACGCCATTATCTACCATTATTGTGTCTGACTCAGCCGAAGATCTCCAATTAAGTTTGAACTATTTCCATGCCTACTGCCTCGAATGGCACCTGAAAGTTAACATTAATAAAACAAAAGTCATTATTTTTGGCGCTAGAAAAATTAAAAAGTTTAAGTTTTACTTTGATGGTACCCAAATTGAAACAGTTGACCGCTATCATTACCTTGGAGTTACTTTCTGTAATAATGGATCGTTTCTACACATGCGTAAACTCGTTGCCGAGAAAGCAAATAATGCTCTCTACTTATTATATGCGAGAATTAACAATGTGGACTTACCTATAGATTTAGTGCTTAAACTTTTTGATCACACTATTGTACCAATCTTAACATATGGGTCGGAAAAATTTGACGTATCACTAAAGCCAGAAACTCAACGCCATTAAACTTTATGTATGGTGAACTAGGTCGCTATCCATTGTCTATAATAATGCAAAGTCGCATGATTAATTTTTGGTCGAGACTGATCTCTAGTAAACAATCTAAGATATCACATATTATTTATAACTTCATGTATCTTAAATTCTTAATAATAACAAATATAATTTCAAATGGCTTCTCAAGATAAAAGATATCCTGTGACAAGTAGGACGCCCTGATATATGGATTTATCAATCCAACCTCGACTTGAAAAATATTCATCTTTTTGTTAAAAACATACTAATTAACCAGTTTAAACAAAATTGGCATTCAGAACTTTCAACGTCAAATAAAGGTACCGTATATTTAAGCATGAAAGATGAACACTGCTTGGAAAATTATTTCAAAAAGAAGTTAACTAAAAATCAAATCATTAACATTTTTAAATTTTGGACTGCAAACCACTTACTTCCTATTGAAACTGGTCGGTATGACAATACTCCGCTCGAGGAAAGACTATGTCCACTTTGCGTAAATAACGCCATAGGATCTGAAATGCATTATTTTTTCCATTGTTCTTATTTTCAAGCTGATAGAGAACTCTTAGGAATCTGCGATAACGGTAAAGACATGAAATACTATCTATCTAATGCACCATTACCTGTATTAAAGAATTCTTGTAAACTTATATACAAAATTTCTAAGCAATTTTCTAATGTACGTCGCTGAAAAATCCTCCCGGTTTGTTTCTCCTGTAAACCTCTCATGATTGTATTTTTAAACTGTGTGTATTTTGATTATAAATTTTGTTTGCTTGTTTCGCTATATGATGTTTTTTGTTTCGCTATACACGCTCTTACAATTATTGTGAAATTTTTCTTCAATTTACTAGGTAGATAATGCGAAATAACTAATTAGCGTGGACCGACCAGTTTTCGTCATAGTAAAAATGTAACTTAAAATATACAACATAAAAACGATGAAAAACCATATAATGATGTACGTACCGTTAATTCATTTTGTTATTGGTCCTCCAAAAGGTACAAATTTAATTATTTCAAATAATGAAATTGTTAGTATCAGAGTGTTTTGAATTGGGTCACTGTATTAAAAATAGAAACGGCAGCCATGTTGGAATTCCGTCCTATTTTCGTCATATCCGCTGGTGTTAGAGTTCAATAGTTACAGGTCAGTTCAGTTAAGGAAATCAACGAATTTAAAGACATTGGATCAGTGTAATGTAACAACTAACAGGCTAATCATATAAAATAACATGTTCTTTGATGGTTAATCATTTATTTTTTGTGACAAGGGCACTCAAACCTATCATTTCGGCGAATAACAGTTTGAGGACAACAGTATTTTAGGTGAGTCCAATGCATACACCCTTCCACATCACACTGTGCCCACTTTGTAAAAACAAGAGACACACACTCTCTCAGTTCTATGGGTTGAAATAACTGACATACACAGCATTTATCAGATGCACAGATTTCTTCCTCACTGTCAGTATATGAATCAAGTAGCTGTTTTTTAGAAGGACCCGGTTTTTGACTTAGATTCACTTTACTCTTCTTAGTTGATTTTTGTTTTTCATTGTCAGTAGATTTTCTTTTTGGCCTTGGAGTGGTCTTTCTTTGTGAACTAATATTGGGAGACCTGAGACAATTTTGCTTATGGTATTTCTTTGCTGTTCCTCGTGTGACTGCTTGTCCCTGATAACTTTCTCAGCGGAATAAAAGAATGACCTAGCAGGAGTAAGGTTTTCATTTTCATCTATCTGAGAATGACTTGAGATGTAAGCTTTTGAAGGTGTAATTTGATGAGAGGATATAACTGATGGGTCATATGGATATATGCCCGTCCTTCTAAAAGAAGACCTTAAATTGGCTGGGGATAAAGCAATGCTATATGCAGTTGAGGCCAAAGAGCAAACATTGTACCTGGTAATTTTTGATGAAGGGTTTATCCTAATAAACTTATGACATTCAGAATTGTACACTCTTTGAAGTGGGCCAAAGCACCCAACATCAAGGGGCTGAAGGATGTGGCTTGTATGGGCTGGTAAGACAAAAATAATGATGTTATTTTTGGCCCACTCAATTACAGGAATGTTAACATGTGACCTGTGGCCATCAAGCATCAGAAGGACTGGCTGGTCAGGACTGGGCCTTTGAATTAACTTTAAGAAGTGTTTCTAAAGGTATGTCAGAAAGATTTCAGAATTTGACCAGCCACTGTCAGAGACCGTGCCTGATGCACCAGCACTGGAACCATGAAGTAAATCGTCAGTCATCCTACGACCTTTAAATACAAAGAATGGAGGGATCTGTGTCCCAATAGCATTTCCGCAGCCTAGGATTGTTGTTATATGTGTTTTCGGGGAAGTTATGGCAGGAGTTGTTGGACCAACACCAATAATTTTAGGAGGACGATGTTCTGTCTGGACTCCCTTTTCATCAAAATTGTATATGCATTGGGGGTTGTCTTTAAGATTGTTACTTTCTATAATAGATCCTAGGTTTCCGAAGTAGTGGTCCATAACTTCTTGTGACGAAGACTTGGCTCTGCTTTTTTCAAGTGCCCTAGGATTTAATAGACGAAGTTCTGGCCACCTGGACTTTAATCCTCTACACCACTTCTTCTGACGGGGGCATCTGCAATCCGCTTTCCTAGGAACACAGCAAAGCTTGATGCTTGCACCATGATTTCGGATGTGGTATAACCATACTCAAGTTCAGCCATATCCTTTATGTGAGACACAAAAGCATCTTCTTCCTCAAGTGTAAAAAGAGGGACAGGACCTGAACTGATAGTCTCTGGGTTAATTTTACCCAAAACCCGGTCGCGGAGTGTTGTTATGGGAACTCCATACGATATGGAAGCACGCCTTACAGTCATATTGTGCTCTCTTACAGCCTGATAGGCACTTGTTAAACTGGATGGAGAGTAGCACCTATATTTTGCCTCATGTCTGAGTGGAATTTTCTGAAATAAATGAAATGTTAAATGTTGTGTCTAATGTACAAATTTCGTAAATAAAATAGTAATATAAAACAAAGATTGTATTTTATTTAAAAAAAAATAAAAAAAAAAATATAAAAAAAAATAATGGAATAGCATTGTGGAACTGTTTATAACTACTAAACTTGTATACAACACGTCATAGTCACGTGACTTTTGTAAACAGACGACAGTATAGGGGGTAGTATATGATAAATAATTTTTTATGCATTATTTTAGGATATTATGAGAGGAAATTATATGGACAAATAAAAGTAATAAGAAATGTGTTTCTTTTATTGATTTCTTTTATTCAGTTACAAAATTTACCTGTTTTTGACGCATTTTATCGATTTTTGCTTGGTAAGCCAAAAACCGGTGTGTACAGTTCTTACGAGCAGACCGATGACGTCATTGGAAAATCTCGCGCTTGTAGGTCACGCGCAATGTAAACATGACGAAAATAGGACGGTGACGAAAATAGGCCGTACGACGATATAAAGTGCAATTACTTGTTTACTTACAGCGTTATGGTGGTATCCCTTCCATTTCATCTTGTCATCCAGTCTGTTTTGATAACAGTTTAAAACACGAGTTTCAGCGAAATCATGCTTTGTACCTACTTACACTCGAAACTAACAGCACTTGATCTATTTTTAGTAACGGGTTGAACCCTTGTTAATTTCAGTACGCAGCATAAAACCTCTTTCTTTCTTTCTTTCTTTCTTTCTTTCTTTCTCATATATATTCTTGTCTCGTTCCGCTTTTGTACTGTGAAAACGAAACTTTAATCTTTATTTTTAATATTATATACCGTACATGTATAAATGCGTATGTCTATGTACATTATTGTATACTTGAATGAAAATTGTACAATAGAAATAGTGCTGCAAATAGGTGAATCTACATTAAACTGCACTACCTAAACTTGTATTTGAAACCACAATATTACTACTGTACCTTGGAATTTCATTGTTCTCTCTCTGACCCCCCCCCCCCTCTCAAACTCCATCTTCTCTTACTCTTTTCTTCACTTATTTTCTGATATCCCATCTTTAAAAACCAATCTAGATTGCAATAATATGTTTGACTGTTTTGTTTCTTACCGGAACGATTATATTTACTATTTTGTTCCTTTGTACAAAACCTCTTGTTGTATCAATATGATACCTGAGTGGAATAAATGATATATGTTCTGACAATACATATATAACGAATCAGTTGATAAGAATCAAGAAGAATAATACGACAGTGTCGAATATAAAGATAATGTATTGCAAAACAGTATACTCATAAAATATACTGTTAATCTGAAATATAATTATTTAAAGAGAGATACTCTCAAATCCATTGCTTTTTTAACATATTTTGCAAGATTTAGACACTTTTTTCTAGACTTACTTGACATAATATTGATAAAACATTGGACTGTTGGGAAAGATCTGTTTCTAGCTAAAAATGAATTTCTTATATCCTTATATTTAGGACAGACTAATAAAAAATGATATTCTGACTCTAACTGTCTTTGATTACATAATAAACAAATTCTGTCTTCCCTATTCGTATTGGTAAATCTACCAGACTCAATAGCTAAATTATGGGAACTTAATCGAAAACGTGTAAGTGATATTCTCAACAAATCATTCTTAATGTTATATAGATATGGTTCAAATTCAAAATCTCTTTTAAAGCTAACATAATATTCTAATTTTCTACAAGTAGATACTTGCATTCTCCACGATTGAATAAACTGGTCTCTAACACGCTCAAACAGTTTTGGATAGAATTTGACATTAAGATTTTCACTTAACCAAAGATTTGAAAAACCAAGGTTATCTAATGTACTTTTGATTTTACTCATCCAGCAACTATCATTTATTGGAAAATAATTATTCAACTGGCTGTTAAATGCTGCATGGATTAGATTGTTATTGGAAGTAGAAATTCTTGACCAGTACCCTAATGATCTTAGTAAAGCTATTGTACATAATGGTAGCCTACCCAGTTCCCCATACACAGCGTTATTAACAGTTAGTTTGCGTACCCCTAATATACGTTTCAAAAATTTAAGATGTAGTCTGTCAACATCAGCATAATTATAAACTCCCCATACCTCAGAACCATATAATAAAATGGGCGTAATTAGTTTGTCAAGTAATGATAGTTTCATCTTTAAATCACATGATACTTTTTTGAATAGCAGACATAAATTATTCAAGGCTCTTGATGCTTGATCCGACAATGCCCTTACTGCAAATCTAAGATTTCCGGACTTAACAAATTTGATGCCAAGATAACAAAAATTATCAACTACTTCAATTTTTTCATGATTTATATACCATTCAAAATTATAGTTAGATTTCTTTTTTTCAAAAATACATATTTTTGTCTTATCCACATTTATTGTGAGACCCCATTTTTGAGAGTATAAATATATGTTATCTATTTGTAGTTGCAGACTTACTTTATCCGTAGTAAATAACACTATATCATCAGCAAACAACATTAAATATGACGTTAGAAGCTGGAGATCTGTATCTGTGAGATTATCAAAATCTAAACATTCATTTATGTCATTCACGAAAAGGAGAAATAATATCGGGGAGAGGGGCTCCCCTTGCTTCAAACCGATCATGATATTAAAGCAATCTGAAAGTTTACTTTGAGACGTTCTAACACATGCAGACACCTTAGAATATAAAGATTTTAACATGTTCAAGAACTAACAGCTAATACCACACTGTACCAACTTTATCCATAGGTTATCAATAGATATTGTATCGAAGCATGATTTATAGTCTATGAAAACACAATATAGTTTCTTACTTTTAGATAATATATTTTGAATTAGTGTGTGTAAAATAAAAAGCAGTCAATTGTACTACGGTTATCTCTAAAACCAAACTGATTTTCTATGAAAACATTTTCATCTTCACACCATTTATTTAATCTATTTCTAAGACATAAAGAGAAAATTTTAGCCATTAAATTTATTAATGTAATACCTCTATAATTAGCAGGGTTTGATTTATCACCTTTTTTAAAACATGGTATTATAATACCTTTGGTCCACATTTCAGGATATACACCTGTTTCGAAAATTTTATTGAATATTTTTACCAAGAAAGGTGTTATGAATATTTTAGAATCAATAAAAAAAGTCAGGCACAATATCATCACAACCACTACTTTTATTTCTATTTAAAGATGAAATTGTTTCAATGATTTCTTTCTCAGAAAATGGTTTATCTAGTTGATCAATATCAATATTACTCTCCGAAGGTAAATCCCTATGAATAAAGAAATCTTCACTACTTCTAAACAGATTGAGAAATGTTGCACAAATTCATTTTCATTGACAGAATTATTAATATTTGAAGTTCTTTTATCATTTCGAACACTGTTAATGAATTTCCAAAACTGCCTAGGTGATTTTTTGCTTAAACAATTTACATCACTTCGTTGTTTTTTATTATATTTATACTTGCTTTTCCGTTTGATATATGCTAAATGGTTTCTACTTTCTAAAAATAGTCTTCTGTTTTCCGGATTTTGATCACTTTTATATATACGTTTACATCTATAAAATTCATTTTTCGCTCTTCTGCAACTGTCGTCAAACCATGGAGACGCTCGTTTACACTCATTTGTAAATCTAGTGTTAATACATTTCCCAGATCCAAAATTGTCATAGCATATACTATACATAAGCTCTGTTAAAGAATTTATACATTCATCAGTATTTATGAGATCAGAAATATAGTTGTCCACAATACTATCAAACATGTATTTCTTATCATTCAGACAGGTATTTAAAATCTCCTTTTTATTACCATCCCAAACAATTTTATCAATAAAAACATTATGATCACTTCCCTTATCTTCCAATTGTATAATGAAATTCATCTCAAAACTGATTGGACAGTGGTTTGAAAATTCACATAAGTCTTCAACACAGAAATGGTTGATCTTACTAAATTTATGACTACTTGTTACCACATAATCAACTGTACTACACCTTGTGACATTTCTATTTATCGTATAGCACGTGTGTAATCCAGGCTCAAGTCTACCGTTAACTATGAAAAGGTCATTTTCTTTGCATAGATTTAATAATTTATGGCCAAATGCATTTGTAATTTTCCTCATTAGATTTTCGATCAGGTAACCGAACGTATTCCTCCACTTCCGGTAGATCAACATATCTGTCAATCCCAGTGTTGATGATATAGTCTAAGTTTTCCCCTACTCTCCCATTCATATCACCACATATAAAAAATTCGCCCATATCACGAAAGCGTAATATGTCATCATTAATAATTTCAAACAGCTCACAATCGAAGAAACCTGAATTTATATTACGATACACAGGTGAGTGTTCAGGTGGTATATAACATAGACAATAGCAAATATCTTTATTCATATTAAAACCCGCCTTGTCGAATTTAAACCATATCATTCCTCTATTATCTTTTTTTAACTATCTGGATTTTATTTTGCAAATATTCGTTAAAGTATACGATGATTCCACCACTATACCGCTTTGCATTCTTATTGGTCTTTGGTCTATTACATGCAAAATTATTAAACCCTTTTAAGAGGACATTTGATAACTTTGAACACCATGTTTCACAGAATAGCAAAATGTCATAATCCGATATCTTGGTCACAAAATCATTATCGGATAATTTATTGCTCAGTCCGTGCACATTCCACAATAGAAATTTCAAAGGCCGACTGCCACTGCCCTACAGCACACCTTCAGCACCACGTGACTTCACCTCGCTGGCGGTGACCGTTCTCCCGTCGATATACAGTTTATCATATGATAAAGTGGTTCGTCTGCCCTGTTCCCGTGCTTTCTGCATGACTGGGTAGAGAATTTTACGTCGGTCTTTGATCTCTCGCGGGAATTGATCGGCCACCCGAAACTCACTATTTTTCAGTTCAGACCAAGCCCTTTGTTTAATATTTTGCTTAACCTGGTGATAATTAAACTTGGCTACAATAGGTCTGGTTTTGTTAGCCACATGCCGACCTAGTCTATGGGCTCTGTCTATTTTGATTTCCTCATAGTTTTGCATTTTTAATGTGTCCTTACATTTGTGATACTGTTTGTGAGCACTTGACCTAGGTGTGAATAGAAACTGTCAATTTGTCAATAGGGGGAGGAGTTACATACAAATTGTGGAACCGCCCATGCAACTCAGTCTTCATTTGTAGCCGGTCACACGTATGTTAATGTCTTGAGAGGAGACACTGGGAAATATAAGGATTGTAGAGAATTTAAAAGAGGGAATAGTTTATGAAATGGAATGACTGTGTTATCTGTATTGCCATAAACTTGCCCTAACTGTTCCGTGTGTTTGTACTGTTGGCTATAGTCTCCGTGAGATTCCACACTTACCTATTCAAAAGGGAAACAACTTGAAATGAATATCGAAATGAATATTAACGATTGTCTTGCACTGCGATTCTATCACCAGCACTATCAGTACTTTGATTTTTATCCTGACATTATATATCGTCAAATATTTTTTAATCCTAAAACATTCACTTTTAATTTAAAATTAAACCTAACAGAAAATATAACGAATGAATTACGGACACATGAAAAATGTCCATAACGGCCATTGCTTTTGTATAAGGGTATATATTTAAATACGGGGAGCGTCGTATCCAAATAAAAATCCAAATTAAAAAAAAAAAATTGAAATTGTGATTTTATTCTTATTTTTTCCCAGCCGCTTTTCGAGACAGTAGAACGTCGTTGATATTGAGTATACACATTATTTCAAATCATCCTTCTGCTCACAGATAGATGTAGAATAAAATCTAAACATGTTTGAACTAATCAAAAAATACTTTGGCCTAAGACGGTAAATGTCTATGAAAGAGAAAGTAAGCATTAAACAATAAAGGCCCATTGTGCTTCCAAAAGCAGTATATAGTATGATATTCTTCGGACAGAAAAGCAAAGTGTGTGCTGCAGATTTGTTACGAGATAAATAAGAAAGTTCATTCAAGTGTTTACAAAAATAAACTAAATATGCACATTCCGCATTAACTCGTTAATTTTCAATCGACACTCCGCATGTCTCCGCTAACAAATCAAAAGTGCATAAATTGGTAACGTAGCAGAGAAACAAATCGTGATTTCAAATTCAAATTATTTCCGTGAAACAACAGAATTGTCTGTATCTAAATGCCAAGAAATCCTAAATTATTGCATGTCAAAAAAATGTAAACTTTCTTGGTTGCTTGATACTTAAAAGATTTTGGTGGTCCACGGTTGTACGCCGGATTCCGGATCACCGATCCGGGATAAATCAACTTATTTCATGCAAACCAATGAAGTACTTAGTTGTATCAGTTGAATATATTTCATATCGTCAACGCACGTGCAGTGAGTGATATATTTTATATCATCACTGTCACCGATCTGCTGTGGTGAAACAAAATGGCTATATTTCCCCAATTTTAAGAGAAATCACAATATACGTATTTGTATTCATTGATTTTTTGTCGAATTGGCTAAAATTGTTATCGTACTCCATATTAGTGAGCAGCAAAAATTGCAGAAAAGAATACTTCAAACCAGTATATCTTTTTTTGTTTGTGAACGTAACATAGCGTTGTGCGTCTTCTTTTTCTTTTTTTCTTTTTCTAAGAACGAAATCTAATAAACTGAGTGCTTTATTGTGCAAAACTATTTATTCCATCACCGCCGTTGTTGTTCCCGTGATCTAATATAAAACGAGATTGTTTTTCGTAGATATAGAATGTATCTAACCGTAAAGTGATATAATTTCAAATTATTTCCTTTCGGTGAAATATTCTCCATATCTACTCAAAACAAGCAATTTCTTTATCTCAAACTGGCATAGTAAAGACTGGGCGTTTACTGTCGTGCCCGATTCATCCCGATAACCCATAGCTCACTGTTACGGGATACGCCGGGAGCTTAAACCAGGTCAGTAATACTACAAAAGAGTGCTCATAAAGGGGTGCGACATTTAGCGTTGATGTTGCGACATATAGCGGCAGTACATTTTTTTTTATTGTTTTTGCGACATTTGGCGTCACAGATGCGACATACGACGTCAGGAGGTTTTGCGACATTTAGCGTTGGTTGGGACATTTAGCGTCAGTCTTGTGACATATAACGTCAGGTGCGACATTTAGGGTTGGAACGACATTCAACGTTGCTAGACAGATCGAACTGCAGCAATCCTTACCATGTTTCAATAACATGTAAATAAATATAGGAGAAAAGGAAAGGACAGGTATTTTCTGGCATTTGCAGTTTGGTGTAAACACAATCAAGCGATAAATGTAGCGAGCGGACGCGAATTGTGCGAGATGAAAAATAAGTCGCAATTCGGTGTAAACGGGGCTTAAGCTACATATGTTAGTGGCATCACATTATCAGTCGAAGATACACTTCTTACTCTGGGGGTATATTGCAGATGATATTTCAAGAACACTGTATGCGAGCTTCTATTAAAATTCAGAGATTGGAGTGATGAAAAACAGTATTTCTTTTAATGCATGCAAAACTGGGTAAATAGTAAGGGAAACTTACTGTGATAATTATAAATAGTATTCATTTTGTCATAAACCAAATCTAAAATGTCCATTCATAGCTTAGTTTGATTTGATGTACTCGAGTACGTGCATTTCTATTGCTTGAGATTTCAGTTTATCAAAATCTTAGAATTATGAATTTATTTCTAGATATATAAAGATAAGATTGCTTGGAATATAGCTTATATTTTAAATTCTTATCATTGGGTCAACTTTGAGGCTTCTTAGTCGGATTCTAATGCTATAGTGATGATGATGATGATGATGATGATGATTTACACGAAGAACGGGAATCTTTAAACAAGAAACATCCTTAAGAGGGTATTAAGCGGCATGCTTATTTGATAAGCGTTGATAGGTGCGATAGATTTCCTTTCTTTTCACTGGCCATATTTTAGGACTTTGACAGATAGATACAAAATTTAAAAAACAGACACACATTTCTGGGGTCGGTGGTTCTACCCAGGTACCTCTGTGTTCTCGGGGTCTTCCTCCACCTGTAATTAGCTGGACGTCGCTATATGGTTGAAATACTATCGCAGCGACGGTAAACCCCAACACAACAACACATTTCTGGAAAATAGGCCGAAGACACTCTTGATTAACATGGACTTTTTAGAACACACATCGAAAATCTCTTAACCAAACGGCCTACAGCTGAGGATAATTGGCAAAATGGCATGTATCATTGCCTAGTTTGTAAATGATGCATGCACATGTCATGATAATTTTCTGAAATGGCTTTGTTTATTTAAGTCATGCTCCAAAAGCATGCGCGGCATCTTTGATGCTTTGCACCAAAATTAGTTTTGTTTCATACGGTCACAGTTTTCGGCGTAGCTGCCTAACCTCACCTTTGACTTACTTAGAGATGATGACATAAAACAGCGCCGAATGCGTATTTTAACAATTTTTGTTGATAAATATTTATATGTTGAGATGACATCGAGCTGATACGGAAGCATAGAGGGGCATGGTGCTTTTCTTAGTTTTTATCTCGTGGCCACGAGATAGTAACTTAGAAAAAAACGAAAAACAAACCTTGCTTAATCGTGGCCACGAGTTAGTAACTAAGATAAAAAAAAATATCGCTATCCCGTGGCCACAAGATATAACTAAGGAAAGAAAACGAATATTAACAAAAAAAAAATGGCCACGAGTTAGTAACTAAGAAAAAGTAATAAAAAACCAACAAATTTTCTCGTGGCCACTAGATAGCGATATTGATTTTTGACATACCTCTTGGCCACGAGTTAGCGACATTTTCTTTCTTAATTAGTTCGTTTTCTCAAACGGGTTAACTTCGTCATTTAGAATAGATGAAACCAAAAACCGTTATCAATTAATGTGACGTCTATAACATTCTAGACTGTTTGCGCGTAACAGAAATTGCGGAGGAAAAATATCAAATGTTGCAGTAAAAAAAGAAACCAGAAGAGTGCAATTATGGTAGTCTACTTAGTAGATCTATACTTTTCACAAAACAAACCGTCTTTTTACGTGCCAAATCTGTTACTTATTTTTTTTAAAAAATTTTTTAACAGAATTATTTACACATTGTTAGAAAAAAAAGGTCAAGGTCGCGTGTGAAGGTATGCACAGGTATGCGGAGAAGAAAATTATTGTTTTTAAAAGCATTTATGGGAGACTATCTTGTGTTTGTGACATGAAAAAGGAGGGTTAGTGAGTGTTTTAAGTGTGTAAATATGGAATACTTATAGAAAATAAGGATTTAAAAGGACAAGGGAAAAACCAAAAACGTAAGGCAAGCGACTCTTCGAATTCTTTGTGTAGTGAAAATGAGAGCAAAGCGGGACGGCACACCAGTACTCCCGAGCATATAACTGTGAGTACTTTGTTAAGAGAAGCCAATTCTGTCTTATTTGATAACAAAGATGATGCTGTGTTGAATCTAAATACACTATTTGACCCTGATTACACAGATATTGATAGCTTTGGCAGTTCTGATGAAAATTGTGTGAAATTAGGTCAGACAAGGAATATGGGTAAAACAGGTGCCAAATCGCCCCCAGTGTCACGAGCAGATGGCGTAAATGACAACAACCATTCCGACAAATGCAGATATTTTGAAATATCTTAAAGAAATGAATGGGCGTATTATTGGTGTAGAAAGAATGCTAGAGAAATTGGACCTTTTTAGAGGAAAAAGTCGGCAAATTTGAAAATGATCTGACAAAAATGTGGAACCATGTTCATGATAGAGAGAAGAAAGTAGAGGAGAGACTTGGGATAGTAGAAGAAAAGACAAAAAGCAGTGACTTTAATCTTGGCATTGCGGATACAAGACTTAGAAAAACAAAACTCTAGAAAGATGAATTATCTTATCTTAAATCTCAGTCTATGCGGAATAACCTCATTTTCGGGAATATACCTGAGGTTCAAACAGGGGAAAGTTGCGAAGAGGTTTTAAGGCACTTTCTAGCAGACAAGATGAAAATCGCACAAGATTTAGTAAATAAAATGTCATTTGAAAGAGTGCATAGGATGGGTGTGAAAAGTGATGGTAGAATTAGGAAGATGGTGGCGAAATTCACTTATTTCAAAGAACGTGAATTAGTACGAAAGGAGTGGAAGTCATTAGAAGGTACAACTTGTTTTGTGCATGAGCAGTTTCCACAGGAAGTGACGGACAAACGAAAACAGCTCTTACCAAAATTGAAAGAGGCGAAGAAAGATGGGAAGAGGGCATGGTTGTCATATGACACCCTGTACATTGACGGGAAGGCGCAACGAACTGAGGCTGGACAAGCGAAGAGATAGGAATTCGTAGAGGGTGAACTTAAAATTCTTTCATGGAATGTGAATGGTTTGAGTGCTAGCAAGATGGACCAGGAGGAGTTTGTTAATTTGGTTTGTAGTGGAGATATCATATTTTTATATGAAACATGGGCTAAAAGTAATAGTAAAATTGATATATCAGGATATGTTTCTTTTAACTTTTTTCGTAAATTTCAACATTGAAAAGCAAAAAGAAATTCTGGGGGAGTTGCGATTTATTTTAAAGAAAATCTTTTACCAGGTATGAAAATAGTAAAGAATCATTATGATTCAGTGATATGGTTGAAACTGGATAAATCGTTTTTTGGCCGTGATGATGACATGTATTTATGTGCAGTGTATCTATGGTGCGAAAATTCGCCAGCGTACGATGTTTGTAATGTTGATTTCTTTGATTTGTTACAAAACGATATAAATGATTTTGATCAATTAGGTTCAATATTTTTAGTAGGCGACTTGAATAGTAGAGTAGGTAACAGAAATGATTATATAATTAAGGACAAATGTATACATGATTTAGATCATTTAGACTATTCACCAGATGAACCCCTCTATCGGGCCTCTCTGGACAAAACGTGTAACACGTTTGGAACACGTTTACTTGACCTCTGTAAGTCCACGGGATTTCGCATTGTAAATGGTCGTCTTGACCGAGATAAAAACACTGGGTCATATACATATATAAACAGGAATAACTCCTCATTGATTGACTACTTGTTGTCAAAGTAATGTTGTTTTACTAGCATACTAGATTTTAGTGTAATGTCATTTAATGAATGGAGCGATCATTGTCCTCTCTTAGTTTCTATAAAATATAATGAATTTATTGATACACAGGCAACTAGTAATTTCTATATGAGACATAAATGGTCAGATAATTTAAGGGAGAAGTTAGAGCAGGTGTAATTGGACAACTTCCTAGTTTGAATAGGTTGACTGAAAATATTGTGTGAATAATTAGAGATGACATTAATCGAAATGTTACTGATCCGTCATTTTGTAAATGTGTTAAGACTGTTGATTCGAAAGAATTCACTGATTCGCCTTTTCAAAAAGATAAAAAATGGTTCGATGAAGACTGTATTCAGTAAAAGCAAAATTATTTATCTGCATTAGCCACTTTTAATAGTAAAATTATTTATCTGCATTAGCCACTTTTAATAGTAAAATTATTTATCTGCATTAGCCACTTTTAATAGTAAAATTATTTATCTGCATTAGCCACTTTTAATAGCAAAATTATTTATCTGCATTAGCCACTTTTATAAGCAAAATTATTTATCTGCATTAGCCACTTTTAAAAGCAAAATTATTTATCTGCATTAGCCACTTTTAATAGTAATAAATGTTCTGAAAATAAAACAAGTGTTATTAGATTGTAAAATGGTTTATAAAAAACTGATTCGTAGGAAAAGGAGACAGTTTTATTTTATGCAAGTTAAACAGATAGGAAACTTAACACGATTTACACGACCGGCGCAATTTTGGAAATATTTTAAACGAAACAAGAAACGTAATGACTGTAAAATCAAATTGGATGAATTTAAAACATATTTTCTGAATTAAGCAATGATATATTTCAGGTAAAAAATGCTGATGCGGAAAATTTTAACAATGATAGTAATGTGGATAGTAAGTGTCATAATGACATGTTAGTAGAGGGACCTATATCTATAGATGAAGTGATTACAGTGGTGAAATCCTTAAATAGAAATAAGTCTTCCGGGTTTTTTTTCGGCGTAGCTGTATAATTTCGATTTCAACTCGCATCTTAAACCAATCAAATGTACGCTAACAGCGGTAAATAATTCTAAGCTGAATAAAAGGACTCCTGTTATTGGTTAACGCATCGTTATGGACTATAAAATTACTGTAAATAAGGGGTGCAGCTTGTATATATCATTCAGCTTGGTGTTATTATTTTCTTTTTGATGTAAACATGAAAGTGATTTCAGTAAGTTAAATACAGTCCTTTTCCATCAATTGAGGAATGCTACTTTGTGAAAATGATTTAAAACAACAAAAAAGAATCCACCGTGTTATGACATGAAACCCCTTAAATACTATGTATATTGAATTCTTCCAGCCTGCCGAGATGCTCTCATTGAAAATTAATTCGCCAAAACCAAAACAACTAATAACGCTTTTATATCATAATTGTCGTATGCAATAATGATATGAACAAATATCAAACAAGCCTATTTACAGATATAATTTTTTGTATTACCGTCTATAAATAAGTATATTTCATAGAAAAAATACTGAACTATTTCTAGAGCGTACTAAATTTGTTGTGCGTCGGTCTTTCGCGCGCTTTTCCTCGGAATGTTCTAGAAGACTGGAAATCTCGTTTTTCTTTCATCCTACGCCGAATATCTTTTTTAAAGATATTTCTTGTTTGTTAAATGAGTATTTTATCGAGTCTGTTGATATTCTAGCATCAAATTTATGTAATATATTTAATGATATTTTAAATAGTGATTATTTCCCAGATAAATGGACTGAAGGGATTATTGTGCCTTTACATAAAAAGGGAGATAAAAATGTTGTTAATAATTATCGTGGAATTACATTAGTAAGTTGTTTGTCTAAAATGTTCACTGCTGTATTAAATAAACGTATTTCATCATATTGTGATAAGTATAATATAATATCAGATGCTCAATTCGGTTTCAGGAAAGGACGCTCAACTGTAGATGCTCAATTTATATTGTTAAATTTAGTACAAAAATATTTAAATGATAATAAGAGTTATATTGTGTATTTGTGGACTTTAAGAAAGCGTTTGACTGTATTTATAGAAATGCATTATGGCTTAAACTGTACAAAGTTGGAATACAGGGTCAATTATTAAAAATTGTGAAGGATATGTATGAAAAAGTAAAATCTTGTGTTCGAAATTGCAATGATTATTCTGGTTTCTTTGAATATTCGATTGGCTTGAGACAAGGAGAAATCTTTTCGCCCATATTTTTTTCTCTATTTCTAGAAGATCTTGAATTATTTTTACAGGATGATATTACATCTGGTCTCAACATTCGTGATATTACTTTAATACTTATGCTTTTTGCGGACGATATGATAATACTGGCAAATTCAGCAGAAGATTTAAACAGAAGCTTAGAATTATTAAATACTTATTGCAATAAATGGAGTTTGGAGGTAAACATTGATAAAACAAAGGTTCTGGTTTTTCGTAAACGTGGTCATCTATTACCCGGAGAGGAGTATTTCAATGATAGCATAAAGTTAGATGTGGTAAATGATTTTAACTATTTAGGAACTATATTTAATTACACAGGAAATTTTGTTTTAAACCAGGAACACCATATTGGCAAAGCTCTTAAAGCTTTCAACTGCTTACTCTCAAATTGTAGGAAATTTAAAATTGAACCGAGCATACTTTGTCAGTTGTTTGACGCCTTTATTGGTTCTATTTTAAGTTAGAATGCTCAGATATGGGGTTATAGTAAATCTAATGTAATAAAAATTCATTTAAAGTTTTGTAAGGCTATTTTAAATGTAAGACTTCAAATCTTGCTATATATGGTGAATTGGGGCGTTATCCTCTTTATATTACTCGTTATGTAAATATTTTAATAAACTGGTATAATGTAATAAACACAGATAATATAATTATGAAAGAAGTTTATGAAATGTCATACACTGATTTTGTAAATGGGAAAAAACTGGATTAGTAATGTTAAAGAAATGTTGGATATAAATGGTTTTAGTTTTGTATTTGAAAATCCATTAAGTTTTGATATGAAATCAGTTGTTTTGTCTTTTAAAAACAGACTTATTGATAACTTTAAACAGGGTTGGGTACTTGACAAGGAAACAAATGGTGTTTTGAATCTGTATAATGCTATAAAATTAAATGTACAGTATGAAGAATATTTAGATGTACTTCCGTATAATCTACGATTTTATATATCAAGAATTAGAATTTCAGCTTATTCACTTATAATACATACTGAAAGATATGGAGCAAATTATTAACCAAGAAATGAAAGGCGTTGTGTTTTTTCTAACTCAAATGATTTGGAAGATGAATATCATTTTGTTCTAATATGTCCTTGTTATAGTAACATAAGAAAAAAGTATTATATTAAATTGTATTATTATAATAAACCAAGCATGTTCAAATTTACTCAACTTTTGCAAAAGAAAAATAAAAAAGTATTGTATAAATTAGCAAAATATCTTAGAGAATCTTTAACTTATAGGAATTCATTGATTGTTGATTAGGAAATATTCATTATAGCTCATCCTCACTATCAGTCGAGATATTATTTGTTTATTATTCATATAATATAGTAGTTTGCACTTTTTTTTCTTAATTTATTTGTATGGTATTTGTACGTGACTTGATTTTCAATTTCTATATAATTTATGTGCATGATTATATGACTATGTACAGTAACTGTATTAGTATACGTCAAATAAAATTATGTTCTGTTCTGTTCTGTTATTCCGCCGATGTGATGAAGGTGACGCTTGTGTTTATGGTGTGAATATGGAGATGAACCGATCTGGCCAGGTGAGTGATATTTTCGTATAGATACATCTATATATTTTCACATCCTTATACATACGATTTTTTCCTAAAAAGAGGGACACGTTTTAACGGAATCCTGTTCTGTCTGTATTGTCTATTATCAAACACATATAATTGGTATGCCATCTGAAAAATATACATAATGATGCTGTCTTTAGTCTTGAAGTAAGCGCTGTCTAATGCCTATGTTTCTGATGGTTTTTATTTACATGTAAAGCTATTCAGTATGCCAGCTTAAGGGCGTACGCTACAATATTTTTTTATTCAATAGGATTTTATTGATTTCAAGTTAATGATAAAAATGTCACCGTGCTTGTTATAATGCTATTTTCGTATATCCATGGTAACCGTGTTTAGAAAAAAGCTAAAACACATCTTTCGTTAGAAGGAGAAAAGAAATAAAAAAATAAACTAATGGTTCAAATTTATTACATGATACATCAATTTATCTGAATAAATGGTGTTAATTTCATTTTGACGGAAATGGATACAAACCCATAGAAACGGAAAAGAAATAATAGCTTCATGTTCAATCATTTTTAATGTTTACAGAAAATCTTTCAGTAGATTCCTAACTAGAGTTTTTTTTTTTCTTGTAAATATTCTCACACATGAGTACCTAATATTCATTCAGTGAAGAATAAGAAAAATCTGAGTGTTTGAACTTCAGAAAAAATAAACAAATACTGTATTTTGTTTGTCTGTACCTTTTTTTAAAAATAAAAGTGTGTTTAGCCATATGTAAGGGTTTTTAATAATATAAAGTGTGGATTATGAGAGACGACAGTCAGGCCCAAGTATGTTTCTGCACAATGCAGACATACCTAAACGTTCTCCGAGTGCGAACTCAATCGGCCTTTACTGTTGTACGGTTAATGTCTCAATTACAGTATGATCCTGATCGTGGTCTCTCATGCACAGGGTTCATCTTTCTTTTATTTTTCACTCTTAACTTTTCCCATCTTTATTTTCCTTGTTTTTTTTTTTGTTTGTTTTTGTGGGGTTTTTTTGCACCATGTAATTCATAAATTCCATTTTTTTTCTTCTTTCCTATCTCTTTAGAATAAAAGTCGCTGTATCCATCTCTTACATGTAACACTTCTTTTACGAAGTCTCATTACTTTTTCACCCTACTTCTTTAACACACTCTATAAATATAGCTCATTTATCATGAGAAACTACCGAATAAAATGTCGCTAGTGAGGTACAGACAAGCATTTACATTTAAATTAAAAAGTAAGTAGAAACCTGTGCACGAGAACCAACGACCAGGGTCATGCTTAAATTGGGAACTAAACCGTATAAATGTAAAGGTAGGATTAGTTCGGACTCGGACTCGGCGTATGTTAGGGAAAGTTTGCATTATGCAGACACTTACTTGAGGACTTACTCTCATCTCCAATAATCCACAGTAAATATGCCTTTTTTGTAATAATAACTTTCGACCGGGTATCATATTGGTTCTATATTTAGATTTTTAGTCTTTAAATGAAAATAACTATATCTTTCAGCATTTATTTTTCATTGAAATATGTTGCATACAGAGCTATTTTACATTCCAGAAGTTCGACAAAAAAGAAATACCTAATTCCATATTTTCAAAATTGAGATTATTTTGGTATTTATTTGTTTCCAACGAAATCGAATCGTTTTAACAAAGACCCCAGTGATAATTTTATGGGTGTTATAAATCCCTTTACAATAAGGCTCCAAAGTAGCGCAGTATCACTTCAGTATCACTCCGCGTGGGTTCGAATCTCAGAAGTGTATATGATAAAAAAAAAGAAACATGTACAATTAGTGTTAAATTATTATTAATTGTTATTTTAACTGAAAAACTTGATTAATTATTATTTTATAACAATACTGTAATCATATCTGTATTTGAATTATACGTTTCTATTTTTATCTTTGATGATTTATGTTTTGAAAAGGACGTATTTGAATGCCACCTTTATCTTAATTCTTCAAGGGTCTGATTTAAGTGATAGAATGCTTTAAAACTTCAAGGAATGATCACTGACACACACACATTAGCAATGCCACTTTATGATTCACTTACGCAGCAGTGCCTTCAGCTCAATGATTCATTGGAGCCAACGGATGAGCCAAATTTGAAAATTTGGAATCATTTTTTTTTCTTTTTATGAGTCATTTTATCATAATCCAAGAATATAACCAAAACGCTAATATTTTAACACAAGCTATTGACTCATGCATGCATTAAAGACGACCACGACATTTTCTATTATCACACACGAGTAAATTTTGCACTGTCACCGGTAATGCAAATGTATAATAGTGACACACTGAAAATAAAATTCAAATGACCTATAGGGTAAAAAGTGCAGTGCATACGCGTTATTCCTGTGTGAAATGTATTTGGGATTTCGGAAGAAGGACTACAGGCTAAAAATATTTATATTTTAGTAGATCATATGATATGATATCAATAAACAAAGAATCATGAAAGTCTGAATATTTGAAGAAAAAAAATGATGGAATTGTCGCCTTCGTCATTAATAAGGATGTTTCAGTGCTCATATGATTAATTAAATTTTTTTAGCGTAAGTTGATGTCTTATGAACTTGTGTATTTAAAAAAACTCAAATTGATCTCACATGTCATATATTTTATACTAATTAAATATTTAAATTGCTATTCTAGTTAATAATATAAAAATTATATCTTTATACTGTTCATTCTTACATACATGTTGTTTCATGCATATTCACGTTTTCTTCTCCAAGAATCCTGACTGAAATGAAATAATTGATATCTAAGCCTTAATGCAGATGTTACAGAACAATGCTTCAATCTTTGCATCCGATCTCAGCCATTTGCCATGCTTCCTTAAAGTGGAGTTAATAGGAGAGTTTGACATATTGAATCTATTTTTAATTACACTAGAACACGTGATTCAGAACTGTGAATTATTTGATCAAGAAAGTACCATACCATAAGATGTATATTTAATATTGTCGGTAATGTAATTGTGTTCTCTTAATTTTATCTTTAATATAAATATGATTTTTGTAACATCGTTCTAGGCCAATCCGTTCAAAATAGACTCAACTGTATCTAATTATGAAGACAAATATATGCCTTTCCCTGGTTAGCTGACGATTTTTATAGCGTTTTTGGCGTTTTTAAATTTTCTATTTTTCAAATCAATTGTACGCACGTGCGTATGTGCGTTAGCCCAGACACGCCCTTAGCAATTTCGCTTACTCTTACATGTATTCTCTTGTCTTGCTTAAGAAATGTCTCTATATGGCAGACTCGAAATCATCTGTTTTGATGGAGACATTCCGTCAAGGACGATAGAGGATCTGCCATCACTAAATCGGTGAAACTAATTGTGGACAGAAGATTTAGGGAAGGCAGACTCATCATAAACTTTCTGTAAATCTGATCTGGTCTCTGTCAAGATTCAGCGAGAATTTGATAACAACACACTATTCACAATTATATCGTCATCTGTCCTTGACGAACATATGCTTTCGGGGAAATCAGGATTTTATTTTCATATAAATGCCAAACTTTATAAAATATTATATTTATTATTTTGCATTGATTCCTCCGACAGAGGAAATCTAAACTTCTTCGAGTAACAAGACAATCCCGGACACCTGAGGAGAGATCGGCAAGGTAAGTCCAGTTTGCATAAGTAAGCCAAATTATATGCTCGATATCTCAGCTAATATAAATGTGTGTGTGTGTGTGTGTTTTTTTTTTCAAAAACAAGACATATTTAGAATCAGGAAACAATGCTCTTTAAATATCAACAATAAAAATATACATAAGAACTCTAGTTTTTAAAAAAAAAAAAAAAAAGGTTTTGAAGAAAACGACGTTCCAAAAAATCACCGACGCGGGTGCCAATGTTAATATGTCCCACTGACTATTTTGGCGTTGTCCATCTGTCACTTTGCATATGTCACACACACACACACACACACACACACACACACACACACACACACTATTCAGATATATAGAATACAAAAGTATAGAAAAATACAATTATTGTAGACATAGTCTATGATGATGGGATTAACTAATCTATAGATCAAATGAGATACATTTCACAACAGGTATTTCCTATCTTCATTTATTATTTTTGGAAGAGTTAGGGTCTGCAAGATGCATGACATTTCCAGACAGTAAGCTACTAAGGCGGTGTTAATGTCAATGTAAAAAATCATCATCAGCAGCAACAACAAGGACGATGATAACGAAACAAATTAGCACAGATAAGTTTTCATTTGGTACGGGATTTAGGTACAGGTCCCAGAATTTAAAATCTTCCCGATAGTTGGCGTGACGTAAGACAGTAGGATTGATGTATAGGTAGGCTTGCGGTAGGTCGGTGGTTCTACCCGGATGCCTCCATGCATTCGGGGTCTTCCTCCACCTGTAATTAGCTGGACGTCGCTATATGACTGAAATACTGTCGAAGCGACGGTAAACTCAAATAGTCAAGTCTAGTCAAGTCAAACATATTAAATGGTTTTATTTTACAATAATATCGTGGTTCCTCCCTTTTTCAATTATGAGGCTCCATTGGCAAAAAAAAATCCATTCAATACTGACGCCGCGTTTCCATGCGCCGTCAGTCATATATCAATCCCTAGATTATTTCTACTATTAAGTTTATAAAACGTTCGTCTCGGCAGTAATATTGTAATTCTTTATACCGTTCTTACATCTGAGATATTTGCGATTATGGCATAATTAATTTGGTCAGATCTCTATTTTTAGAATAGTTATACAAATAAATTGTTCTTGCCGGATATCCAACCGCCATGCTTCAGCCGTTAAAAGCAAAAAAACTCACCGGAAGTTTGAATAACAGGCGAGCAACGGATATTGAACCAAGCATTTGATATACATCATTTCCTGTTATCTATGATCAATTGTCAGTATATCATAAGCAGTCCTTTTCCCATATATGTACTGCTATTCCATGACTTACACCATTTTTTGACATGTTTGTCATTAGCCGCATATATCAAAGTATTTTTTTCAATATTATTTTTATTAAAACGATGATGCGTATAAAAGCTTTGACCAAATGTAAAATTAACTCAGTAAATGTATAGAATCAATATATTTTCTTTGTTGTGTCATGAGTAAAATGAATTATCGATCAATACCAAACAGATTTCAGAGAAAAAGGATTAATCAAAGTGCTTGTGCACTGAACACGGCGAGGCTTCTAGCAAAGGAAATACCATAACGTAAATATATTGCATATTAAAACTGGTTAATCACATCCAATAAAGAGAGAGAGAGAGAGAGAGAGAGAGAGAGAGGGACGGTGGGGGCAGTCATTAGCCATCAACTTAAATTTTTATTGAATATATTTTGAGTCTGCATGAATTTATACAATGACTTAGCTGGATGGTGTGTCACTTCAATACTTTGCTAACATTAACAATGTTATTGACTTGACTAGACTTGACTATTTGAGTTTACCGTCGCTTCGACAGTATTTCAGTCATATAGCGACGTCCAGCTTATTGCAGGTACAGGAAGACCCCAAATGCACGGAGGCATCCGAGTAGAACCATCGACCTACCGCAAGCCAGCTGGAAGGCTTCCTCACATGAAAATCCGAATGACCTTGCCAATAATGTTATTAAAGTAACTCTGTTTTGTCTCATTAGACAGTCAAAACATCCTTGTTTTTGATGTGCCTAGCTCTTATTCAAGTTTTAAAACATTAGGAAATTGGAAAGAACGAGTTTGTAATTTACATCATTGTGGATCGACGTTATTTATTTCCTTAGTTCAGTACCTGTAGTAAATTGCGGTTATTTGACAGAAACACTGTAATACAATGCATTCTGGGAAAGTGCCTTATGTACAGATTTCACTCCAATGTCGCAGCAAAACAAAAATAAAAAATATTAAAAAATAAATAAATAAAATAAATAAACAAGTGGGTCATAATGGCCCTGGATCGCTCACCTGGTATCATTAGGATATGTAAAATCACGTGATCCCTGGGGCAGGGCCAATTTTGACCCCAGGACCATGATTTGACCAAACTTGGTAGAGGTCTATTAGCCCTTGTTACATACCAAATATCTTAACTCCAGGCCTTGTGGTTTCTGAGTAGAAGATTTTTCAAGTTTTTTAGCCTATGTAAAATCAGTTGATCTCTATGGGGGGCGGGGCCAAGTTTGACACCAGGGCCATGATTTGAACAAACTTGGTAGAGATCTACTAGACAATGCTACACACAAAATATCTAAGCTCTAGGCCTTGTGGTTTCTGAGAAGAAGATTTTTATAGATTTCAATTTTAAAATCTATGTTTAGTTCCTGTGACCTAATTATGAAAAACAGACCGGAACCATTTGAACAAATTTTATAGGGGATCACCTTAGCAACACCCTTGCATAGTTTGATCCCTTTCCCATCAGTAGTTTCAGAGAAGAAGATTTTTATTGAGTAAATTGTTGACGACTGACGACTCACGACGACGGACAAAGGCTGGTCCCAAAAGCTCAACTTGGCACTTCGTGCCAGGTGAGCTAATAAATAAATAAATAAATAAATAAATAATGAAAAAAACATGTCAAGTTTCTGTCTCATTACTTGACGTTTTGACGTGGCGATAATTTGAGATACGACGAAGTACTATTTTGCTCAGCAGGGCGAGATTCTTCATAAACACGAACTATTCATATCATACAATGACCTCTTCTTGCGGAACAGGGACTTATGGTTTGTTGTGGTTCGATTTTTCGCAATGCGAACGCGATATAAAAAGCCTACAACCATATAAAAATCTGATGGATCCCTTGTAGCATTTTATTGAATTAATGAAGTTCCAAGAGCCGAGACAATAGGTGAATGTCGTGAATGCAACCGGCATGACAACCTGTGCACGAACATTGCTCACGTTTCACTTCATGGTCGAAAAAGATTGAAGGAAGGTGTAGAACTGCCCAACAGTTCTAATTATATATACAGTTATAGATTTATTTGTGTACGTATGTACAATTACAAGCTTTATTATTACTAATTATTCTATATGTTATATATAGATACTACTTATATTTTATGTTGCCGCAACGCATCGCAGGGCGGCGATGCGCGCGTTTGTTATAACGCTCTTAAACCTGGCGCGGTTAGTCGGCGTCCTGGTTACAGTTTCACGTCACTTCCGTTGGAATATTGTTGTTTTAGTTAGAACATTGTATGTAAACAATATAGAGGCGGGGATAAGACCAAAGTTTGGTAATATTTATTTGATTAATTTAAACCTAATGATTAGCAATAAGTTATCAATAATAGCGTATTAACATAAAAAGGATGCAATTTATACCAATATTATAGTTTTTATTTGCAAGATTATAATCTTATAACTTCAACTGTTTACATGTACATTAATTAAGTAAGGAATGTTTGGTTATCCGTGTTTACTGTTTGTTTGCGATAAATGATTGATTGGTCAGATGATAAATTGGTGTGTGTGATTGTTGTTAATCATTTTACAGAGAATCATGATGTACGTGATCGAACCCACGACCTTTCGTTCAACGAGGTGTGTACTGTAAGCCTTCTACCTCTTGATCAGTTTTTGTGATATGTACATATAGCTTGATCAGTCTTAGTGATATGTACATATAGCTTGACCAGTTCATGTGATATGTACATATAGCTTGACCAGTTATTGTGATATGTACATATAGCTTGACCAGTTAATGTGATATGTACATATAGCTTGACCAGTTAATGTGATATGTACATATAGCTTGACCAGTTAATGTGATATGTACATATAGCTTGACCAGTTAATGTGATATGTACATATAGCTTGACTAGTTATTGTGATATGTACATATAGCTTGATCAGTTATTGTGATATGTACATATAGCTTGACCAGTTATTGTGATATGTACATATAGCTTGACTAGTTATTGTGATATGTACATATAGCTTGACCAGTTATTGTGATATGTACATATAGCTTGACCACTTATTGTGATATGTACATATAGCTTGACCAGTTAATGTGATATGTACATATAGCTTGACCAGTTATTGTGATATGTACATATAGCTTGACCAGTCTTTGTGATATGTACATATAGCTTGACTAGTTATTGTGATATGTACATATAGCTTGACTAGTTATTGTGATATGTACATATAGCTTGACCAGTCTTTGTGATATGTACATATAGCTTGACCAGTTATGGTGATATGTACATATAGCTTGACCAGTTATTGTGATATGTACATATAGCTTGACCAGTCTTTGTGATATGTACATATAGCTTGACTAGTTATTGTGATATGTACATAAAGTTTGACCAGTTATTGTGATATGTACATATAGCTTGACCACGCTTTGTGATATGTACATATAGTTTGACCAGTCTTTGTGATATGTACATATAGCTTGACTAGTTATTGTGATATGTACATATAGCTTGACTAGTTATTGTGATATGTACATATAGCTTGACCAGTCTTTGTGATATGTACATATAGCTTGAGCAGTCTTTGTGATATGTACATATAGCTTGACTAGTTATTGTGATATGTACATATAGTTTGACCAGTTATTGTGATATGTACATATAGCTTGACTAGTTTTTGTGATATGTACATATAGCTTGACTAGTTATTGTGATATGTACATATAGCTTGATCAGTTATTGTGATATGTACATATAGCTTGACCAGATATTGTGATATGTACATATAGCTTGACTAGTTATTGTGATATGTACATATAGCTTGACCAGTTATTGTGATATGTACATATAGCTTGACCAGTTATTGTGATATGTACATATAGCTTGACCAGTTATTGTGATATGTACATATAGCTTGACCAGTTATTGTGATATGTACATATATCTTGAACAGTCTTTGTGATATGTACAGATAGCTTGATCAGTTATTGTGATATGTACATATAGCTTGACCAGTCTTTGTGATATGTACATAAAGCTTGACTAGTTATTGTGATATGTACATATAGCTTGACCAGTCATTTTGATATGTACATATAGCTTGACTAGTTATTGTGATATGTACATATAGCTTGACCAGTTATTGTGATATGTACATATAGCTTGACCAGTCTTTGTGATATGTACATATAGCTTGACAGTCTATTGTGATATGTACATATAGCTTTGACCAGTTATGGTGATATGTACATATAGCTTGACCACGTTTGTGATATGTACATATAGCTTGACCAGTCTTTGTGATATGTACATATAGCTTGACTAGTTATTGTGATATGAACATATAGCTTAACCAGTTATTTTGATATGTACATATAGCTTGACTAGTTATTGTGATATGTACATATAGCTTGACCAGTCTTTGTGATATGTACATATAGCTTGACCAGTCTTTGTGATATGTACATATAGCTTGACTAGTTATTGTGATATGTACATATAGCTTGACCAGTCTTTGTGATACGTACATAGAGCTTGACTAGTTATTGTGATATGTACATATAGCTTAACCAGTTATTGTGATATGTACATATAGCTTGACCAGTCTTTGTGATACGTACATACTGACAGTTATTTTGATATGTCATAGTGATCAGTTAGATATGTACATATAGCTTGACTAGTTATTGAGATATGTACATAAGTTTGACCAGTTATTGTGATATGTACATATAGCTTGCCCAGCTTTGTGATATGTACATATAGTTTGACCAGTTTTGTGATATGTACATATAGCTTGACTAGTTATTGTGATATGTACATATAGCTTGACCAGTTTTGTGATATGTACATATAGCTTGACCAGTTATTGTGATATGTACATATAGCTTGACCAGTCTTTGTGATATGTACATATAGCTTGACCAGTTTTGTGATATGTACATATAGCTTGACCAGTCTTTGTGATATGTACATATAGCTTGACCAGTCTTTGTGATATGTACATATAGCTTGACCAGTCTTTGTGATATGTACATATAGCTTGACTAGTTATTGTGATATGTACATATAGCTTGACCAGTCTTTGTGATATGTACATATAGCTTGACCAGTCTTTGTGATATGTACATATAGCTTGACCAGTTTTGTGATATGTACATATAGCTTGACCAGTTATTGTGATATGTACATATAGCTTGACCAGTCTTTGTGATATGTACATATAGCTTGACTAGTTATTGTGATATGTACATATAGCTTGACCAGTCTTTGTGATATGTACATATAGCTTGACTAGTTTTTCTGATATGTACATATAGCTTGACTAGTTATTGTGATATGTACATATAGCTTGACCAGTCTTTGTGATATGTACATATAGCTTGACCAGTCTTTGTGATATGTACGTATAGCTTGACCAGTCTTTGTGATATGTACATATAGCTTGACCAGTCTTTGTGATATGTACATATAGCTTGACCAGTTATTGTGATATGTACATATAGCTTGACCAGTCTTTGTGATATGTACATATAGCTTGACCAGTCTTTGTGATATGTACATATAGCTTGACTAGTTATTGTGATATGTACAAAAGTTTGACCAGTTATTGTGATATGTACATATAGCTTGACACGTTTTGTGATATGTACATATAGCTTGACCAGTCTTTGTGATATGTACATATAGCTTGACTAGTTATTGTGATATGTACATATAGCTTGACCAGTTATTGTGATATGTACATATAGCTTGATCAGTCTTTGTGATATGTACATATAGCTTGACCAATTATTGTGAAATGTACATATAGCTTGACCAGTCTTTGTGATATGTACATATAGCTTGACCAGTCTTTGTAATATGTACATATAGCTTGACCAGTCTTTGTGATATGTACATATAGCTTGACCAGTCTTTGTGATATGTACATATAGCTTGACCAATTATTGTGAAATGTACATATAGCTTGACCAGTCTTTGTGATATGTACATATAGCTTGACCAGTTTTGTGATATGTACATATAGCTTGACCAGTCTTTGTGATATGTACATATAGCTTGACCAATTTTGTGATATGTACATATAGCTTGACCAGTCTTTGTGATATGTACATATAGCTTGACCAGTTATTGTGATATGTACATATAGCTTGACCAGTCTTTGTGATATGTACATGTAGCTTGACCAGTTATTGTGATATGTACATATAGCTTGACCAGTCTTTGTGATACGTACATATAGCTTGACCAGTTATTGTGATATGTTCATATAGCTTGACCAGTTTTTGTGATATGTACATATAGCTTGACCAGTCTTTGTGATATGTACGTATAGCTTGACCAGTCTTTGTGATATGTACATATAGCTTGACCAGTCTTTGTGATATGTACGTATAGCTTGACCAGTCTTTGTGATATGTACATATAGCTTGACCAATTATTGTGATATGTACATATAGCTTGACCAGTCTTTGTGATATGTACATATAGCTTGACCAGTCTTTGTGATATGTACATATAGCTTGACCAGTCTTTGTGATATGTACATATAGCTTGACCAGTCTTAGTGATATGTACATATAGCTTGACCAGTCTTTGTGATATGTACATATAGCTTGACCAGTCTTTGTGATATGTACATATAGCTTGACCAGTCTTTGTGATATGTACATATAGCTTGACCAGTCTTTGTGATGTGTACATATAGCTACGTATGAGTATACAGATGAACCTGTATTAACGGTCACCTGTAACGGTCAACCTGCATTTAGTGGCCAGTTTTGTTTTACCAAACTAACATTTTGTTTAACCTCATGTAGCGGTCACCTCTGTTATGCGGTCACATTCTCTTGTTCCCTTGACTGGCCGGTTAAGACAGGTTTTAATTTTTATTTATATTCCTGAAACATTTTAGCAGTTAACTCCCCCTTTTTAAATACTTTAACGACTTTTGCCTTTAATAAACACTCATTTGTTAGACCACATTTTTAACAAATCACATTTGTAAAAGGCATGCTATGAGTGTGATCACATTCGTAACAGATAAAGTAAATAACTATGTTACAAATGTGCTTGTCCCAAATTAGTGAGGATATTCGAAGCACATATGTAACAGGTGTTACAAATGTGATCGCAGACGTAATGAATGTTACAAAGTGTAATGGAACTTTTTTTTTCTTGTGGTGAATGTGTTTGATGATGATGATGATGATGTTAGTGGGGATAACGGTAGTGGAAATAACACTTTTTACACCATCACCATTACCAATACCACCACTATTACAACCAAATCTGCTACTACTACTACTGATGCTGCTGCTACTGTTCTTGCTTCTGCTCCTGCCAGGCACTGAACTACGTTGTCGATGATTAGGTGTAATTGCATTTTATGTTACAGACAGTGAGGCTAAACTGTACGAGAAATACTAGACCTTTGTTGACAGTGTATGTGTATATTAAACGTACGCAGCTTACGTTTATAGATACACAGTTGAACCTGTATTAGCGGCCACCTGTATTGAGCGGTAAACCTGCATTTGGTGGTTAGCTTTCTTATTACCAAACTAGCATACTGTCATATGCTTACCTTTTATTTAGCGACTACCTATTATTAAGTGGTCACTTCCTCTTGATCCCTTATTGACGCTTAAGACAGGTTTAACTAGCCGTAACAATGCACATTTACTTTTGGTACTTTCCCTTGGATTCCGATTGATATAACTTTCCTGGATATTCACGCTGAAAATAAAATTTAAAAAAAAGAAGCGAAACGGACGGACGGACAGAAGGAAGGACGTATCGGCGACTTTATGCTTTAGAGGACCCAAAATGGATCTGAATGTAGAAAAGGAAATCATAAGGGACACACTTGTCACAAAATATGTTACATATGTTCTTGGTTTCCGTTACACATTTATGACACCTATATATTACGCACGTGATCACATTTGTGGGGCTCTGTGGCCGAAAGGGTAAAGTCGCTGACTTTAACACTCACTCAGCCCCTCATCGCGTGGGTTCGAATACCGGCAGGGTCGTTCGGATTTTTAAATCCGTCTAAAAAGGATAGATGGCAGGGGGCAGAGCCCATTTTCTATTTTAACCTTAACATTTCACTCAAAATAACTTAAGAGCGATATTGCATAGTCACAATAATGTATGTTTGTTTGTTGGGTTTAACATCTCACCGATAGTATTCCAGTCATATGGAGACGATGTCTACTTGAGACAGATATAGTGTTGCCACACTGCAGTATCACGCCGAAGAATTGTGGCATGATACCACATCCAATCACATTATACTGACACCGGGCCAACCAGTCATGCAACTACCCTTATATGCTGAGCGCCAAGCAAGGCAACTATTTTTACGACTTCGGTATGTCGCGGCCGGGGATCGAACCCACGACCTCCCGCTCCCGAAGCGGACGCTCTAACCACTCGGCCACCGAGGACGATCCACCATTATGTACAGGCTGATCTTGGTCGGCACTGTTCGCACAAGTGCCCACATCCTTTTAATGGTTCCTGACGAATGTTCTAACAACTAAAATGTGTTAGCATGATACAATTGTAATCGGCATATACTGTGGAACGCCAGAACTGTCTTATTGATATTGATGGTCAGTTAGTGTTCTGTTAAGTCCAAGATACAATGTGTTGGGTAGTAATTCCATTGTGTTCAGCTATTGACGTGTTATGTTAAGTCTCGAAGTATTTTCTTTTGCCGATGCAATGTGTTGTTAGGTGCACTAATTGTTATGTTCAGTTCTTACACTGAGCTCGCAAGTGGTTACAAATTATGTTAAGTTGATGTGCTATATGGTGTTGCAGTTATTGTGTTCAGTTGTAATAATATGCTATTTGGTGCTCCACGTATCATGTTCAGTCATAACAATAAACGTTGAGTATTAGTATCATTATGTTTTGTTGTGACAGCGTATTAATGAGCGATACGTATATTATTTTCAGTTACAGTATTACCCTATCGGGTGATACAGACATTATGTTCAACCATGACAATATATTGTTGAGTAGTACTGTTATTATATTCTGTTGCGATAATGTCGGATTGAGTGGTACTATCACTATGTTCAGTTACATTAATATGCTGTTGGGTGTTTAAATAATTTTGTTCAGTTAAGAAAATGGATTGTTTAGTGCGATATCAATTTGTTCAGTTACGTTAGTGTGTTGTGGAGTGGTACTGGTATTGTGTTCGGTTGAAATAGTGTGCTGTTCGGTGCTATTGTTATTATATTCATATGTGAAAACGTCCTAGTGACTGTTGACAACATTGTGCTTAGTTTGATAATGTGGTATCAAGTACTTACCCCATCGTGTTCAGTTGTGCAAATGAACTGCTGGGTGATAACGTAAATTTATTCAATTGCGATAGTGTTTTGTTGAGCTGTAAAACTATCATGCTTGGTTGGTAAAACATGCTGTTCTATGTTGATACTGTTATGACAAGACTTAGTCTGTTAAACGTCCTATGTATATTTGACGTGGTGTTCGGTGGTAATTCAATTATGTTGGGTTCATTCGGACATCTTCGGATCATTTCCAGAAAAAATGGCGGGACTCGACGCACATACTGTTTTCAATTCCTAAACAATTAACTTCGTTCATCAATAAATCGCAAATACTATCTGGTGTATTTTATGCCCCCGAGATCTGTGATCGGGGGCATATTGTTTTCGCCCTGTCTGTCAGAGCTGGGACATTGTCAACGAGCTCTTGACGCTGCTGTACACCCGTGTGCGGGATGAAGTTAAATCCGAGGTCAGATCAAGTCCTTGTTTTAGCATCTTGGTTGATGAAGTGTGTGACCTGACCATCCAGAAGCACATGGCTGTATGTGTCAAGTTCATCGGCTTTGATGGAGACCTTCAAACTTCATACCTGTCTGACGTGACTCTGAAGGAAGCGACTGCGGGTGTCATCACAGAGGCAGTCATCAGTACCATTGAAGAACAGGATCTTCCACTGGACTGGATGACAGGGTTTGCATCTGACGGTGCTGCTGTGTTCACTGGAAAGAAGACGGGAGTGGCTAAGCAGTTGAAGAAACAGCTTCCAAGCCTAGTGACTGTACACTGCAAGGATCATCGCCTGGTTCTTGCTTGCAGGGACAGTTTCCAGGACACTCCCATCTTCAAGAAAACAGACAAGGTCCTTGATGACATCTTCAAATACTACAGAAATTCTTCAAAGAAGACCGCTAGTCTGAAAGATGTACAGAGGGCCTTTGATGAAGCACCAGTGGCTATTCGACAGGCCAAGCATCACAGATGGCTGAGTCATGATAAGGCTGTCAACTCCATTGTACGGAGTTACAAGTGCATTGTCACGGACCTGGAGAGCTCAACCATATCGGAAAGATCCAATAGGTAACGGCATCCTGAAGGCACTGCGTGACCCAGTTAATCTACATGTGTTGCTGCTTCTGGCCGACATCCTACCACATGTGTCAGCACTCAGCCTCTATCAGTCGGAGTCAGTCAACCTGGGAATGGCAAAGACAACTGTGGACAAGACCCTACGGATGTTGAGCAAGAGGAAGTCCATCAATGGCATATGGCTGACAAAGGCATCAGGCATGATGGCAGAAATCGGTACTGCAATGACCAGTCAGGAAGAGGCAATCTTCACCAAGGCACGGGTTGAGTTTCTGGATAGGATGACAGCCAATATAACCAAGCGATTCGAAGACTCCGAGACACTTGAGGCACTGTCCATCTTCGACCTGTCAAACATGGCTGAGCTACCCCCCTTCTACGGATCATCTGAGATGGAACAGCTGGCGGCCCACTATGCCATGGATGAGGACGAGCTGCATACACAGTGGCATGGGTTCACTAAACTGTTCACAGGTAACCATCCAGCAGACCGTACTTTGGACCAGCTTGGGCGCACCTTCTACGGGGAAGAACACCGGGATAAGGGACTGCAGAAGGCATACCCTTTGATAGCAAGGCTTGTTGCCATCGCTGTAACTCTACCTCTCAGTACTGCAACTGTGGAGAGAGTTTTCTCTCAACTGAAACTTAGCAAGACCGATCATAGATGTTCTCTGAAGGCGGAGACTCTCAACAAACTGTTGATGGTGAAACTGAATGGAAGGGGACGCCTTGAGCGCATGAGGGAGTCTGTGGCAAAGGATTTTTTCAGTAGAAAGGAGAGACGTCTCATGTCCACCCATTTGTGAGTGAACATTTCCTAAGGGGTTTGCTTTTGAAATGGAGTCATGTGTTAACATGTTTGGTTGTTTTGTTGACAGTCAGTCAGTGTGTACCCGATAAAGCATCCTTTTTTGTGTCTTATAAATATCAATAATGGGCTTTGTTGAAACTGATATTGGGTGTATAAATTGAAAATTGTTTTGATGTAGACTTTGTGTAATCTTAGGTTTGTGCATGTGTGTGTGTTAAAGTCTATTGTATATAATTGTGTTATTTTGTCTCTGTGCAATTATGTGAAACTTTTACTTTCAGTCACTCCACAAACCCATATTTGTCAACTTTTCCTTTTGAATATACATTTATATTTCTCTTAAAAGATATTGAGAGTGTGTTGTGTATAGGAAATTAAAAAAGTCAAATTCCAATGTGTACTGGAAAAAATCATGTTTGCAAATGTATTTTAATATCCCTGTATATGTATTGCTTGATGTGTTCCTGTTGCCATTTTAGAAAGAACAAAATCCTTTTGCCAATAGATAATCATATTGTGTTGTTTGTTATACATATGTATTTATTGATAGAGAAAGGTGTTTCTAAAGGCCTTGTTCATTGTATTCATTGAAGAAAATACATGTTTTAAAACTGTATATAAATTAATATTTATCATTTAGTCACATTTACTAGTATTGATGTATACATACATATTTACTTGACTTAGTTACACTGTACAGTGACTGGGAAAGGAGAGACCCTGTGTCATAGTAACATTTAAAAAAATACATTTTAGGTTCATTTTAATATAATAAAAGTCACTTAGATTTTGTGAAAACTGAAAAAATATGGGAGACTGAAAATAAATATTTCCCAGTCACTGCTGACATAAACTGACTTAATAAATTGTCATATCCTATGTGTTTTTTTTTTCTTTAATGATCCCCAGGTCTGAATTAAAGTTACATTTCAGTTTAAGATGATCACATTCTAAACAAAATCAACTTCTTAGTCTAATTTAATTGCAATATGCATGCTAAATGTAATGGTTACTTTTTACAGTATTTTGTTATGCAAGAAACAGAGTGAAAGAGTGAGTTAAAGGAAAAGGTCTGAAATATGAAGTGGGTGTCCAACTCAAAGTTAAAGGAAACACTCCCTACATTCCTTTTAGAATATGGATATATGAAAATGAATGATAAAAATATAAGTAAGGAATGCCTATGAGTTCAGTAAATGTTTATAATATGACACTATATTAGATTGTCAGGCCCACTAGTAATAATGTTAGCAGCAGCTTATGGTAGAGATTTAAAGTTTTCAGATACAAAGCATCTCAAATGTTGCTACATTCTTTATGCATCAAAGATGTCAGCATAATTCTCTCTTTTTTCTTTTGGTGAAGAGAACCTGAAAAAGTAATCACACAATAAATATAACTGAAATTATGTTTATGAAAATGATAATATATTAACCTTGCACATGCAATGAATTCAATAAATTGCTTGAATATATAAATTAAAAAGGCAAAATGTTACAATAATTGCTGGACCAAAAGTAAAGATTACAGCTAGGAAACTCAGCACAGGCCATATATAGGGTCTTATTTTCCAAAATTTTCCCCAAACCCCCCTTGCGGAAGGGGTTCCCCCCCTCCCGCACCCACCACCAACTCGTCGCTACGCGACTCGTTGTGCCCCTTTGGGGCACTAGCACCCTGCCTTTTTCAAATCCTGGCTGGAGCACTGTGTCTGTTGGTTTGTCTGCAACTTTAACATTGGCCATAACTTGAAAACTAAAAACGTATTGAATTGAAACTTCATATATGAACAGAATGCCACTAGGTGAAGTGCAGTGACTAAGAACCATAACTCTACTTGGTTCATTTTTTAATTATCTCCCTTTTTAATTTTTAATTTTCAAGTTTTGTTCAGAGCATAACTCATGAAATATTCAAAGTATTATTGACTTGATACTTAGAATATAAATAGATGGTGAGATTGGGAAGTGCAATGACCAAGAACCATAACTCTACCTTGTTTCATTTTTGAATTATCTCCCATTTTTAAAATGATAATTCTTATTACTATATACATGAAAA
>CM037785.1:64492579-64542579 GCA_021229015.1 Solen grandis
CCACAAGCGCAATTGCTATATTACCACCCAGAAGGAAATCCCATTTTGACAAAAATATTATAAATTGATGATATCATTCAGTTTTTTACTAATGATTATTTTCCTTAATTAAGAAAAATGAATATACATTTAAACAATAAAGAAGTAAGCTAATATGCTAATATATCTTACTCGTTATATCTAAGACAAATTGATTTAAATATTTACACACTCACATATACCAGAGAGAGAGAGAGAGAGAGAGAGAAATTTACTCATAGATTTGTCAAAATGTATATGTCCTTGCTTTATCTGTCCAAATGTATACGTCCTTGCTTTAGCTAAATTTCTATACAAGCATGCTTAGTAAATCACTAAACGAGACTTGCCCAAAGCTAAGGATTGTGTGAAAGAATCAAAAGCTGCTTTCGTCATGCAGTATACGCCAACCGTTGACCTCTGCATATAGAAACATTGATTATTATTATTAATGATAAATATTTTTTTCTGATATATTACAGATAACTAATCCGTGAACTATAAAATAATTATGATTTGATTAACACTTTAAAGTTATTATTAGGAAATTATATTAGGATATACTTTTCATTTCATGATAAAATACATTTTGACATTATACAGATAAATATTAAAAAAAAATGAAACAACAAATAAAATCAAAGCGCTGATAGTGCTGAGAAAACAGAGTTTTAATGTGTATGTCGCATTTCCTTTGCTTATCAAAGGAAATTTAATGAATGATGATTAAATTGCAAGCGATGCCAATAAACCCATTGTTACAAACCCGCTTTAAACTTGCGTGGGCACGGTCGTTAAAATAAAAGATTAACACAATATTATACTCAATGAATTGCTGACATTAAGCATATCGCCACTCTTACTCTCCCCTTTTCTCTCCCTTACAGTTTACTGGATTATATAAATTTATTGAAACAAATCTTTTTAAAAAAAATAAAAATTTTTTTGCAGTCACCTACACACCTTTCAAACACCGATTGTATGGCAAACTACCAACCTACTTTACCAACTGCACCACTGGGCCAACTGTTGCATACGGAGGAAATTTTATCCATATCTAGCTGGAAATTCCAGCCAGATATGGTTCAAAATATTTCTGAATGAGGTGCCATTTTTTTTCCATTGCGTACTATTTTTTTTCATTACAATTTATTACAATTTATTAAACACGTTATCTCTAGCATCGATTATCAACACATTTAAATTCAGTTTCGACTTTCATTACGCAATCGTATTGAAATAAACATGAAAATTTAGTGAACCATAAACAGAAAACAAAATTTGGAAGGGGGAAATCGATGTCTAAATATAGCACCGAATCGTTTTGCGAGGCAGAAATGTGTGCTACCAAAGAACAGCGTTGCAAGCAACCCTGCTCAAAAATAAATCCCATCTCTTTAATGAAGAACCCTTATATCGTATTAAGTCGTATTAACATCAGCTTAATTGTTCCATTTTATCATCATCGACACCAATTCGAATACCATCATCATTATCACCATCAGCCGCAGCAACAACAACAGCAAAACTCGTCACCATTCTGAACACAGTTCAGTAAATCACCATTACAATTCACCACCAACCCAACCACCATCATCAACATTATGAGCAACATGACCATCATGATTTTATGATCATGTCATTCTGATTTCCACAACAAACTATAGTTACTTACCGATTTTTGACCATATAAGCTCGATGTATTGACTATATTGCCTAAATATAAATATACATTAAACATGCTTTATAAAGGAAACAAAAGATGAGATTTTTTTCTTAAAATCATCGTGAATATTCATTTTACAAAGAAAGCTTAACTGCTTAACAATGTATTTATAGTCTGAGTTCAATCATCTATTTCGGAAAAAAGTTTTTTCTCTTGAATAAAACTCTAGTAAATGCAAACACTGAAAGCACATTGTAGTTTTATATATGTAACTATTTAATTTTTTTTCAAAAAGGAAATTTGCCGAACTATTAAGGACGAGTGGATGTAGTACAATACCAGGTTAAGCATAGGCTTCGCTTGTATAAGTAATAAAGTATTGAATTACAGTTCATGTAAACATAAAATAGACGGTAATATGGATAATTATGATGTTATAATATTAGAAAAACATTTGAAAGCATTTTTCTGTCACTGGCTTACACATCTAAAATTCGAAACTCTTAATATCGTAATCACGGGAGAAATATATGCAGCCAGACCAGGAATAGAAACCAGATCCCATGGATTAAAGGGCGGGTATCAAAACGATTGAGATTCCAAACCCGTTACACAAATAGCTCACAGATCAGATCACTTATACAAACGCATTTAATACGTCCGTTATTTAAAGGAGGATGATACTTACCATTTCTTAACATTACCTTTACTTTTAATGAGATGTGGTATAGCGAGTTGTGTCAGGAAAAGGTGACCCTTTACATTTGTGTCGAATAGCTCGTCATACTGCTGGGGAGTGGCAGCACCAACCGACACGTGATGTATCATACCGGCATTATTTATCTGAATGATACATTATGCTTCTTCTATAATAATGGCTACATTGTAGCAACCTTTACTGATTATTATGGCCATATTTGGACCTTGCGGTCAAGGATAACCCACGACTGGGGTCCTTAGTTTCTTTGTTTTGTTTTGTTACATAGAGAACAGACAACGGTTGGATACAAGGGGGTTCAGGTGTATATTTACGAATAGACCCCTTAGTTCTTTCAAGTGCCCGGAGTTTATCACCGAAACACTGGAGACAAGTTCCTGGGTAGAATTATTACTGCGTACCCATAGCAACTACATTTAGCCGAGTGCTAGGCAAGGGTGCATCTGGTGCCAATTTCATACGTCTTTGGTATGACGCAGTCGCACATGACTACCGTTCCGAGTTTTGTGCGTTCGATTCCCAATTTGTTCGGCTTTCCAAGCCACACAAGTACTAGTCCAACCAAGAAACATTCGAGAGGGATAAGTATTAGTTGTAAAAACATGTTTTCCAATGGAAGTATAATGAATATATTTAAACTAACTATATACATATCAATACATTTAATTAATGCCGAATAATTATTCAGATTTAGGCGTATTTTTGTGGGTGCATGTATTGTCCGATTTAAAAAAAAATAAAAAAATAAAAAAAAATGCCAGGGTGCATGCATTTCACATACACATATTCTGTACAGTGACCGTGTAATATATGCGCTTTTGACAGTTGAAAAATGCATTTATGAATTCAAACTTTACGAAATTAAAAGAAAATGAATCAGCTAATAAAATGAACTGTATTGTTTACCAGCGCATAAGAACACAATATCTGACAAATAACACAATGAGAAAATATTTTGTTATAGCGTTTATATATATATATATATATATATATATATATATATATATATATGATAGAGAGAGTGAGAGAGTGGGAGGTGGGAGAGAGAAAGAGATAGGTACCAGGATATCCAGAGATTGGAATGTGTCGATACACTTCTTGATGAGTCTCTCTCTGTCCTCTTTAACGGTGATGTCGCCTTGCACCGTGACTACCTTGGGGACGACAGGAATGACAAGAGATACATATCAGTACCATTTCATTCCTAAATTCAAAGCTTGTAAACTCATGATTGCGATGAAATTAAACTATTTTAATTTATGTAGCACATTTCTCACTTCTGTTGTCTTTCATTGATCAAGTTCTTCAGTTGTATATATGTATATGTAATACACAATATACTCCCAAACTTTCTACAGATTCTTCCATTTTATCATGATTAATGTCTTTCTTCTGTTAATTTTTTATTAGGATTTTGCTGCTCTGAGAGCAAAAACCTATTGTTCTTCTTCTGTTGATTTGTTGATTTTTTTATTAGGATTTTGCTGCTCTGAGTTTGTACGCGCTCTAGCGGCCAGATGAAAAAGGTACATTTATGGATTTCGGACATGAAGTCACATGCATCTGAACCTGTGCCTATTATTAGAAATTTTTCAATTTTATTTTTGGTCATGTCGCTAGGAGGCGTTATGCATAAAATCACGTTTTTGCCTGTAACTAAAAAAATTGAAGTTTGATTCAAATGCGTTTTTTTTTACATTCTGTTCACTGTTGACAGCCCAATGTAATATGATAGGTATCGCATATCAAGTACAGAAAATTGTTGCGCTAGGAGAGGTTGAATGTTCGAACCTTACAAAAAAATTGACAAATGAGGGTAGGTCCACGAAAAAGGTGCCCCAATTCGTTTAAGATAAAATAGAAAAATTCTGTTTCCTGCATATGATTTGCAAGACATATACGCACAAAATATATGAGTTTGCGAATTTAAGAAATGCAAGGTTTGTCCTCTAGAAATGATCAAACTTCACTAAAATTTAGGAAAAATTAAAATTTCAAAAACATGTTTTTGTCGCTCCTGACTTTATGTTTTGTTCATTCTTTATGAAATAACTTCGTAGATTTTGGGTAGTTTTTTGTTTGAAATTACATTTTGGTCCTAACACAATGGTGATATTTGCTGGCTTTGTATTTTTCATGCATGTTTGACAGTATTTTCACCTGTAACTTATAAATCACTTTATATGCTTTGATTTTTCAACAAATTTTAGCCAACATAGGTGTTTTACCATAAGCTGAATCTCTATAACAATCATAATTTACGATAATTACGACAGTGACCCCTATATTTAATTAACATATTCTTTAGTTATAGTCTAAAGAACTTATGTGCAAAATTTCAGAAAGAAAATGTCCGTTAGAAAAAATGGTTAAACGCCTTTAAACAGTTTAGCGAGCATCATAATATCTCTTTGATATTTAAAGTCATTCTCTAACTATCGCAGCAATAACAAATGTAACTATAGGCATGTCTCTGCATATTGATATTAAGTCAAAGTACTTGCAAGGCGAGGTCGATGCAACTACTTAATAAATTTTAAACTAAACTATGATAGCTGTTGGATATGTATTCCCCCATTTTCTGACTTCACAACATGTCTAAATGTTTTTATTGAAATCCTTCAAAATACTATCCTTTGGAATTTTTGAAAGTTTTAAATTACCTCATACTCGAAAGGCTCTGGGACAGTTGTCTTTCGGTAAACTCACTGGTCAGTTAATAAACAGTATTGTTTCTGAGGACATTATATTCTAATATTTAAGAAATAGTAAAAAAACAGATTGCACTTTGAAAATAAGTGGTAGTACTATCACGTATTCTTTATGACATGTGAGCAAGTGCATTGCCACAAAATAGATTTATACGTTAAAATATCTATAATACTGAAAAACGAGTTGGCATTTTTGTGTGTCGCCTTTGGCGCCACTAAGAAACAAATTTTGTTATGTAGAATATCAGTAAAACATTTATTCGTTTGTGGCTGATCTGACATACTATTAGAAACCCATCTAGTTTTAAGCACTTTAACAACAAACGTATTTCTAAAGAAGGGAAAAATGAACATGAGACGTATGTTAACTCATGAACAGTATAGTATTCTGCCTAATGTTGTTGTTTTTTCATTACCTTTAGAACTTTGTTTTCTTTGCAACATAATCCCACACTTATTTTGAATGAAGATGCAACAGATGTTATGCTATTGAATTAAAAAAGAATACATGTTTTATTAACTCTTCTTTTCTTGGAAAAGGACTTTGAATTCAATGAAAATGTCTTGACCCAAACGAGTCAAATCCACAATTTTCACATTCGTCATATATACCAGGTTCTATTGTACGTTGTGCCCTTATGTACAAACAATATTATGTACACCTTTTGTATATCTGTACAGTCTTATAAATAAGTAAGGCAAGTATGTGGTAAAATGTTGAAGTATGTTCACGTGTACATGCCAAATTTATTTCTTGAACAACCCTCGAGTAGGATGGCTGCTTTAACCATTAATATAAACGGTTATATAGTTATTGCAATAATTTTCACATTTGTGTTCAATACATTAAAGATACTAACATTATCCTTAGAGCACCCTGCCTCTACACAGCGCCCGACCACCCGATCTAGGTTGTCGGCACTCCTTCCAAAGAGTACAAGTCTAGCACCCAGACCGGCAAAATGTACGGCCGTCCCCTCCCCTATCCCACTGCTCGCTCCTTTTTTCAAATGAAAAAGGCATTTAAGCTTATAAAACTTATACAGGTGCTAAGACTTTTCAAAATATATCTAGTAAGCAGGTATAACAAAATCGTTTTACTCTTATTTTATGAACAACATCTATTGATTGCGAATTTTTATTTCATGTTTGCGAGTAGGAAAGATGTTTTAGATATATCTGCCGCTTCAGAGGTCACATTTTATATTTAGCAGTGCAGTTCATAGATACCATAAGGTTTCAAATTAAATAGTAGCATAAAGTCAAACAATTTGGTAAACCAAAAACAATATCCTAGGTATTCCTAAGACAAGTGACTGAAATATAGTTTTAGAAGATTATCTTTTTTTTTTTTCAATCTTAATATCTTTCTATCTCTTAGCCCCCAAATCCCTTATCACTGAACGCTTCTACATTCAAACATCCATACGGTTAAAGTAAAGATAAAGGCAATAAGAGTGAAAATTCTCAATAACTAATTTTATATAATCTAATGAATATACGGCCTGGCGCATGTCATCACATGGCCTTTTATATCAAGGTGACACCTATATAACTTGCAAATGACCTTGCGATCGAAAGGTGTACATTTTGATAGACTATGACAAAAGGTTTAATGAAATATAACGAAATGGCAATTTGTAAATCTTAACTTTTTTCTTAATTTGAAAATGGAATTATATATTTGAATAACTTATACATATTCAAAATCTGGACATTATTTCAAGAATTATAAAACCAAATGAGCAGAATATACAACTCTCTAAACATTTATGATTCTTTCAAATAAAATGGGTAATAAATGGAGAAAATTGATTATCCTAAACATACTACATTGTACTTCACAAAACCATAACATCCTTAAAGTGTATTGCAACGAATTCCATAAAACACGTACTTAAATATTTCGATGGTAAGTATATAATTTATATACGACAATATTTTTTATACGTTTTAAAATCAAACCTGTAATAAGCACAACCTTTTCAGCACACGTCGTCATAGCTGTAATGCCTCGACACAAATAACCTAGCGATATTTCTACATCTTATGCATGTGCATCACTATGTGTACTTAAACACATAGATACAGTTTAATGTAGTTGATACAATGTATTAACAGGTTAAATATCATATGAGATAAAAAAAAAGAAAACAACATTGTAACAAGTACATTTACATTTAGTCATGGGATTTGTCTGTCATATATTCACGCTTTGACCGATCAGTACGATGTCTGATAGGCTACAGCACACGACTTGTCGCCTGAACATCGTTGGTTTGTACGAGTTCTGTCGCGACATACCAAAGTCGTTAAAAGTGGTACTTATGTACATGTACATCATTTACCTGGCACTCAGTACAATTTCTGTAGTTCTAAAACTAATTTATTCGGGGTCAGGATATCGTGAATGGATGTGTTATCATGAAAATTGTCTACGGCGTCAACATATGGCTTATAAACTGTCGACTGGACGTTCAACCATAGAAGGGAAAATCATATCGTACACTGATTTCATAGATTGTCCTTGCAATTCACAAAATTTTATTCAAGTTCCACTCTAAATTTAAAAGACGCACTTTGTCTATAATATGACATCATACCTATTAAAAAATAATTGTATATTTCTCTGTCTCTCCCCCTCTCTCTCTCTGTTTAAAAGTAGCATATATCATAATAAAATTATATATTTACAAAAGGACAAGGATGAGTTACACCTGAATAAAGCTGTTCATTAAGAATTGTCACCCCTTACCTTATTGGCCACATACATCTGATAAAATTCGAATTTGGCTGACACAGCAAAAGTAGACGCTACTATGGGAAACGATGTAGTGCCACGAAAAAGGAATACTGTTCAAATATCTGAGCCATATAAGCTGTATTCATGTATTACTTGTCTTAATATACGTTATTGCTTATGTTATACATACACCGGTTGGTTGAACTAAAAAATACAAATTGATGTACGATACACATAACATTTGTTTGCACTCCGTGGACGAACTATTTATACGTTCAAATGTGGGCATGGGACTTCACTCTCCATCAATCCCTTAAGGATGGGAGCGGCTGTCATTCCTTGTATATATGTGAGCTAGATTCATTCTACTGGAGCTCTTTAGAACATTTCTAAAACTAACAATAAGATTTCGAGTTTCTGTGGTATTCTAGTTAAAAAAAAAGCTATTACACAACTTTATTATCCTTGATGTTTCAAATTCAAACACATACAGTTCTTCTTCTTCAAATATTATTATGGTCATATTTAGACCTTGCGGTCAAAGAAAACTCACGAGTGTACTCCCTTTGTTCTGAACAGTGATTGGATACAAGGGGATCTGGGTGAGATACGAAAGGCCATTTTGCGAATAGACCCCTTAGTTCTTTTACATGCCCGGTGTATAGCACATATGCACGAGAGACAAGTTCCTGAATAGAACCAGTACTGAGTACTCTAAGGTCCCATAGTTATAGTCATAACGTCTATTCTAAAATGATACACCAATAACTGTTGGACAAAAAACTAGATAATATTTTCAAATTGTCATGAATAGTCAAGCGTGTTGTCAAGGGGTAGCTCTTCAAATGAAGGCCTTTTATCTTCTCATAATATTTCTTCTGTTTAATTAAGAGTTTCAAACAATTCAGTAAGAAAACCCATGGCCTATTTCTTAAAATTGACCTGTTAACCATCTTGAAAATAAAGAGATTCTGGTTTTGTCTTTTTAATTGCATTATTTTTGTTTTGGTGGCGAGGTTTTTGCTAGGTTGCGCGTGGGGAAGATGTTTAAGATTAAGTCCACTGATTCAGAGATTACCTTTGTTATTAAACAGCACAGTTCATAAATAAGGTAAAGTTTTAAATAAAGCTGTCACATAAAGTCACACAATTTGGTAATCCAAAACAATGTCACAGATATTCCTTAAGCAAATGGCTTAAATATACTGTTAGAATGTTAACATAAACTCTCCCTCTCCGTATCTATCTGTATCTAATCCTCTTATCACCAATCATTGTATCTTTCTACATTCGATCATGTTTTAGGTGAATTGCAAAAATTAATATTATCCAGTCAAAGTTCAGAAAGCAGGAAAGATCGAATATATACACAGCAAAGACAAAGGCAATGAGTTCCTAGATAGATCAAATTCCTAGATAGCTAAATTCTTCTTAGCATTGGATAATCTTATTAAAGGAATATACAGCTGGCTTATGTCATGTCAACGACTGTTATATCAAAGTGTCACATATATGGCATGCACATGGCTTATCTTTCTATAGTTGTGAATTTTGCTAGGTTATGACAAAGAGTTTCATGAATTATAATAGAAAAATGATGATACTTTAATCATATATGTATATGAAATTGAAATATATTTCTTAACTTGAAATTGGACTTATACATTTAAATAATTTCTTCATAATCAAATTCTGTAAATCAGGAAATATGATACAAATCTGGGCAGAATATACGAAATTCTAAACAAATATAAATATTCAAATAAAGTGTATATTAAATTAATATTCTCTTAAACAGATAACATAACTCATTTAATTTTACTTCATAAAACAGCACAAAAAGGGCAAGTGCTTTGTTGTACTGACAGCTTTCGTTTCTAACCTTTTGACATTAAGTGCCCAATGTTGGGCCATAAATTCCCGGCTTTCAAACATTTAAATGCCCATTGTATTTAATGATGAAATAATTTTATGAAAAGAAATTAAAAATAACAATGATATATTGTAATCTTACGCAATAGTACATACTGTTCGCATGTCTGCTGTAAAATAAGAGTTAAACAAATTGAAAATGTTGAACAAGGTAGGCCTTGTAGTATTTTGAATTGATGTTTAAATACACACTCTTATAATATTTTATATTTATGCATTGTAGTAACGTTTTCGTCAACGAATATGTACAGATTGCATTTGTTAATAAATCTGTAACACACGTTTAGCTTTTCTGTCCAAATAATATATAAATATTGCTTTTGGAAGATAATAAGCATTTGATGAAAAGATCATTTATCATGATAGATTTTAATAATCATGTAGCTATTCTAATAAAATTCCCTATGCCTGAAGTTTTCTATCTGGTAGTATGGCTGATATTTTGAAATGTATAAATTATATTAAGGAATGGGTTGAAACAAAAGAAAAAGTTAAATGCATATTTAATGAACAGCAGTACAATTATAATAGCAATGAAAGGAAGTTATCAAAGACCATTAAATCTCATGCTTGAATATATCGATGGCAACCATGTAATATACATGAGGTCAAATAGATATAGTATTAAAATGATAACCGGTGATTAGTATAAACTTTCAGGCAAATGTCGACATCGCCGCCATGTCTTTTTTAGTTAAAACCGCAGTTACATTGTAATCTGACAAACATGTGTTTAGAATATTGACACAAATATGTGGACTCACATTTATGTACATGTTTAGGATTGCATAGGATTGCAACTATTGCTTCTAGCATGTAAAGCGTGTCTGCAGTATATACATTAATGTATGATACATTAAGTTTCTTTCATATATTTACACTTAAACTATATCTTCAATGACTTTCCGGTCCCGATGACCTAATGGTAAGGGCGACGTCTTCGTGTATTCGATTCCAGGTCGTGACATACCAATTTAAAATACTTATTTGACATATCCCTTTATCAGTTTATATTTCAGCTCATGTTATATGTTTCTCATTTCTCAAATATAAAAGTATGAACAGATAGAATGTTAACTATATCCAAATTCTTTTATACACTGTATAGGCATAAACACTGTCACACGATTCTGTTCTGTTAAACCTTTTAATCCTTATCGACCAGACAGTGTGACATCGATGATGTTGATTCTTCAGTGGCCATCTCCTTAACAACGAAGTCAGTGCTCTGATCTGGTTCTTCTCTATAGAATCGTTAATGGTCTTCATGTTGTCCCTGCATCCTATATCCAACTCCAGCCAAAGTCCATTCAACAAGATATAGTAATAATTTAAAATTCATGGTATATTGCATACTACCCGTATTCTTGTTTTTTCTTTTCAATGACAATCATATAAACAACGGCTATACGCAAACAAATCATAATTGATCTTGTTTTGTTGAGGGAGTCAGGATGTCCTCTAGGAAAAACATAAGGTATAATTATGATTATATACAAAACAGATTCTTGGGAGCCCCTGAATGGAATTGGGGAAATAAACATTGACTTAAAGAACTGTTCATTTGTGTTGTTGGAATTCTTTGTATATATATATTGGTAAGTTGAATATCTCGGCTATTGTTTAACTTCTTACTTGACTTTGCTTGTTGGTTGCAATTAGAAGTGCATTTTATTTGCAGAATTAACTGAACAATTGACGGTTTCGCGTTTTCTATTTTAGAATGCATTTCATGATTTGAGATAGCAGCATTGGTTTTAAATTGTAATAAAAGCCTGTTATTATGCCTTTCTAACCATTTAGAGAAGACCCCTACACCGACTAACCAAGCCAGACACTGTAGAAACGATGGAACGGTAGCTGAGAGAGGGATAGAGAAAAAGGGACAAATAAGCACTTGACCCACAGTTGGTAGGTTTTGTGAATTGTATCATATATATATGTGTTATTGCTTAACATTGTCAGTTTATTTTAATTACCTGTGTATTAATTGATTGTAATGTGATTTTAAAAGTGATAAATATATAAGTAATTGCATTACAAGATATTCTGTATTGTTTTACCCATCCTTCATATTGTGTAAGGTTCTCAAGGTCAATAGACACACAGATGTACGATATTATGATATTAATACCATTGAAGATATTATTTACACTTTGTTATTTACTTTATTTCAGAGTGTGTTTGTTTCGTACAAAAAAGTATGAACTGTAATACTGTCTTCTGGTATCAGGACTGTTTGAAAGGACCCTCAGACCCCCAGTATTACAATTGGAAAACTGAATAATAACGTTCACATACTGTTGTGTTCTAGAAATGAATCAATACTATATCTTGTCCATACTATATCTTGTCCATACTATATCTTGTATTTATTTTTTAATTCTATGATATTTGAGCATTGTGTTACGAGAATGTGTTACCAACAATTTTCTTGGTGGTTATTTATTTTAGGATTAAGTGTTTATTCTATAGGCGAACAAATCAACAAGAAGATGATTTCCGACAATATGACATTCGGTTTTCACCCTAGTTATCATTGTTAGGCACCCCCCAAAAGTTCCGTTCCTGATCTCCCGACCGACTCTCTTTTTTAACAACCGAGCTGTTTTTTTAACTGTCCGCCTTTTATAAAAATATTTCCCTTTTTTACCTTTCGTTTCATGCAAAAAAGCAAATAAAAAACTAAATCCCGACCTACGTACCCTCTTTTTTATTTCCTGGAGACCAGAAACGGAACTTTTTTTGGCCTTAATAACAAAAAAAAAAAAAAAATAAATAAATAAATAAAAAAAAAATAAATAAAAAATAAAAATAAAATAGAAAAGAAACATAAATACAAACAGATGTGTGGTTGTTTTCCTATATATGTCTTTTGTATAAGATGCTCTTTTGGTTGATGATAAATTATTAAATAGTTCAAAAGCTAGTCCCCAAAAGCAATACTCAATAACCAAATACTTTTTTTATTCTTTAAAATTATTATTTGTTTTAAATTTTCAGCCACGAAATATTCGCAGCCAATTTATTCCCCCGTCATAGGTATTATGGGGTCGGGGTCTTCCGTTATACTTCCTTACGCATGGAAATATCTATAGAAAAGACCCGTTAAGCAAAGGTTAAGATAATTTTGTACTAGATAGTGAAATACAATGTTTGCTACCTGAAGTTTTACAAACTTGTAAATATATGGAAAAGTTTAGAAAAAAAAAATCAATGAAATTTTCAATTTTCAAATGTAACAAATATTTAATTACGTTTATTTATTATTTTTATTATTATTTAATTTCAACCAGTTTAGCAGAAAAAAATGTTCAATATTATAATAATCTTAAAACACTTGTATCAGGTGTTTGATTAAAAACGCCAATTTATTGATGACCAAGAGGGTCAAATTAAAACAAATCATAAATTATTAGCCACAATTTCACACTTTCATCTTAAATTGGAAATGTAACTTTATATTATACAAGATAGTATCGATCTTTTTTAGAACACTTTTTTCTTCTTTCTACATCTGATCTGCGTGACACAGAAATAATGGTCAGAGAGAAAAATGGAAAGAATAGAAATGTCCCTACGAGGATTAGAAGACACATTCCCAGTTTTAAAGCGGTTGATAGTTCTTCTAGCCTATTAATGGAAGCTCTTCAATTGGAGGTGGAGCATTAGGGTCCTGCTACATTAAACCGTTTGGATAAATATAGGCAGCCTAACATATTACTGCAATAATATCAACACCATTCAAATCTTTAGAAGGAGGAAGACACATAACATGATGGATAATATGATAAAAATATATATGTGTGTGTGTGTGTGTGTGTGTGTGTGTGTGTACGATATTATTATATAGGAATTACTAGGGAAGACAAGAGAACTTTTCCAAAGAATTGGAGTCAATGATGTTTGTGAAATGCATATATATGTTTACTCTATATTGTTTTTATCACTCTTAATCGATTGTAGATATTCCTATAATATAAAAAGAAATTTTTTTAAAAAGACAATTTAATCAGCTTTAAAATATTTCATTGCACAATAAAATTGTTGATTGGAGTGTTCCTTTTTATTAAACCGTTTTTCCAGTGTGTTGAAAGAGTCTTCTTTTTCTCTTTACATTACTTTTTGTTATTAAGGCCAATGTATCATTAACTTTGTTTAGATTCAAACATTCTGTTACGAAAGGTATCTTAGAATTGTGAAGGATAAAATGAGAATAAAGGGACTGTAAATGATTGTCTTAATTACCAAAAACTGGGAAAATATGTTGATTATGTATAAGTATTATATTATTTGTATTAGTAGTAGTAGTTGTTGTAGTATTGTTGTGATAGTGGTTGTGATGATGATGCCATATATTGTAATTATTATCTTTCAATAGAATTATACAGTTATGAGAGCAAGGGAGACTACTCCTATACTATTTAAATCATGTCGACATGAGGTTCTGTCCCAACAACACATTTCTCTGTTATCATAATCAGCATTCAATGGGTAGGTGGGTAGAACTATTTATACCATCACAATAAATATATATATATATATATATATATATATATATATATATATATATATATGAAGAGTAGTAGTATTATGATCATTTCGTCATAATATTTGTGACAACAAACTTATACATATTTTGGGGAACGAGTTATTCATGTCATGATGCATTGGCATTTTGGCGATGTAGAATAAAACTTGAACATTTAAAATATCGCATTGACTAAACAATTTAAAACGATGCCAAACAAGTTGAAAGTGGGGCACGATGGAACATGATGCTATGGGAAGGGACAACATATTATTCCTATGTTACCCCTGGTTACAGGAATATCCAATCACTCGACGTTACTACAAACGTCATGAAAAGTACATTAAAGTGACATATTTCACGGGCGCTTCATCTGCTTTATGAGTCCTACCTGAAACCAGTCGGTTATAGTTTCACATTTGCTGTATAGACGAAATCTGGACAAATTGTTCACAGGAAAGCATTTGCAAAATTTCCAAACTTCTTTCGCGTGTACTTGACATCATTCCCTAACCATGTCCTGGTCTGTAATATCATCTGCAATTGAAAGACTAAATTTTTTGAAATAACAAGAACTTCCCGCTCGACTATAACAACGCCTTGACTATATTAATAATTCCTTATCATGACCTGCATGTTTAAATTGAAAATGAATTCATCTTTTCAATTTAAACATTATCATGGTATCCTCAAAAATCATGAAGTGTAGCCAATACTTTCTCTCCCATATTGTAATGTAAATAGCAAAAATGGGACAAGGTAGAATAATGATTTATGGTCCCTTCTTTTTTCCTATTCACCATCTTTGTATATATTTAGTTTCAAGTTAATACCTTGTACAGTTTTTGAATAATGACCCAGACATACATACATTAACTAAATAAAGAAATGGGACCAGTAAGAGTTATGGTTCTTTGTCACTGCACTTCTCCTAGTAACCATCAATGTATACATTTAAGTTTCAAATTATACCTTTTAAAGTTTTTGGGTTAAGCTCTGGACAATAGTTTATAGTTATATAAATAAAAGGGATATAATTAAAAGACGGATCATATAGAGTTTTGTTCTTTGTCACATCACCTCTACTAGTCACCATCTATGTGTATTTAAAGTTTCAAGTCAATACCTTGTATAGCTTAGGGTAATTCTTTGAAAAAAAAAAAAAAAAAAAACAAAAAAAAAAACACGGGCTTATTTTGGTTTCACATCATTGTTTCTTGACACAACCAGGTACAGTTAGATTGGAAAATAGAATTTGATAAATCTGTGTATAGATGATCAGAATTAAATTATTTGTTAATGGAAATTTAAGACGAAAACAATATTTCAAGCCTGTTAATTTTACGGCAAATTTCGGTTCGTAAAACTTACCAATTCCCCATAAAGAAATAGAGAGCGATTAAGTGCCCGTTTCCTCGGGAATCTTCTATTCTCTGTGTTGGCCTTTGTCAGGCAAATCTTAATTAAGGAGATCTTCTAGAAATATCGTTTTTTTCCCGTCCAAGAATGAAAAGTCCATGTAGAAAATCAGTTGTTCTTCGCCACGTTTATTTATTCCTTTGGCTATGAAGTATTTATTTCTTTCAATTTTGTTTCTTTCAACTCCAGCCAAATCTACCTAAAAGCCATCTGTATCGATGCTGTCATGTGGCCTTCAACTCTTTATGTACATGTTGTTTGACATCGCTTCTGTTTCGTTGGAATTATTTTGAGTATAATATTTATCTGGAGGAAAGTGAATTCCAGAACTTTCGATTTTTTGCTGTTGTTTCTAGTAATTTTGATCTTTCTTCAATTTATATTACATTTGCGAGAGACACCGCGAAGTATTGACTGAAATAGATGATCAAGTCTGCATACATGTTTATGTTTCTGGCTTTTATAACGACGATAATTTCTTTAATACTTGTTCCATTCTTTTTCAGACTGAATTCCATAACGGCTGTGATGCATTGTTTCAGAGACTCGGTATTTTCACATGACTTTTTACCTGCAAAGGATAAGAAAATTTAAAAAAAAGTTGACGGATGAGGGAAATCTAATTGAAAGCAAGAGGAACATTTTAAATTAGGCATTGCATAAATAGCATAATTTAAAACTGGGTTTAGAGGTCGAAATGGGGTTTAGATACGAAAAATAATCATATGATAGCAGACAAATGTCAATGGTATCAAACAAATGTCATAAATCAGTTTAAGCTGATACAGTATACAGCAATATATTTAGGTAAACATGTTATATTCTCTTGTATTACCTTTTAATCTATCTTCTGGTTAAACTTTAATGTTATGTTAAGCTCATAGAATGAAAAAGAAATGCAGATTGTTCCCATATAGATTTTATCTTCATAAATATATACTCGAAGCAATTCTTAATATGGGTAGGATAAACAACAGATTGTATTACAGGCTATTCCTTTAATTATAAATGAAGAGTGCCATTTGACAAATTATCATAAGCTAACATCAGATATCATTGGAATATATTAACATCATATATATCGGTTTACGTAAGCGCTATAGCAGTGCTTCTTGTTTAATCAAACCAATAATTTGAAGACAGTTTTGAAAACGCTTTAAATTTAGTAATAAACTGATATTTAAACTGTGTTTATCTTATTGTCCCTGAAGCTGGAATGGTTATAGAGGAAAACCCTTCATGGTTGGTTTTAGCCAAACAGTTACAAACACATTGCTGGATAGGTTTACTCCTCCTTTGGAAAAGATTCCTGACATCCAAACACGCAGCATGAATTAAAGGAAAGCGTCCCATCAGTAGTTACAATACATTCTGAATAATCTATCTTTCGTATTTTCCTCACAGCCGCTTCATATTCCCTACCCCCAGTACAAATTAAGAGCTTTGATATCCCCTGCCCCCTCTCCATGGTTATTGTTAACTGAATTTGAATTTACAACACATTCACTTTTCGAATAAAGGATGTCTCCAAATTCAACCTTCACCTTAATGCGTTCCTGTGTATAAAGGTTTGTGAATTCATTTCTCGGATTGCCATAGCTAGAATCCAAACTAGTTGACATGGATTGGGGAAGGAGATTGGGTAAAATAATGGGTCGGTCAGGTACCCAGAAACAAGACATTTTTACGCATTATTTGGTTCGAATAGTTAAAAAATTTGATCGTTCATTTCTTTCAACCGGAGTCATGTATGTATCTGTTCTCGGTTGCTTTTGAAGAATTGAGTCAATTGTAACATTGCTTATGTTTTCTATGTTGATTATTGTTATTATTATCATAATTATTATGCTGCTTTTGAGCTTAGATGGTGGCCTATATTTTAGGGGTTGCCCTGGCAAGGGGATTTACGATTATTGTTAATCATTATTTCATGCCGCACAACAATCTTTTTTTATCTCGTGAATTTGTCTCGGAATTCCAAAGTTGTGATGTTTGTGAAGTTAGCTGGGAATTGGGTACTGGGTATTCAATATATTTTAAGTATATTTTATATTACATTCAAGAAATGTTACATTTAGTCCTGGGCTTCGAAAGCATCTCTGCGTATACGCTCGTTTACAGATAAAACGGCATGCGTTCAGTTAGGGGTTGAAGACTAAGTGTGACTCTTACACTGTTACAAACATAATCAAATGACCGTACAGACGCTAGATAGAAGCAAAAACAATAGGTTTTAGATTTATCCTTACGATATAACTATCACTAAAATATATCTTGGCAATGTTACATTTTTGAATCTCTTTGTACGAAATGATATCTTTAATCACAAGTTAGGTTATTTGACATACTTAAATATACCGGCAAAGCATCTAAATGCTTAGTTCCAAAACACAGAAGATGTAAAAAAAGAATTTCCGAAGTTAAACTGTTTTTCTTTTAAGATTTGTGGGTCGATAGTTTGTACTAAAATCTAATAAAATTGTGCTACATTGAATATTTACTGTTCAAAAGTAGACTTTTGGACATTTAGAGTTAAACAAAAAGACAAAATAGCTTTCACTAAACATGCCAACTCTATATTCAATTACATGATATGAATAACACGCAACTTAAAGGTTTTGAAAACCGCCACCTGATCTCGGAAAAATACAATTTGGTACTCGAGAGCCTTGAAGTTTGCTTCTTTTCTTTATTTGGCATTTATAAGCAAACATAATTTCGTAATAGTGTCTGTTCTGTCATACCCAAACCCCCAGACCCACTGGTTCTTATGCACACACAACACACGGATATTTTGATTAGATCCTAAAATTATGAATTACTTCTTTTTGATTATGATGGAAAATGCCTTCACTAACACGTATTCTATTATATAAGCTATTTATAGAAATGTTCAAAACAAATTTTAATTGACTTTTTTGACGTCACCTAGAGCGGCGTCCCCTGTTTAACACTTATTGAGGTTACGTCATTACGACGTTGTTGCTCTCTCTCTCTCTCTATATATATATAGATAGAGAGAGAGAGAGAGAGAGAGAGAGAAAGAGAGAACACTGATTATATTGCCGAGCACACAAACATGAAGGTCAAATCACCTATAAATTTGTCAGTTCTGATGCTATATTTGTTCCATTTTATTGGGTTAATTGATTCTCCTTCAAAGCTTAATTTTAGATAGTAAAATCTAATACTGGAAATAAATTAAGACCACAAGACAACAGCGTCTAACTCTGTCCTGCACAGGAATTTAATTGCAATACAAATTTAGATGTTTATGTTTTAAATCAAGTGAATTGATATTTTAATTACGAAATTCAAGAAATGTGATACCCGATACCTAGTCTTTAAATTGCAAAATATGTTGTTAATGATAGTATTCATTTAGATAAGGCATTAAGATAAATATGCATAATATCTTAGTGTAATGTAGTTACCTAGAATTACTCGACAATTAAGCGTTTGTTAACTTTCCAAACCCAACCTTTACTTGATCCTGCAGTAGAGATAAGCTATTTTACAAATTTCAATTCAGATTAGGTCCCTGTAATGGTTCCGCTACATTTCGGACCTAATGGCCTTTCACGGAGATAACCAAGGTTTCCTAATGTTTCCATAGGGTACCTTGGTTATCTTGATAGAGGTTGGTCCAGGACATAGCAGATTCATTACAGGGACTTTACCTTATTGTGAATAGAATACGTTAATCAATAAAACATTCAACAAAAGTTTCAATGTTTTTCCTATCCCACAAATATATTTTTTTTGCTCTCTCTCTCTCTCTCTCTCTCAGAAGGCTAAAGCAATTTTTATTTGCATTTGGTCGTCTTTAAATGCTATGTTAAAAAAAGAAAACATTATTGATATTGTATCAAAGTTTTAATGCATAATGTGTGTATGAAGTAATTAGTTTTACAATGAACGTCCTTGTTAATACTATGCACTACATATTTGCTTTATTCTAACAAATGACAGTTAAACAAGAATAAACAAGAAATTGAACAGACTGAAAACAAAAACATTTTTAACAATCAGATCTGTCCAATATTCTAGAAAGACAGTCATGACCTAGTTTTATTTTTATTTTTGAAATTAATTTTTGCTAGTAGCAAAATGTTATCGTAATGATCACAATGGATGTAGATTTAAGTTGACGATCGATATTTGTTCATTGGTTATATCTACCTAATAGAATTTGATTATGATACAAAATATGGGATATTTATATTATGCTTTTACCGCTCAGCCATATTGGCCGGTCAGTTTCATCACTTGGGCACAACATATATCGTAGAATAAGACTTTAAACGAAAAAGCGACGGAATGCATGCTGCGATGCAGCATAAGTCGTAGAAAAGGTCTTTAGACGAGAATGCGACGGAATGCATCATGCGAATGCAACATAAGTCGAAGAATAGGACTTTGGACGAGAATGCGACTGAATGCATGCTGCGAATGCAGCATAAGTCGTTGTATAGGGCTTTGGATGAGAATGCGACGGAATGCATCCTGCGAATGAAGCATATGTCGTAGAATATACGAGAATGCGACGTAATGCATCATGCGGATGCAGCATAAGTCGTAGTATAGGTCTTTAGACGAGAATGCGACGTAATGCATCATGCGGATGCAGCATATGTCGTAGTATAGGTCTTTAGACGAGAATGCGACGTAATGCATCATGCGGATGCAGCATAAGTCGTAGTATAGGTCTTTAGACGAGAATGCGACGTAATGCATCATGCGGATGCAGCATAAGTCGTTGTATAGGACTTTGGGCGAGAATGCGACGGAATGCATGCTGCGAATGCAGCATAAGTCGTAGTATAGGACTTTGGACGAGAATGCGACGGAATGCATGCTGCGAATGCAGCATATGTTTAGTATAGGACTTTGGACGAGAATGCGACGGAATGCATCATGCGAATGCAGCATATGTTATAGTATAGGACTTTGGACGAGAATGCGACGGAATGCATCATGCGAATGCAGCATATGTTGTAGTATAGGACTTGGACGAGAATGCGACGGAATGCATCATGCGAATGAACATAAGTCGTAACATAGGACAAGGGACGGAATGCATCTTTTTTTGATGTATCAAATATGCTTTAATATCATGAATTAAGTGGACGTATTTTTTTCTTTCAAAACCGTGACCTTAACTTTGCGGGACGAGCGCTCATACCACCCGGACACTTAGAGAAGTCCCGTATGCAAGTTTAAAGATGATTTTGGTAGTTAATATTGCGCCTCGAGAGAGAGCTTAAGGGAGATAATTAATGTATCTTGAAAGGAAATACTTACATAGTTACCGGACAAGCAACAACATACGAAAAAGCTTTTTGAAATGTGGTTATTATGTCTTAGCATTAGCTACTTAAGGGATATTTTTCGAAAAAAAGAAGTGAAGAAAGGACTAAGAGACAATAACCAACTATATAATAGTGTGACAGAGGTAAAATTATTGACAGAGGTTAATATTATTATTTCAGTGTGGTTTAAACTGACCAACTTTTTGCTCAATTCCATAGTCCACAAACTGTCTTTTGCTTTTAAATAGAACGGCGAAACTGTGTTTTAATTTAATATGTAGAGTGTAGAGGAGATAGTGTTCTATGATATATATAAAATTAAGAATATTGCATTGGGCAGTTTTAAATGAAACGCGAACAATGTATGGAAACCATCCAATTTTTGTCCAAATTACTCGGTACATGGAATAAAAAAAATGCTTTTTTTGTTCACAAAATGACATAACAAAGTTCAGTAAGTATGTTGATTAAATTATCATATTAAATGCCTTTTTTGCATGCAAAAAGAAACATCGTAGAAAAGAATGGTTCATGAATTATAAGCCCATGTGTTCGGAGCAAATCTTTCAATAGCCCCTGTACACCTACTCAACATACGAAAATTAATCTCACAAAAGAGTCAAATGACCACTTTCTTTTCATTCTTGAAATTGACTTTTTTCTATAAAATATGAAAGAGTGTCTTTGTATGAAAATTAACGTAGAAATCATTCTTTAAATAATACATGTATTTACCTTCAAGCCATTGGCCTATGCATTTTAAACTTTAATTAAAAAAATCGAAATTGTCAACATAAAACCAATATGGTCCATACTCTAGTTGAAGGAACCATATCTTTCGTATAATTTATAGTGGAATATATATATATATAAAACTGTCAATAAAACAAATATTACATTCATGTTTACTTTCACTGAACAACTTTTCCTAATTGGATCCTTTTGAAGTTACAAATGTCTTACGCAGTATTTAAAACCTGTATCGCCAATGTGAATGCGTTATCTAACAATGTCGTCGGGGTGGAGGGTGGAGTTCGGCATTTTATTGTCCCCCGTCAGTCGATAGCTGTAGGTCAGAGAGCCATCCTAATTGCTACTTACAAAACAGTACATTTCAGTACATTTGTCTACAGATCTACGTGCATTTTTTTCTAAATACTAAATATATACATATTATTTAAATCTCACTGAGAAATATTAATAGGCATGTAAAAAACATAATCGTATCGGAAAGCGTGTATCTTAATACATGTAGTCTAATTTGGCCTAGCGACAATAAACACATCATGAAATATAGTACTGCAAATCAAAACTAATCGTATATTACTGCACCCAGTAACATCGCCATAGCTCTGTGACTACCGGTCCCAAACGAAAAAAAAGAAGATAAATCAAAACCTGATTAACGACAGTGGTATGTTGTTGCCTGGGATCGCGACCACTACAACCCGGTTATAATGGCAAAATACTAACCACTTGGTTACCAGGACAGTTCCTCATATGTTACTGTTTTCAATACATTTCCAGGAACAATTTCCGAGAAATTTATCTCTTACATTTATTGGGGGAATTGATTGCAAATAAATGCTATGATACACATGATTTTTCATGTATACCCACTAATATTATACATTCAATGGTAAGTTAATAATATTCACAAAACCTGCGAAAGAAAGCGTGTGGCATTACATTTTTTTTCTCCTTTTTTTTCTCTTTTTTTTTAATAAATTTATTTTATCTTGATATGAACTTTATAGAATAAACAAGAAAACATTTTTCCCTAAGTTTATAAATATTATCACTTAAGCGATTTGATTGTTATCAGTTCCCCAAAATAGATACTGCGTGTGGAAAATGTGTTAATTGTTGATGATATGATATTGCTGTATTGAAATTAATGACTAATTTCATAAATCCGATTAACTTCATTAATGTTATTCTATGTTTATATAACAACCTTTTAAAGGATTTAAACCAAAGCAACGCTATGTCATTTTCCAATGCAATTCGCAATTTTATATGATCATTATACGAATCCATTACAGGAATGCGTCTCTTAAGTATGGTTACACGGGATGATCATTCACATAAGATTAAATAGTATTTATGCTGCAAAGTTGATAAATTATCATACCACGAATGTTTTATTAGAAATTCTTCGGGAACGTAATCAATCTAGTATCAACATATTTTGCGTTGCCATATTATTTCAGGTTAAGTGTTCTATATCTTCTTTCTCAACAAATAAATGAATACCATTCCTTGAATATTCATGCAATTGAAGCAAACATACAGTAGTTAATGCTCTTCTTCAAATAATTCCTTACGACTACATAAAGTTGTTTGTCAAACAAGCAGTCGCCTAGCAGTACCTTCTGAGCCGATATTTTGTACATTTTAAACCCACAACATTCATCGGTGTCTGTGGTTAGTGACATTTAATAACAAACAACGTGTCGATGGTATAATAATGAACAACTACAGACATTCTCACAAGTCAAAGGAAATTTACCAGATGTATTATTGACACATTTAAACTCCAAAGAAAAAGTCGACCAGAAAGGCACAGACCGGGTCACATTTTGAAACAGTACGCATTCTGACATACCAATTTATTTCTTCTCGCTGCCATAAATCCCATGATCTAATACATTAAACTTGTTTCAGTGAAATATCTACACGAACTGCGGGATGCTTTGGCTTTTATCATCTCTTTATTTGGTTTAAACATCTTTTTCAAATGAATTTAGTTTGATTTTGGCGATAAGGTAAAAACGTTAAAAAGCATACGAACAAATATCAAATTAGATAAAAAACAAAAAAGGAAATGGTTATTGTCTTAAACGATTTATTAAACTAACAATGCACTTATTTTGAAATATCCATGTTTAACTATATTCAGAAAAATTACTTGTACCACTGTTACAATCTGCTGTTTAGGGACAGGGGAACAGTATATTGATCAAGTCGAGAAAATAAGGGTGCCCACATAACATAAGCATATTGAATACATTAAAGAATGAGCAATAAGTTCCTATTTAAAATGCGATGTAGAATACCACCACCAGCACACTCTAAACAGTGTCAGTCAATACATATAAAAATACATATCTAACAACCATTTCTCAGCCATAGTCCCACACTCGTAGATCAATGTTTTGCTATCTGAAGCACCAGATCTTTTGTGGAAATATGATGGTGAAAATAAATTAAAGCCGTAATTTGACTCTGTTACTCTGTCCTTAACTTGAGGTTTAAAATCAGTTTAATTATCTTGGGATACCCATATTAAAATTGTATTAAATAAACGTAGTGTGTTACTCTTAATAAATTTTGTCCTTTTCAAATCGTAAGCTCCAGAAATTTTTGTATCGATGCTGTGCAATATATATAATAGCATAAATGAAACTGAGCTGAAGGTATATCTTTTATTTATTTATTTATTTATTTATTTTTTGCGATTCAACGCCATTCACACATTATCACAGCACGGACAAATATTTATAAACGTGTAACGTTATCTGGTCTTAAAGAAAAGAAACAGATTGCTGATAATGCAATATAGAGAAATATTGATAAATAAAATACAGGGTATGCATGACATGTTGTTCGGTGTATTTCCATATAATTGCTACTTTCCACTTTATTTAGCCTGTGCTAGTTTTCAAAACTCCACCGTTTTGAAAACCCTAGAACCGTATAACCTGCGTCATGGAAGATATCACGAAATTCAATGTTTGATCAATACATTTCACTTACATTCAATTTCTTATTTATATGTCAAACCATAGCTTCAACCAAAACATTGAAACTACGAGACGTTTTCAACATAACACAAGTACATTTGGATACATGTTTATTGTTCTTATATTCTTTACGTTTAGAGATGAGGCTGTTTCAGGTTTTATGCAATTTTGAGATTCCTATGTTATACTAATAAAATAAAGCATATTACCAGTATATTGGAAGGAATGTTTTGCATGTTGTTTTTTTTTATCTTTTCCCACTTACAAATTACAGTTAAAGTATAGTTCGGCATTGATATCATTAACAAGAACTGGGGCCATCTTCATTTGTAATATGCATTATCAAAGTAAATAAGTAGTTAAGGCAAATTTCTGTCCTATATCATAGGAATATTAAAAAAGCTCTCAGGGCCATGAATCGTCTGTCTATGAAAAATATAAATAAATACGACTTAAGTAAAAAAAAATATTTCGCTTCAATTACTCGACGCTTTTGTTGGTTCCATTTTATATTATTACATGTATTGTCATGTTTGGGTATTAAGTAAGACTTAAAGTTAGAATGGGTTCATTTCAAATGTCTTGAATTAATTCTCGGGGTGAAACAAAGTTTTTTTTTCGGTAGCTGTATATGGTGAAGTAGGACCATTCCCCTTCTGTATTAACAAATATGTTCAAATAAATTAAAGCTTGGTTTAAGATAAAGCAAAATGATCATATCATTTAAAATCAAGTGTAGAAAAAAAAAAGAGGAATATAGCATAATTTGTTTTAAAAACTGGACCTGTATAGTAAAACCTTTGCTTGATGAGTATGGTTTTGGTGAAATCTGAGTTAAGTTAGATAATTATTATAAAAAAGAACACTTGTTAGCAGTGAGTTATTGATTGTTTTATTTAGAAAAAATGGCGTGCTGAAATAAACAATAGCAGTGTTCTTATTATAGACTATTTTATTCAAGTTTGCATACTTGTTTTGGTTTTGCTTAATATCTCAATATATTGTTCAGTAAAACAAAAAGGAAATATTTAACTAAACTTCGTACTTCTGCACATGAAAATCGAAACGGGACGATATGGGCAAAATAGAATAAAGGAAAGTTTATTCTTATTTTGCAACTCTTTAGAAATTGATGACGAGTATCAGTTTATTCTAAAATGTAGCTGTTTTATTGATTGAAGAAGTCAATATATAAAGAAATACTATTATAAGAAGCCGAAATGTTTAAATTTACATATTTTATTAGTTAATTCGTTGTGATGAAAAACATGTAGAGCGGATTTCTTAATTATGCTAATACCAGAAGGAAAGAATAGTAACAGTTAATCTGCGTTATATCACTACAATTTCTATTGCACGTATCATGCCTTAATTAATGGATAAGTGTACAAAGACTGATATTCTCCATACAATAAGTGTTTGCATTTGTAACGTCTTGTTTGTATATGTGACAGTTAATATATGTATTGTATAAGGTTTATCGACCCCACCGAAAAATTTTCAGTTATATAGAGACACAGATATAGTACTGAAACTGCAGTAGACATGGACATAGCACGCCGTAGACATGGACATAGCACGCAGTAGACATGGACATAGCACGCAGTAGACATGGACATAGCACGCAGTAGACATGGACATAGCACGCAGTAGACATGGACATAGCACGCAGTAGACATGGACATAGCACGCAGTAGACATGGACATAGCACGCAGTAGACATGGACATAGCACGCAGTAGACATGGACATAGCACGCAGTAGACATGGACATAGCACGCAGTAGACATGGACATAGCACGCAGTAGACATGGACATAGCACGCAGTAGACATGGACATAGCACGCAGTAGACATGGACATAGCACGCAGTAGACATGGACATAGCACGCCGTAGACATGGACATAGCACGCAGTAGACATGGACATAGCACGCAGTAGACATGGACATAGCACGCAGTAGACATGGACATAGCACGCAGTAGACATGGACATAGCACGCCGTAGACATGGACATAGCACGCCGTCGACATGGACATAGCACGCCGTAGACATGGACATAGCACGCAGTAGACATGGACATAGCACGCAGTAGACATGGACATAGCACGCCGTAGACATGGACATAGCACGCAGTAGACATGGACATAGCACGCCGTAGACATGGACATAGCACGCAGTAGACATGGACATAGCACGCCGTAGACATGGACATAGCACGCAGTAGACATGGACATAGCAGCCGTAGACATGGACATAGCACGCAGTAGACATGGACATAGCACGCAGTAGACATGGACATAGCACGCCGTAGACATGGACATAGCACGCCGTAGACATGGACATAGCACGCCGTAGACATGGACATAGCACGCCGTAGACATGGACATAGCACGCAGTAGACATGGACATAGCACGCAGTAGACATGGACATAGCACGCAGTAGACATGGACATAGCACGCCGTAGACATGGACATAGCACGCCGTAGACATGGACATAGCACGCCGTAGACATGGACATAGCACGCCGTAGACATGGACATAGCACGCAGTAGACATGGACATAGCACGCCGTAGACATGGACATAGCACGCCGTAGACATGGACATAGCACGCAGTAGACATGGACATAGCACGCCGTAGACATGGACATAGCACGCCGTAGACATGGACATAGCACGCAGTAGACATGGACATAGCACGCAGTAGACATGGACATAGCACGCAGTAGACATGGACATAGCACGCAGTAGACATGGACATAGCACGCAGTAGACATGGACATAGCACGCGTAGACATGGACATAGCACGCGTAGACATGGACATAGCACGCGTAGACATGGACATAGCACGCAGTAGACATGGACATAGCACGCCGTCGACATGGACATAGCACGCGTAGACATGGACATAGCACGCGTAGACATGGACATAGCACGCAGTAGACATGGACATAGCACGCAGTAGACAAATGGACATAGCACGCAGTAGACATGGACATAGCACGCAGTAGACATGGACATAGCACGCAGTAGACATGGACATAGCACGCAGTAGACATGGACATAGCACGCAGTAGACATGGACATAGCACGCAGTAGACATGGACATAGCACGCAGTAGACATGGACATAGCACGCAGTAGACATGGACATAGCACGCAGTACAGGCATGGACATAGCACGCAGTAGACATGGACATAGCACGCAGTAGACATGGACATAGCACGCAGTAGACATGGACATAGCACGCAGTAGACATGGACATAGCACGCGTAGACATGGACATAGCACGCAGTAGACATGGACATAGCACGCAGTAGACATGGACATAGCACGCAGTAGACATGGACATAGCACGCAGTAGACAGGACATAGCACGCAGTAGAATGGACATAGCACGCAGTCGACATGGACATAGCACGCCGTAGACATGGACATAGCACGCAGTAGACATGGACATAGCACGCAGTAGACATGGACATAGCACGCAGTAGACATGGACATAGCACGCAGTAGACATGGACATAGCACGCAGTAGACATGGACATAGCACGCAGTAGACATGGACATAGCACGCAGTAGACATGGACATAGCACGCAGTAGACTGGACATAGCACGCGTAGACATGGACATAGCACGCAGTAGACATGGACATAGCACGCAGTAGACATGGACATAGCACGCAGTAGACATGGACATAGCACGCGTAGAATGGACATAGCACGCAGTAGATATGGACATAGCACGCAGTAGATATGGACATAGCACGCAGTAGACATGGACATAGCACGCAGTAGACATGGAACGCAGTAGACAGGACATAGCACGCAGTAGAATGGACATAGCACGCAGTAGACATGGACATAGCACGCAGTAGATATGGACATAGCACGCAGTAGATATGGACATAGCACGCAGTAGACATGGACATAGCACGCAGTAGACATGGACATAGCACGCGTAGATATGGACATAGCACGCAGTAGAGCATGGACCTAGCACGCAGTAGACCTGGACGTAGCACGCAGTGACATGGACATAGCACGCAGTAGATATGGACATAGCACGCAGTAGATATGGACATAGCACGCAGTAGACATGGACATAGCACGCAGTAGACATGGACATAGCACGCAGTAGACATGGACATAGCACGCAGTAGACATGGACATAGCACGCAGTAGATATGGACATAGCACGCAGTAGACATGGACATAGCACGCAGTAGACATGGACATAGCACGCAGTAGACATGGACATAGCACGCAGTAGACTATGGACATAGCACGCAGTAGACATGGACATAGCACGCAGTAGACATGGACATAGCACGCAGTAGAGCATGGACATAGCACGCAGTAGACATGGACATAGCACGCAGTAGACATGGACATAGCACGCAGTAGATATGGACATAGCACGCAGTAGACATGGACATAGCACGCAGTAGACATGGACATAGCACGCAGTAGACATGGACATAGCACGCGTAGACATGGACAAGCACGCAGTAGACATGGACATAGCACGCGTAGAATGGACATAGCACGCAGTAGACATGGACATAGCACGCAGTAGACATGGACATAGCACGCAGTAGACATGGACATAGCACGCAGTAGACATGGACATAGCACGCAGTAGACATGGACATAGCACGCAGTAGACATGGACATAGCACGCAGTAGACATGGACATAGCACGCAGTAGACATGGACATAGCACGCGTAGACATGGACATAGCACGCAGTAGACATGGACATAGCACGCGTAGACATGGACATAGCACGCGTAGACATGGACATAGCACGCAGTAGACATGGACATAGCACGCAGTAGACATGGACATAGCACGCAGTAGACATGGACATAGCACGCAGTAGACATGGACATAGCACGCAGTAGACATGGACATAGCACGCTGTAGATATGGACATAGCACGCAGTAGACATGGACATAGCACGCAGTAGACATGGACATAGCACGCCGTCGACATGGACATAGCACGCAGTAGACATGGACATAGCACGCTGTAGATATGGACATAGCACGCAGTAGACATGGACATAGCACGCAGTAGACATGGACATAGCACGCAGTAGACATGGACATAGCACGCAGTAGACATGGACATAGCACGCAGTAGACACGTGGACAGTCACATTATCCTGAAACTAGGCCATCCAGTCCTATGCTGGAGCTATACTTGTACAATTTTTAATTTAATGTGTTTCTTCCAGTTTTTGAATTAGACTCTGCGCAAAAGGAAAATTGTTTGTACGATATCCGGACGCAATCTTACAAAGTCGTTACTCAACAATATGTCATGCTTCAAAATGACTTCAAATAATTATGTCATCAGAGTGATATAAAATAAGAGACTATAGGGATATTCTTGGTTACAAAATGCATATTATTGAGAAAAGATTATCAAATGAAGCCAAAAGGAGCAATAAAAATAACTTTAAAAACTGTATTTAAGTTAAAAACATTTGAAACTTATTTAAAAAAAGGAAAACAAACAGGATGATCGAACAGCAAAGAGCTAACAACTTCGAAAACAATAGCTGCCATGACCATCTATCACGTTGAAATACAATAAACAAACTAGGTTTTAAACATACATGTACGAATGTACGAGAAATACCTTAAAGCGTACCTCAGATGTAAAAAGTGCATTTTTGTATTTTTTTTAATTGATGAATTTCATGCATATCGTCTATCTTAACATTGACTTATGTGTTTATGAAATTCTCAAAGCACATTAGATATTTTTTTTCGATTTGATCAACACATAATAACCATTACTAATTTTAGTTCTTTGTAATACCCAAGGCATTAAAATGCATTTGGAAAATGTTTCATATGTTAATACTACTGGTGTGCTGATGTCAAAGATACCATGATACCAGCCGATAAAGGTCCCTGATGGAAATTCCGTGTTTTGATAACACCCTTTCAACGGATTAATTCCAATACGCCGTAGCGTATTTACTGAGTGCATTCACAAAACAATTTTGGATAAATACACGAATGATCCTTGACAGAATAAGTCATAGTAATCCTTTAACACTGGATTGTAACTCACACAGAATCAAAATTTGATACATTTTTTGTAACGCTCTCATCATCTTCATAGAGCATTTTTATAATACTCGTACATTAGATTTGTCATGTTTTTATCATAGTGAAATTATAGTCCACTGTCCAATATCGCTCTTGAAATTTTTAATAATGCTTATATTAATTTCATTAACATTCTGACAACAATGCCATTACATATTCTGACTACATTGCCATTATATATTCTGACTACATTGCCATTATATATTCTGACTACATTGCCATTATATATTCTGTCTATACTACATTGCCATTATATATTCTGACTACATTGCCATTATATATTCTGACTACATTGCCATTATATATTCTGACTACATTGCCATTAAATATTCTGTCTATACTACATTGCCATTATATATTCTGACTACATTGCCATTATTTATTCTGACTACATTGCCATTATTTATTCTGACTACATTGCCATTATTTATTCTGACTACATTGCCATTAAATATTCTGTCTATACTACATTGCCATTATATATTCTGACTACATGGCCATTATTTATTCTTACATTCCATTACATATTCTGTCTATACTACATTGCCATTATATATTCTGACTACATTGCCATTATATATTCTGACTACATTGCCATTATATATTCTGTCTATACTACATTGTCATTAAATATTCTGTCTATACTACATTGCCATTAAATATTTTGTCTATACTACATTGCCATTAAATATTCTGTCTATACTACATTGCCATTACATATTCTGTCTATACTACATTGCCATTAAATATTCAGTCTGACTACATTGCCATTAAATATTCTGTCTATACTACATTGCCATTAAATATTCTGTCTATACTACATTGCCATTAAATATACTGTCTATACTACATTGCCATTAAATATTTTGTCTATACTACATTGCCATTAAATATTTTGTCTATACTACATTGCCATTATATATTCTGACTACATTGCCATTAAATATTCTGTCTATACTACATTGCCATTATATATTCTGTCTATACTACATGGCCATTATTTATTCTGACTACATTGCCATTATTTATTCTGACTACATTGCCATTATATATTCTGACTACATGGCAATTATATATTCTGACTTCATTGCCATTATATATTCTGACTACATTGCCATTACATATTCTGATTACATTGCCATTAAATATTCTGTCTATACTACATTGCCATTATATATTCTGACTACATTGCCATTATTTATTCTGACTACATTGCCATTAAATATTCTGTCTATACTACATTGCCATTATATATTATGTCTATACTACTTTGCCATTATATATTCTGACTACATTGCCATTACATATTCTGACTACATTGCCATTAAATATTCTGTCTATACTACATTGCCATTAAATATTCTGTCTATACTACATTGCCATTATATATTCTGACTACATGGCAATTATATATTCTGACTACATTGCCATTATATATTCTGACTTCATTGCCATTATATATTCTGACTTCATTGCCATTAAATATTCTGTCTATACTACATTGCCATTATATATTCTGACTACATTGCCATTATATATTCTGACTACATTGCCATTACATATTCTGACTACATTGCCATCAAATATTCTGTCTATACTACATTGCCATTATATACATTGCCATTACATATTCTGACTACATTGCCATTATATATTCTGACTACATTGCCATTATATATTCTGACTACATTGCCATTATATATTCTGACTACATTGCCATTATATATTCTGACTACATTGCCATTATATATTCTGACTACATTGCCATTATATATTTTGATTAGTACTACTAATATACTTGTATATAAATTGAACATGTTGTCTGTGTGATCCAAACGTTTATAAGCTCTGGTCTGTGGCAGCATAACTCCGTTAACTCTCTTGGTATACTCTGTGCTCATTTTGATAGTTTAAGGCCTAAATACCCTGTCATCACTCTTGATTTTCATTTAGCGTATTATGAAGTTCAAGGACTTGATAATCTGTTAACACTCTTGATTTTTACTAAATGTTTTCTCGTAGATCTTGATTTTCACTTTACCTATGTAAGTAGTTTCAGGGCTGGATCTCTTAATTTCGCTTTACTGTTATTAGTTTCAGGGCTGGGTCTCTTGAATTCCGCAGTACGTATTATCATATTTTCAGGTCAGGACTCTCAGTTTTAACCCTTGAATTCCGCAGTACGTATTATCATATTTTCAGGTCAGGACTCTCATTTAGACCCTTGAATTCCAGAGTACATATTATCATATTTTTAGGTCGGGACTCTCAGTTTAGACCCTTGAATTCCGCAGTACGTATTATCATATTTTAGGTCGGGACTCTCAGTTTAGACCCTTGAATTCCGCAGTACGTTTTATCATGTTTTCAGGTCAGGACACTCAGTTTAAACCCTTGAATTCCGCAGTACGTTTTATCATATTTTCATGTCGGGACTCTCAGTTTAGACCCTAAAATTCCACAGTACGTATTATCTTATTTTCAGGTCAGGACTCTCAGTTTAGACCCTTGAATTCCGCAGTACGTATTATCATATTTTCAGGTCAGGACTCTCAGTTTAGACCCTTGAATTCCGCAGTACGTATTATCATATTTTCAGGTCAGGACTCTCAGTTTAGACCCTTGAATTCCGCAGTACGTATTATCTTATTTTCAGGTCAGGACTGTCAGTTTAGACCCTTGATATCCACAGTACGTTTTATCATATTTTCAGGTCCGGACACTCAGTTTAGACCCCTGAATTCCGCAGTACGTATTATCATATTTTCAGGACAAGACTCTCAGTTTAAATCATTGAATTTCGATTTGCTTATAATTGTAGGTAAATGTCTGAGTTTTAATTTGGATATTCTATACGAGTTATACGTCAAAGATAATTTTCATTTATAAGAATTTTTTTATAGTCGTGTCATTTTGAACACGTATTTCATATATGTATCATAACTCTTAGTCAACCAATCCAAGAAAATAAAACATGCGAAATGTGTCTTATTTCGAAAAGAGAAAGAGAAATAGATATAGAGGCATTTAGAAATTGTATGCATGAAGATATAAATTAACGACTCAATTTTCGCTAATCTTGAATACCATGTGTCTTTCAGTGTATTCTTTATTTTTTCAAGAGTGATTTTGTAAATAAACTTAAGTTCTCATTTATGTTTAAAGACTCAATATTTCTAAAAAAGCAGTGCATATTAAATAGACAGGAATGCAAAATTGTGCTACAGATTTGAGAAATGCAATCTGTGCATATTCGCAGGCGACAATGCATATATAATAAAGAATATTTAGCTCAAGTTCATTATTTTTTTTTTACAAAACATACATTATTAGTATACATGTATTCACATATATTTCGCCAATTTTCTAACGTTTCTATAGATTTTCTTTATGTCTCCGTTAACGAATCATAATACATAAATCGATGACGGAGCACATAAACAAACTGTGATTCGGCTACGGTTTTTCAAATTCAAATTTTACGATTACGACCCATTCTGAAATGAAAGAAAAGAGCCACGAAGGCCCTGGAATCACTCACCTGAGAATTCGGTATTAGTGGAAGGAAAAGAAACAGCATTATAAAATGATATTATGAAAAATATTCTATGGCCCATACAGCCATTTCATCAATTAAAGGGCAATTACTCCGGAGTGTCTAGGACAAGCTAGTCAGTTATTAAGCTTGGCTGAGATATTGTGCCGATATACATTTTGACCAAGTTTGTTAAAGATTTGTTAATGTTTGTTAGAGTTAGAGAGCGGACACATTTAATTCAGCAATTCTTCACCAATGCAAGGGCCATAATTCCGGAGTGTCTGGGACAATCTGACTGGTTATCGATAGGGATCGAGATATTGTGCTCATATATATTGTGACCATGTATGGTAAAGATTGGTTCACGTTAGTTGACTAAGAGAACGGACATTGTTAATTTGACCATTTTTCATCAATTCAAGGGCCATAAATCCGGAGTGTCTGGGACAATATGGCTGGGTTTCTATAGGAGTTGAGATATTGTGCCCATATACATTGCGACTAAGTATGGTAAAGCAATATTAGCAATCTTAATAGAGAGTGACCTATGAAAACGGGCTTCGTTCATTGGCGGCCAAGTTTTTCAATGGATCATATTAATATTAGCAATCTTAATAGAGAGTGACCTATGAAAACGGGTTCGTTCGTTGCCGCCAAGTTTTTCAACGGATCATTTTAATATTAGCAATCTTAATAGAGAGTGACCTATGAAAACGGGCTTCGTTCCCTGGAGGCAAGTTTTTCAACGAATCAACTAACTTTAACAATCTTAATAGAAGTGACAAAAGGAACATCTTTGCCAAAAAATAAATAATAAATAAATAGATAATGGAAATTCAGTCAATTCTTTATGACGAGAAGATTTTTGAAGTTTTAACATTTCCCTTTTTGTTACCATGGCAACCAGATTCTGCATGAAAATTAATTCTTTTAACATTTTTCATAGAAGACCAACTGTAAGGTTAATGAAAATTGACCCAGTAATTGAGGAGGAAGTGTCGTTTTTAATTAGATGTTGACGGTGGTCGGTCAAGGTCACCTTCCATGATAGTGTTTTTACATCCATACAAAACATTGAATGGCGTATTTTGATCAACATTTTCAATATGTTAAACTATTTTTTACAGCGGTTCTTTGCACATGATGCACCATTTGCATAAGTCAACAATATCTAAATATTATTTATTCTTTTTCAAGAAAATTGTATTATTATGAAATATAATAAGCCTTTAAAATACTAGGGCACATAAAGTTCTACGCAAATAAAGGCAGGTCGCAACTTTTAATCAAGCGGAAAGCTATTGTACTTAAATGAATAATCAAATAAATATGTCTAAAAACTGCTGCATACTTTATTTATGGTTAGGTAGATTTGCTGCAAAATAATTTGCTACTCTGCTTTAACCATTAATATTTTATCGCTGCTGATTCACTGAAAAGTAGCTTGGATTTCCCAGGAGGTATCAACAGATGAGCGGAAGTCGCCATTTACCTTTGTCTCACCATGCTGTAATATGTTTTTGCATGTCTCTAGGCGATCTGGAACACACCAGCCCATCAATCAAAACACATTTCTTTCAAGATGGAAGCGATAATCCAACCCAAAATATTCACTCATTGTCTTCTAATAGCTTTCATAATGTATTGTTACAATGTATCAGTCAATGGTTAATGTCGATTTCTTGAAGGTCTAGACATCCTTCATCGGGTCTTACGATTTCCTTTCAGACTTCAGGTCAAAGTCTATTGTTCTCATTCTTTTCTCACAAAAGAACCTGCGGTTTTCATTTGCATTCAAGGTTATTCAATTTAAAATAAAACTCAAGCTGTTATATTAGATTATTGAATGTAAACCTTAACAACAGGGGATGAAATCAACTTTGGAATAATCAAATTCATTATCTACAGAGTGCAGATACGAGTATAAGATGTTTCTAGACTTTAGTACATCTCCCATCACTTTACCAGTTTAAAATGCAAATCCTATGACTATTGCTGGTCTGAAATCGTTGACCCATATCCGGGCATGCCAATGTTAGAGTACCTGTAATGCTTTTTTATGAAATGTTCCACACAATAAGTAGTCTTGATGTGTCGATTGAGCTGTCACTTTGAACATGTAATATCTACATGGATACAAAAAAAAATAGTTATTTCTTTTTTCTCAACAAATGGCTTAAAACGTAATTTATTTGACATTAAGCCAGACTTCTCTTATGTTAATAAATAAACAAATAAGTTTATTTCGTAGTTCAAATGACCCCCCCCCCCCCCCCACACACACACAATTTAACAAGTTTGCAGGATAATCAGTTGTTTGAAAACTGATTGGTACTTTAAACATTTGAAACACACCACTTTTACCAACAACACTGTTTAACAGTTTATATATCGATTAATGAAGGTAATACTAATTACAGGTATTCTCTGAAGTCAATAGGTATTCAACAATTCACGAGATGCACAATTTAGAATCCAAGAAAATTGAATGACAATACAGACAAGACTGCTTCACATCCTGAAAGCATCTCAATTTGAAACAGCAAGCTATTGTCTTCTCGCTGTTAGAAACCCTTGAGGTAATAATAATGAGCTTAGCAGTTCCAGATCCATTGTTCTGCTGAACTAATCAGGACACCCTTAAGATCTGGTAAAGAGAAATTAATTCAAATGCACAGTCTGTATATCCGCCTTCAACTTTGTCTAATATATCAAACATCAAGATATAACCAATTTATAAATCGCATTGATTTCACTGATCACATTCTGAAGGATCTATTCGATATATCCTTCTGAAATTGCTTTATTTGCTTTATTCACATTTTCATGCCAATTCAAATTACAAAATAACCGATTGATAATTGTAAAACGATTTTATACGAAACGATTGATAAATGATGAATTGCAAAATTGTAAATACACGTATATCTAATTACGTAGAACGACCAACAAACTTACCATTATACTTATTTCCATTCCCAATGGGTCCAAAGGGTAAGCTGTAAGAGTATGCATTTTCTTCAATCATTCGAGGAAGGATTAGTGTAAGAAGACTAATGCAAAGAGTACTAATTGATAAAGATTATTTTATACCATATAATCATATAGAAGTAGCTTTGTGTGTATTTATATTCTAGACATTACCTTCAACATTCTTGCCTTAAAGTCCTAGCAGAATGATGACAAATTGTGTCCTATACTTTCAAAGCACATTACATTGTTAAATGCGATGATCGAACATTTATATGAACCCAGGTTTTGCCGTTAAATAGTTATCATCAATGTGCACGCACATATTGAAATGATATTTTCTTCCTTCCTTACTCAAATTTACAAAATTCTTGCACTGAACAAGCATCGGTATGACAAGGGAGATGACTGCGTTTACCTTAAAAAGGAAATTATATGTTCTTTTATGTACGTTATTATCAAAGCGCTGATAGCGTTGAGAAAATGTGTTTTTTTATGTTAGGATGTCGTATTTCTTTTGTTAATCAAAGGCAATCTAATAAACGTGGATCAACTTTTCAAACGATGCCAATAAACCCAATGTTATAAACCGACTTTAACTTTGTGTGAACACGGTCGTTACATTTGTTTGAATGGACTGTTAATAATAAGCACATTGCCACGCTATCTTGCCTACAGTTTATAAGATCTATATTAATATGCGTATCTAAATCAAAGGAACAAACTAACACAAACTTAATATTTATTTTAGTTACTGATGTCATTCATTTAATTACGTGTATTAACATGGTATGAATGATTGCGAATTATTCGGTTGCGTATTGACGTAATTATTATAGTTTATTATGTACGTTATCCCCAGCATCGATTATTAACACATTTTCATTCAGCTTCAACTTCCATAATGCAATCGTATTTAAATAAACATGAAATATTTCACCTAGTGATAAAACAGAAGGCAAAATTTGGAACTTGCGCGTAGTAAAACGGAGGAAATTCTAGATCTATATGTCTAAATATAGCCCCGAAATATTGTCCGATGCAGAGATGTTTGCTACCACAGAGCAACGTTGCAAGAAAGCCTGTTACAACACATGAGCAGTATAGAGGTCAAATATATAATTATTCTGCTTTATAATATTCTAGCTAAAATGAATTAGAGTGTATAATTATTTCACCACGCCCGAATTCCACCAAAGATATTCACCGCTAAGTCATACTCTATTCTTGAAACACATTCCAATATTCTATTTGCGATCTATTACAATAGATACCTAAATTAGTAACAATATTGACACAAATAATTTTTCCCTTTCAAAATTTTGAGAATGTATGGGTATTTTCATTAGAGAACATGAATAATGAAACTTGCTCCTAATTTTTAGTTTAACCTAGCGCTAAGCATGGTTAATGAAATTCGAGCCAGATCAGTTCATACATCTTCAGTAATTGGATCAATGGCACTATTCCCTAGACTGATTGAAAAAATATATACATAATCAATGAATGCATGGGGAGATTTCGTCAGAATATCTGATGCAAAAGCGCGTGGACTAACCCTGAACGTTTGTACATTATAGATAGCAATATATTTATACAGAAATTTGAGACTTCAATGTTGTATTTACACCTGTGAATGAAATCATAAGATATGGTGTATGAACTTGGTGTTTCTCGGTATACTTAATGTCTTAACACGGTAATGTTGTTTCAGCGCAATTAAAATGACTTTTTTTAATAGAGAAAACGGTCAAATGAAGCAAAGTGAAATACATAACTGTAATATTAATATGGCCATTTGTGTTTCTACCTTGGTTTTATAATAATTGAATTATCAGTGGTATACGTGATAGTTCGTCTTCATTTTCATACTTAGTCTTCCTATTTTTTAATTGCTTATCATTATGTCTATAGATAATTGTCTCGGTATCAGATCATTTATCATTTTCATTAATCGTGTAGTTCGTCTCACATCTTGTAAAGGAAACGAATAATTACTACCTATTCGGTCTACTTTCCGTGCGAACACTCATATAGGACTAGAGTAAGCAGGGACTAAGATGAGAAGAATGACACACGTATTCGAATAATCGAAGTTGCGCTCTTCGGTAATCTTCCATTATAAGAAATAGGTTTCTTTCGGCGACTTTGGATATACCTCAGAAATCCATTAAATTCCGATTTTCGCCCATCGGAGGTGCATTTTTGCTGTATAATTATATAATGGAAAATGTTGATAAAAGACACAAAATCATTAACACATTTGCAATAGTCGTTGCTTTCAAATAAAACGGTTGGTGAAAATCACCAAAGACTTGCCCGGATGCAAAGCACTATTCGAACAAAGACTCTTTCAGATGAATAAGCAAACTATTTATAAATTCGTTCAACGAACAACGTAAAAGAAAACGATCTAATACATTACATATTTCTTCATTGCAAAATATATGTAGGGATGTTTGAAACACTGGGATAGGAAAAAAAACAACCAGATGTATTCACATTAATGTTACCGTCATTAAGTTTACATTACAAGTTACGGCCGTTACAGATTCTTTTGTTTAACATTATTTCTAAGTTCACCTCAAAATATGTGCTTTTGAATGGGATTTTAACTCAATAGAATGACCAAAAATACGGCTTTGAGATCCATTTCCCACATGATTAGTGTTTCTGATGAATTTTAACACGTTTAAACCAAAAATCATGTCGAACCAATATTGTCTATTAATAACTTTGGATTGTGTTGGCTCCAAGATATTTCATAATTCAATTTTATTAAGTGAGTCCCATTTAAACCTAAGTTTAAACTGGAAACCTCTATTTTAAGTCTATCTACATGTAATAGAATACCAGAATAGCAGAAAATGAAATGCCAAAACATTATTCTCTCTAGAAATGTGTTAAAATAACACTTTTGAATTAACACAGTATGCCTATGTATAACATCTATACCTCGGTCGACTAAACCATCAGACGTGTATGAAACGTCACGTGCAATATTAATTTCTTCTTTCGTGCTACAGACTGATTGCACTCTGGTTCCTTGAATGTATGTTGTTTTCGATAATCGCATGACATTGCGCCAGTCGAGGTTACGAAACAAACTCACGCTGGTGATTAGAAAGTAACATCAGTGTGAATGACAAGGTCGGTTATAGGAAACCATCGCCAGGCATATCGTGGATGTACATCATTAATTGGTTGACCGCAGAGTCAATATGCTGCCGACTGCAAAAACTACTCCTCACTTTAAATGTCTTCATCACTCTATCAACACAGATATAATTGGATACGCTTACGACATCTCTGAACGTTTCTAGATACATTCAGTGAAAGTAATTGCTTCTCTCGCTTTCAACTGTTTGAAATATTAGCGTTTTAGATATTTATTTTTTTGGCGTGTCAATTGAAGCAAAGATTGATGATCTAAGACTTGTGTAAAACAAGATACTTAACAAATTTGATGCTTAGTGGCTTAAAGAGTTGTCAATCTGATTTGAAACCGAGAACAACTGGGAATTTGATATTCTCAACGTAACATATTGCTTGGTCGTGTATGGTGCCTTGTATCCGTGATATTGGAGCTTTGTCACAGGAAAGGGCATAAGCCGCTTTTACTTGGGCGTGTTTGTTGATGCTCAGAACTCAAACCTCTTTTGGATTCATTGAACAGTTTGCTGTTCCCGAAATGAACTAATCAAGTATCACAGCATCTCGAAAAGTGACTGGGAACGCCGAATAAGCACATTGAACACAAAGGTGAACTTGGCACGGTGTAATTAATTAGCACTTGTCGTGCGGTGGTAGTTCTACTCAGTCAGCGATTAATAGCACCTTCAAGTCTTGAGGCTGCTTAAACTAGAAATGGGTATCTGCGCGCGGTCGTTTTATTGTGTTATTGTAATTGTAGGGTTATTTCACGGAACCTTAAACCAGCGGACCGAAATCGGTCATCCGTGTCCGGAATGTTATATTTTCAACAGCGAACACAGAATGCCGCCTAAGGACAAGCGATCTACTAGTACGGTAAGTAGAGTGTGGTTAATTAGATCTCTTATTCTAGGTAGTCATGGAAACAGAAAGTACATTCAAATTATCCTATCGATATATATTTTATTATTATTATACATGTACCATCCTTATTTTTCTAATTCAGATTTCAGGATGGAATTTGAAACGAAACTTGTTTGTTGGCTTTATTTTTACTAATATTTCAAATGAAGTTTCGAACAAATATTTCTTTCTTTGCAGGTTTTCAATATGATTAATTTGAAAAAAAAAGTTAATGAATACTTTGGTTTAATAGTGAAAACGTGTCCTGTATAAATAAAATACAGCCATATCTAACTAACATGCCAGAATATTTAAAAAGGGGACGATTATTTAAACAATATGCGCCTTTATCAGAAAGAAAAATGGAAAAAAAACTTCGTTAATACGGGTTTAGCTCTTTCCTTGTATGTACTAAGTAATACTAAAAAAATAGCAATGGCAAAAATACATTCCCGCTTTATCTATATTGCAAATATGATTAAGTTGACGAAAATATTTGACAAAAATAGTTATCTAATTGACAAACAATAATAGTTTAGAAATAAACCGTCAATATATTTTATAAGGGCTATAAGACTTAAATTATGATGGCCCCAAGTATGTAACTGTTATTAGGACACTCAGTAGTGTGCTTCATCTGAAGGGCGTTTTTTAAACATATATACAATGTAATTTTTGGTTCCCTCATAATGCTAAAGATGTATATTGAAATAACGATGATTAATCTACTTATTAATAATAAAGAAAAAGAAAATGAATAAAATAAAAGCTTAACAAACCTCATCTGAAGGATGTTCTCTTTAAAACATAGATTCAAAGTATTTTAGATTCCTTCATAATGAAGATGTTAAGTAATGGTAATACTTATATTAATAATAAATAAATTTCATGAAATGTATAAATACATGAAAACTGGATCAAGGATTAGCAAATAAATGAAAATGAAATTGTTACAAATGAATTGGAAAAAAAAAAACAAATATGTTTAGCATTTAAACTGATTAAAGTCAGTAAAATAGATAATTAGAATATCTTTAATAATACAAAGTTAGTCACGGTTCACTTTCGATTTCTTCTTTGTCTTATTTATATAACAGATAACGTTACAGTTGAAATCGACTAAAACATATAGACATTTTAGGATAATATGGACGAGGGAATACGATGTAAATTGCAATCATGTCTTCGGTATATTTCCCGATAGTATATTTTTTTAAACCAAATTAGATTATTTGCTTCCGTTTTCCTATTAAATATCTATTATAGTTGAAAATGCAATACATTTATCACCAAAGTATTGTATTTCAAAGGTTTTGAATTGACGGCGTTTTCCCTTTGATTAGAGCTCCCGTAACTTGATTGTTTCCATTAAAAAGCGAACCCGATGCCAAAATGAGAATTTAACGTTTGTTTGCGCTTTTGGCGTCAATAAATATGGGGTATATGTGCTGTATCAAATTTCAAACAGAAGCCTTTAAATATCATATTTATGTCAGAAACTTTATGTAATTTCTTTTAATGTTCTAAATAATGTTATATAATAGAACAATGTGTACGTTTTCAATTAAAATAAACACATTTAAAAATGACAACAACAGCAGAGGAGCAATAAGCTACATTGAATGATAAGCGTGCTTTTTTTAAGTCACAAGTAAAAAATTTAACTTTTAAAGTCAATAAACGCAAAACAAAAAAACAAAAAAAGTTTTTTGGAATCGTGCGATATTGTCGTGAAAGACATGAGAGAAAAAAGGAAACAAAACGTTATAGGATTCTAATTATTATATTTGTGCAGCATTCGGTGGAATTTTGCCGTACCTAATCGGTTTAAGAGCATTACTATTGAATTTGTTTCCAATTAATAGAAGCATCTTGGCTTCATTTATATAAATAATGTATGGGGTTTTGGCTTCCAAGTTGAACGTTTGCAGTCTGTCTCTTACGTTTTTATTACATTGCGGGTAATTCAATAGTGATTGCGAGAATTACACCTTTAACTGATGAAACTGAATAAAAATACAATGGCGGCCTCATAAAATGTGACTAAATTCTCGATTGTTAGCTTCTAAAATAGAGAAAATCTAAGAAAAACTTGTGCATTTTGTTTAATTTAAATAAGCGACAATGCATATCGCCTTCTCTTTTCACGGTAAAAAATTCCTTTATACAATGATGAGTAAAAATAAACGGACATTCAAATTTCAAAGAAACATCAGTTTAAGGAATATTTTTCAGATCTAGCACAAATAAAAGTTTCCATGCCATACATGCCGAATTTGAAATGTAAGAGGAAACATGGAGTAAAGGGAAGCATGCATGATGAAACAATGGTTCTTGGAATAAAACGTGCTTGAACAAATAAAAATCATTGATATTTGCAAATTTAATATTCTGATTCTGCTTCTTGGGTCGAATCTTTCCAGAATTTCCTGGACACATTTTCATATCAGATTTTCCTTATACGGCCATGTAATGCGACAAGTCATGCTACTGCCACCACCAATAGGACGCTTGAGAGGCTGATGCTAAAATGACAATGCCATTGATGGCAACATTAACATAATGAATTGAGGGTACAATGTAAATGGTATCAATAAATAGGATATTCAAAGTTTTTTATGATATGATCTGGGTCATTGTTACTTTCTCCCATAATGTCTATGACATTTTCAAAGTCTTCCATTGGACAGCATCCACATGAGACGGTCATGTTCATCTGTGTTACCGGAGAGTCTCTTGTAACCGTGACTACCAATTCCTTAATCCTATCCCTATGTGACCTCTATATTTTTATGCCTTAAATATGACCGTATTACAATATTTGATTCTGCAAACATCCTGGTTGCAAACACCTAATACATAAACAAGATTGTGCTCAAAATACGTATAGTTTACATTGCTTATTAAGAAAGGAGATTCCTTTTAGCTTTTAAGTTTACATTTATTCATGTTAGCGTCATTTGGGAAACAAGTTCCTACAAATTATATCAAGTCCCTATCTTTTCTTTGACTAGTACTTTGCGCATGAGAAGGTCGTGGAAAATCCACACCCCGGGATCCGAACCAACAACCTTCGCATCCGAAATCGGATACGTTACCACTGGACTACGGTTCCATTTAACTTTAGATATAAAGCAAATAAAACTCAAAGAAGATTAAGTAAAATCGGAATAGACAATAAGTTTTGCTTAATATCACCTTGTGCGGTCAAACGCTCTATTTACCTTTGAATATAAAGCGTAGAAATACAACTGAAATACTCAGCAAAGATTAACTAAAATTGTTTTATGGCTTGGTTACAGTTCTTTCTAAATAATTGATAGCAGGACGTAGTGAAAGCCTTAATCAGCTGACTTGTGTGATCATCACTGTGTAAAATTATCGGACGAGCTATCACTTGCCAGACTTCTGAGACGAGAGAGGGGTTTGTAATTGGAAATAGGAAGGAAGTGAGTTGATGTGTTGAGCAACGTCAAAAAAAAGACCTTTAGATGAATCAAAGGAAACATTTGAAATGGCAACATTTTAGACAACTATATTGGAGAGGAAAATAATGCTAATCAAATCGTTCTGGAAACTAGACATAACTTGAACAAAAAGAGCATTAAGGAAACATCTAATCTAAATCCTGCGTTAATATACCTAAAATGAACAAAGTAATTCAGGTTTAAAAATAATCACACTCTTCGAAATGAGAATTCATTCTGAGTGTTTTACTATTTTATATATTCTCACAGGTAATAATCACATTAAGAATCCCCTTAGGAATATCACGTAAAATTTAGTGTTTTAATTGCTTTTTTATCCTAATGATTACCATGAGCTAATGATGAGCTGTCTTAATTTACATTTTATCTCTTTTTTCCCTACATATTGTAGTTTCTGCTAATGGCGTTGTAATAATTATTATTGAATTGAAGTTACAGATTCCCGGTCGCTATAACAACTGAATAGCATTAATGTATGGATTTTTGTTTCCTTTTGATAAAATGTGTATTAAAGGCTTTACTTCATATAGACTATTTTTGACACATTGACAAAAAGAGCAGAACCGATCAGACTGTCTCATCAGGTTTCCTTTTTCTGGTCATACAAAATTGTTGCTCAGATCTTACACAGTCTGCGTGGCAGAGAAAAATACATTGTTTCATAATCATACCATTTGAAACTTAGTCAATTAAAGACTATCGCGGCAGTTTCATAATTTTTTGAAAAATTCAAATTTCCATCATTCTTTGTATTATAGGATATTATCTGATTTATTTAAGTATGAAATAAAAACATGGTATCACCGGCCGAAAAGAAAATGAGTGTTTTTTATAAGCATACCAAATATAGCAGCTGTTAAGGGTGAAATTTTATCTATGAAAACTCAGTCTTTTTTTTCAAATCAGTAACATTTATAAGTAAATGTATGACATAATACAGGTCAAACAACAAATCTTATGAAACAATGAAACTCATTTAGAGTTAACTATAAATCCATGTATCATTAAATATCTTTACGAATGAACTTGACTTGACTATTTCAGTGAACCGTCACTTCGACAGTATTTCAGTCATATAGCGACGTGCAGCTAATTACAGGTGGACGAAAAACGTAAATATATACCCTAACAATAGTAGCCTTTATTGACATTAAAAAAAAAACAACACAAAAAAAAAACGGAAACTTAACGACACAATACACATTTTTTCAAATTATTACAACTAGATTTTGCAATTCAAACATCATTTCGTTTCGGTACCAAATGATTTAACCAAATCTAAAGCCAGCAGCAATTGAACTTGAATAAAACTTAATTTTAATGCCGGTATTTAAGCAGTACTTAGTAAAAAGCTCACCTACACTAAATATTCAGCCAAGCAATGCATGAATGAATAGAATGAATAGAAATTAACGGAAAGAACAGTCTCGACCTATAGAAGGTGCACTGACGTTAACAATCGCCCCGATAGTATATCAGTCCTATCTGCGATCATCATTATACGGTTTTGCAATATATATCCCACTTAGGTTTATTCATAAAGGGAATTAAAAACTCTTTTAAATGAAATTGAACTAAAGAAATACAGGCTAAATGATTACAAGTCGCCACGTTTACGTAAATCGCGTTTCACGCATGTACATTTCTAATTGTAAAAGTCGTGTTTTTATGATAACTACGAGTAATACAAGTGTACAAAAACGTACAAAAACGTGTTGAAAACACCAAATAATGGCAATATGGTAATACGTACCATAAATTTCAGAATGTTCGAAGGGAAAAAATATACATAAATCTGCGGAATAAAAGGTTTGCGGCCTACCTCTGTCCCATGCAATATGTTTGCTGAATTTCATCTCATACTCTGTTAGGCTTTTATTGTATTTTCAAAATGATTGATGGTCCATAGTGAATTTAAAATTGAAATTTACATATATTTGTGGTAACCTGTACAGTTTCTTCTCATGACAAATAATTATACGCTTACTTAAGTTTAGTTGAGCTACAAACAATGTCCCTTTGTTTCAGAACTTGTTTGTTATTCAAGTGAGTATGGATTATACAAGAAACTGTATGTTTTATGATACATAAATAGAGCTGTATTACCATATTGTGTATAGAGGCCTTGGAGTTAGGTACGGTGCACGAGACGCAAGTACATTTAACTTAAAAATTAAGCAAAAGATAAAATCGATGGGGAAAGGGGGTTTAATACCTAAACAAAGAACCGAGCCTTCTAGATTTTTTTTAGATAAATCAGGAAAAATGTTGTAATTCCTTGATAATTAGTAAATATTATTAAGTTTCATATCGAATCATATCTTAATCCATGATACATTATTGTTAAATGACATAATACACGTATCTTAAATCTGTTGATAGAAATTGATGTTTTATTTGTGTTTATCTAAACAACATCAAGAGGAAATATCTTGAGATTTTTAAATGTTGTTTTATAAATGTATTCTTTCTTGTATAACACATTAATAAAATGTTCGAATTTCTTGAATCATGAAGACATTCAGTTGTGTTATTACCCACAGAAATGCGTCAGAGTTTAAACACACTCATAATTTTCAAACCCTGACAGTCTTTGTACACTAACATGTAAATTATAAATGTATGAGTACTATACACGCTATATCGACGCTTACAAGGATACAAAGCTGCATTATTCCTCTTTCACAAAACGAAATAAAACTATAACCAGACATTTCTATATCAGCATGGAACATGTTTGCTATAACATTTTTTTTTAAATCTCAAATATATATATATATATATGCACATAAACATAGTATCATCACAACGTTGAAATTGATCTTTTACATTGACGTTTGCAAAGACCGATAAGGGAGCAGGAAGCACATAAAACAATTTTAGATAAATCTTCGCTTTGATTGATCAAATATATCGTCAAACTTGAACAATCAATCAGGAGAGTCTAGATGACGTTTGAGTTGATTGTTTCAACATCTATCGTATCAGTGATATCACTCATATTTAATGGGTCTCTGTTATGGCCGTATCTGAGGATGGTATGCGTTTGCACAAGAACACATTATGGGCGGTTTGATGGTTGTTTTCGGCTATAAAAGGTTTTGACACTAGTAGACTTTCGAAGTTGAAATAAGTTATAGCTTTGGCTTACATGACAAGTAAATAACGAGGCCGTGCGTGGGATGGTGAATTCACGTTGTTTTTTTATCTGTTGATGAGATCTGTTACATTTAGGTGATAGTGGTTTAAATATTTAGCAGCATGAATACCGTACAGCAATGTAGGTGATAAACAGGGCAATCAATCAATAAAACAGAAAGGTAAAGATGGTGTGCGTTAGTCATGGTGATTTTAACCTGTTGTTTGGTTTGAATTGCTTTGACGAATAGTCAAATAATCGGTGAACAAAAATACACAATCAAGAGGGAAAAAAGAGTAGAAGTAGTAGTAGTAAAAAGAGTAGTAGAACTAGTACTAACACAATATATTTAATGTAATAATACATACGGTTTAAAATATGTAACCAATCTCCTAAACGTATAGGGATACTGAAATAATCATATTAAGTTTGGTGCTGGATTCCACTTTAAGCACTTAAGTTATTATTCACGTACATGCTTGAGCATTATGAATGTTTGCATGTCAAATTGGTTCGAAGATGATAAAACTTTATACATTTATTTTAATCCATAGTTTCCACCGTATTATCAAGGGCCACGATCATGTTTATTTTCCTATGTTTAACGTTATAACAACAGTAGTTGGGTCATTCTAGGACTTTGCCTACATGATTATAATGCTACCTCATTTCGATATTACGCCGTAGACAAGTACCGTGATGTCATATCAAGTCATATTATCCTGACAACGAGTCAACCAGTCATGAAACTATTCCAAAGTAATGGAGATTTACCAGCTCTTTGTTTTGAGACTTTTGCCATATATCCATGCAATAATGTGGATGAAAACTAAGACGTTCAGTCTTGCCATCGAAAAGAAATGCATCTAGACGTCAGTTCCTTGCCACTGTGTCAGATAAATTCGGCTTCATTGGTGGTTTTCCGTCGAGATGTAGACTTGCCAATGACAAGGCAAATTAGGCTAACTCTAACTGCGACGAGAAACCTGTCAAATCCCATGAGTAATTTCTTATCGTGTTCATACGATAGCTGTCGATTTGATCATTAGATTTGTCCCATGCTTGATTATATACAAACATTTGTTTTTTGCTTTCTTAGGGGATGACAACTTATGATTTGCATAACTTACACAACATTCCTGGAAAATCTCAATATCTAGAAGTTCTGTATGTGATCTTAAATTTTTAAAGTTTGAATTTGTTATAAAGTTTAAGAATTTTATAAAACAAATTCTTGACTTAGTTAATTAATATCTTGGTCCCTAACGTTCTGCCCATGATTATAAACTGACGCTTTTTTTAATATGATGTTGTAAAGACCTTTCAATATTAACCAATGTTATATATACTATCAGAACACATTCAGTAGATATCCTTCTTATGTCACTCAATTGAACAACTGTGTATTATTTTCCTCAGAGCCTGAATATTTGATTACAGAATATACTTTATTCCTTTATAATAATATGGATCAAAACATAATTTCCTTTGGTTATATTATACTTTCTTTTTCCGCAGATGTATATGCTTACTGCTAGTTGTTTTACTTTGTTGTACTTTGATGGGGTTCTATATTTACACTGTTCGTCATAGAGAAATACCTTCCTTAAACCTGGTTTAAGCACCTCAGATGATACTTTTGCCGGCTAACCGTTCCAAGGCGGTAATTGTTGGCATTTCTCTCTATTTTATATAATATCCTGTCTGTTTTGGTCCATTCTAATTATTCATTAAAGCTGTTCATATTATGTCGGATTTCTCATAGGACACTTTTTGCGTTTCTTCATTTAAAACGGACTCTTACAAAATACTTGTCAATTTAAACATAGCAGTAACTTTAATTGATTGTAACTCCATTAGCACAGTGTCGTGCAGGAAGTCAT
>CM037785.1:64542679-64592679 GCA_021229015.1 Solen grandis
CACATGCGATATGAGTCATTTCTTTCAGATCTAACTCCGTGGTGGTTATAGCATTTCTGAATTCCTCTAATGCAACATAAATCTGGCAAGAAGACGATGTGCAAACACAACCATATCTATTGTGCAGTTGACATCAAGAAAGTATTAGCCTCTAAGTAGTACAAGAGGGCCAAGATGGCCCTAAAGACGCTCACCTGAAAAATTGCCTTCATTGCCTGTACAAGTTCCTAAATTATAGCATAGTTTACTGTCAGAATAATAATCTATGACATATTTCAGTTCAATGAACAAAACAGTGCCTGTGGTAAAAATTTGAAGTCATACTTGACTGAGAGATAGTATGGCTTTAACACACAAATTTAAACATTAAAGGGACATAACTCCTGAACTGTGGCCCTTAAGTGTGTAAACAAGATATTTCTAAGATTTGACCTATTGACCTACTTTTCGGTCCGGCCCGGCCCATTTTCGAAATGGTTCGAGATATCATCAAGACAAACATTTTGACCAATTTTGAGGAAGATTGGATTAAAATTGTGGCCTCTAGTGTGTAAACAAGATTTTTCTAAGATTTGACTTCCTGACTTACTTTTTGATCGTACCTGACCCATTTTCGAAAGGGTTCAAGGTATCATCAAGACAAACATTCTGACCAAGTTTGAGGAAGATTGGATCAAAATTGTGGCCTCTAGTGTGTAAACATCAAAATTGTTGACGGACGACGGACAATCAAGTATCCCAAAAGCTCACCCTGAGCTATGCGCAGGTGAGCTAAAAAGAGATGGTAAAATGTCTGTATAACACTGTAGTATACATCCCTCCACAAGCGCTCAATTCTTGTATTATGTACAGATTTCCCAGCAATGAAACTTCCACGGCCAAGGCCCCGTTTCTCTTCCATGTAATTTGCCACTTGGACATTGTCACTTCCTTGGTCTCCTCGACAACGAGATGGTAAGCCACATTGTGACACAGCGTCTTGGTATAGTTTTAGTACAGTTCCTGATTTATTATTATCAGAACACCTCAAATAAACTATGAACCTGCTGTTTCCATCAATACCTCCATGTGTCACCATCTTCCACCGAATCAATGCATGGTGCCCATCAATATGCCACAAGCTATTTGGAAAAGGCACAAAATATGATCTTCTTTTGGCCACTAATCCCCATCTTAACACAGAACTTGCTGGGTTGAGAGACCTTAATGTTTCTCGTACCCGATGCTGCTGTAAAAATAAGCCTCTTGATCGAAGATGTCCCATCATCATGGCCACTCCACAGTGTGGATGAATTTTCTGAATGTCTTTCATCACAAATTTCAAAGTATCATCATCAATATCTGAATATTTATTTAAGTTCACAGACTCTGATTTCAACCTTCGCCATAATGTTGCTGCTCTATGCACAAGGAACATTCTTGCAATCTGAGACATACTAAAACCAGCATCAAGCAAATATAAAACTTGGTCCAAATCAATGTGTTTACTTGGGCGACCAGGTCCTGAACATCTTCCTTTATCTGTACTTGATAAAACTGCAACTTCATGAACACTTCGCTGCTGCAAAGCAGAATATTTGTGTCCCCAAAGCTCTTGTAGGCTAATGAAAGATGACAAAAGTTGTGACATGTCACATTTCCAGGTTTCATCTTCAATACTTATTAAAGCTAATATATTATTCAAAGTGTACACAGTGATTATAATTTCTTCAAGCCCATAATCAACAATTCCTGCATTAAGTGATGCTTCATTACTTTCACAAAAGTTGAGAAGATTCCCCATCGAGCTAAAGAATTCTGTAATGCTTAGCTCAACATCTATAGCCATGTTATGACCTGAAATAAAACAAATTTCTATCAGTATTGCTATTTATGAACCACTTATATGGCATATACATTATAAATCTCATTTATAATTAAATATTCAGTTTGTCTCTCAAACAAACACAAAAAACTTCATCATTGCCCTTCTTCGGGAGACGATCCTTTCGTCAAATGTCAGTTTCGTCAAACTGATTATATATATAATAAATGAAAAGTTGTTTCATCAAATTGATTAACCAGTAGGCAGAAAGTGAAAAACTTCATACACACCCAATAATCATCACGCATGGTTAATGACTGTTGTTTAATGCAGTTTGCAAGTAATTAATCAGCAGATAACTCATCCAATTGATTTATTATCTGATATTAATTATTATCTGACATCATCATGTATCCTCAAGTATCGAGTTCTCGTCATATTGATATTCTCGAGCTATGTATACTAACGCAATATTTTACCCCGACAATAATGTAATTTTAAAAGGGAAATCATCGATAATTCGCAGCATTGATTGATCTTTGTTTTCAAATTGTTTTTGTATTGAAAATGTTCGAAATCAGATAAAAACATTGATCTATAAAGAAATACCGATTTATACAAGTTTCACTAATGCCTCTTTTCATATACAACCTGTTAAATCTGAAGATCACTATCAGCTCACAGATGATGACCGATTCAGGTTAACCAATATTTGCTCTTTGAATAATGTATGTTTGATTAGGAATACACTTTTCAGCAATCATATGTACTGAATTTATTTAAAGCCTTAGTTGTTATTAATCTGATAGCTAAATTCATACATAAGAATTATAATCTACCTTCCATAGGAGTTTACCCCTCGAAATAGGTCTTGATCCCCATAATTGTAGGGATTGCACTCACAGTTACAAAGCTAGGTGAGCAACCTATATTAGTATATCAAGATGGAAACTTTAATTGAGTATAATAGAATTTATTGTATTCATTTTGATCACAAGATTCTGTGCAGTAATGAGGAACACAGAACTGCATAGTCTGGAGTTCCTTCCCCTGACACTACGTTATCGGGTCAGGCACGGGCTGATAATGGCGGCGCCCTGAGATTTCTTACTACATACGGTAAGAGGAAAACACATTTAAAACCATTGATCATGTGTAATTAACGTCTAAGTTAAAAAGAACAAGACTAATTTTTGAATATGACACATCTTAATACTATGATCGATCTCTGCAATCGTTCCAATCTTACTTGCTCGTTGTGGTATACAAGTAGTGTGTCATTTCGGATATGCATGGATTTCGGATTCTTTTTGTGTTATTGTTGAACTAATAAAACGAAAACGTTACCGATCAAAACAAAATTAACGTGAATTGTAAAATTGTTAAAAAAAATATTTTTTAGCCCTACAGAAGATTGAGGATGACTGATACAGATCATAAATACTGCTGTAACAGACAAGTAGAATCAGCTGACTGCCGTTGTCCAAGGATTTTTGGCAGTGACTATGGCTATGTTAAACAGGTATAACTTTATTAATATATCATTATATTCAGCACACTGTATATTTGTTTGTGATTCATAGCTAATACTATTCAATGCACTGTCTATATAACAATTATTCCTGTATAAACACTCCAAATCTGCAAAATTTGAAGAGTGTTAGAATGTCTGCACTATAGATAGTTTGCATGTGATGTCATATGTACTGATAAGAAACCTTTTGGCAGCCATCTTGTATGGCATAAGTTAAAGCAGGCCGAAAATTGAGAATATTTTCTGTTTTATATAATCACTGTGATTTTATTTCTCAACCAATGTTACTGAATGCTATACCAAATTAAACAGCATTTTATTTCTTATTTAAGATATGAAAATAATACTTTGATATATTGAAAAAACAAACAAAAATAAGTTACACTGGAAATTTTGTGTAAGCAAAATTCATAATTGTATTTCTTTACTATGTATTTTTTTTATACATCTATTTATTTTAAAGATATTTTATCCAAAAAATATGAATTTCAAGAGCTTTTCATTGGTGTTTAAATTTTTAATTTTGGAGCAGAAATAAGGAAATTATGAGAAAATGAAATATCTGCTCCTATGTAACTCATATAAATATCCCTTGAATTTGCCATACAAAATGGCCGCCAAGTTATGGGAGTATTACTGATATGGAAACTATGTATATGTGGAAAGTTCCTGGTTTGAACCTTGTTAGGCATCATTTTTTCATCCATATTAATAATTATATTGAAATAAGGAATAAAAAATGCGGGCCTCAATGCTTACTATTTATTTCCTAAAACTGTTAACAGATGACAACTCCTAAGAAACGGGCAAGAGAGGGAGAGGCCAGACCACACCAACTGGAAAGACACCAAAACAGCCAGACAAGATCCAGGCAACAATGCCTTGGTAAGAACTATTATTGGTGTAGCTAGTAAATGTTTCATAAAGGGCATTATTGTTAACAGAAACCTGTAAGATATTAGACCAGTCCACTACTGACAGTGAAAATTATTCCTGCTTTTCATACATTTACATTTCTAGACTGGAATTAGCAGTAGCATCCTTAATTTTAACTTTTTACTGGCCTGTTTTCAGACAAAAGCATTAAATATTGGTTTTCATCAACTTTTTTGTATATATAGATATGTTGTAAAAGGACAACTGGCTGCATGGTGTAAAGTAGTTAGGGTGACTATTGATGCAAAATTTACCATCAAGATAGAATATTTGAGACTACTAATGGCGATAGTTATCGACAGTTCAAATCACTATCGATTATTGACTACTGCGCCCATGGATATCACGATTAATCAGTACTATTGACTATCGTTACACCTCTAAAAAATTTGGATCTGTTAATGTTTATATAGATGATAAAAGGGTAATTATTAAACTGTTGTTTTTGTTATCAGCGTGCTGAACATACTAAAAGGGCTGTGTGGTCGTCAGAGGAGAAAGAATTCATATCCAGTTATATCGGCTCTACTCTAAGAAGTAGTGGTGAAACCCTTTCTGCCTATTGGGACACATGTGCTAATGTCATCAAAGCAGAATTTCCATCATCAGTGAGAAATGGTAAATTTCTGATTTGTTGATGCATTATCATACAGATCATGTCAATCTTGTCTAGTATTGAAAGTTCATGTAGCAGAATGAGAAACTGTCCGTCGTAGGTGTTGACAATTCAAAACTTCTCCGACATAAAAAATGACTAATAGAGACATGTAACGTTTTTCATGTGAAGTTCAAAATAAAATGGTTAAAGTATACTTGCAAAATCTAAATGATTAATGTTTATCATTAATACTTAGCTTGAATTAGATAAACATACTTAAATGGCCTACTTTGATTATATTTCTATTTCATGTATCAGGTCATGCATGCTAAAGTCTTGCACAGATACGTATGTTATCACCAGCCATTGCAGTAGTCTTCTAAACCAAAATTTTGTTCTACTGCAACACAGACAGAACTGACCATTCCAGCAAATAACAGCGGGTATGTTGTATATGTGTGACCTATATCATATTATATAATGCTGTATAACAGTATCATAACATATTTAAATACACTTTTTGTAATTTAATTACAATATACACTCATGGGTCTCTCAGCCCCTCACTGCTGTGTGTTCGAATCTTGGATGGGACTTCGGATTTTTCAAGTGAGGAAACCTTCCAGCTGGATTGCTGCAGGTCGGGTGTTCTACCCATTGCCTCAGTCCCCAATGACTTACTGAAATACTGTCAACAATAACAACACTAATGGGCCATGCATATTTATTTACATGTAATAACATCATTTTAAGCTGCACTCATCAGAGATGATCTTGCCATTTTTATCTGGGATGCAAAGATCAAGATATACCATGATGAAAGCAGACTTAATTTCTTGCTCATGATACAGACAGCTTGGGTGTGACTGTTTTTACATTTGATTAATATAATGGTACTCACAACATAAATTAAGAACCACAAGGACATTGAGTTTAGAAAACTTGTTCTATTCTCAGTATGCCGGTAAAGTAAACTGCCCTATAAATAATTGAAATATTGTTGAAATTTGAACGAAGCGGAACAAGATAAAATAAAATGTAAAATACATGCCGATGGATACTTCTGTAATGAAATATCGGATTTTCAGATTGATGATGCCTGAACATAGTGAAGGAGAATGGGTATTTGTGACTAACAGAAAGGAACTTCAGGTAAAGCTATAGCTGTTATAAACAAGAGGGCCAAGATGGCCCTAGATCGCTCACCTGAGAAAAGTATCATTCATTGCCTGTACAAAACAGATTGCTTTAGAATTAAGATGATGAGGTGAAACAATGTTCAGGAATTTTCTGACCCCATCCACAAAAGATATCATCATGACAAACATTCTGCCAAAGTTTGAGGATGATCGACCAAAACTACTGACCTACATTTCTATCCAGCCCCACCCATTTTCAAACTGGTTCGAGATATCATCATGACAAACAATCAAGTTTGAGGAAGATTGCATCAAAACTGGCCTTTAGTGTGTAAACAAGATTTTTCTAAGATTTGACCTATTGACCTACTTTTCGGTCCAGCCCAGCCCATTTTCGAAAGGGTTCAAGATATCATCAAGACAAACATTCTGACCAAGTTTGAGGAAGATTGGATTAAAATTGTAGCCTCTAGTGTGTAAACAAGTTTTTTCCCTAAGATTTGACCTACTGACCTATTTTTTGATCCATACCTGACCCTTTCGAAAGGGTTCAAGATATCATCAAGAAAACATTCTGACCAAGTTTGAGGAAGATTGGATCAAAATTGTGGCCTCTAGTGTGTAAACATCAAAATTGTTGACGGACTACAAGATTTTTCTAAGATTTGACCTACTGACCTACTTTTTGATCCAACCTGACCCATTTTCGAAAGGGTTTTCAATATCATCAGACAAACATTCTGACCAAGTTTGAGGAAGATTGGATCAAAATTGTGGCCTCTATTTGTGTAAACATCAAATTGTTGACGGACGACGGCCGACGGACAATCAAGTATCCCAAAAGCTCACCCTGAGCTATGCTCAGGTGAGCTAAAAATGGGTACTTTTGGAATGGCACTTAATCAGTATGCGAAACACAGTGATATATGTTGAATTTGACCTTTATATGAAGCAATTTGAATTAAAACATATACTTTCAGCATCTATCTCACAATAAATTTTTTAGATTGATTTGAAACTTCTAAAGGGTTTTTATGGGAAATCATGTCATCAAGGTAGATAATTTTTTCCCGATTTTTTTTTTTTTTTTAAATTATGCCCTTTTGGGCTTAGTATTTTTTTTTAGTTTTGTATTAAATGCATTTACGCCAGAAAAATCGAGCAGCTCTTGCTTTTGTAATTTGCATTTACTGCAAATTGAACTTCTAAGTAAAAAAGAGGGTTAGCCCTACTCTTCATAAGAGAAACATCATCTCTGAGATTCAACAAGTTAAACATGAATAAACATAGGCAAGTGGTAAAGGGTGCTTTCCCTTTTAATGTTGTTGACTACAGGAAGTGCAAGCAAGGGAGCTACTTATTGAATGATGCAATGATGCTAGCCTCAAACGACTACGTCGCTTTGCAGATTTGAAGCTGAATAAAAGAACCTAATTATAGACCTTCTATTGTGTAAGTATTGATTTCTGTTAAATACACATACATTTTTTTATAGCTCATCACCTTCACATTATTATTGAGCAGGTCTGGTCACTGGTTTGTCATCTATGGCAAGAAATGTTTATTTGTTGATAAGCATGCAATGTAATTGGTGGATTCAAGGACAAATTTATGTAAAAGCAACCATTTTGGGGCTTCATTCTTAAGTTGTCTTTTTTATTTAAAGGGGCTGAACTCCAGATTTGCGCTAAAAAATATTTGCTAAAAAATATTTTTATACAAAATTGAAGATAATCTTAGTTTGACTATAAAGCCAATTCTATGTTTCTAAGGGGATTAAAAAGAGAGGAAAAAATATGCCCCAGGCGGTTCCAACTGACGACCCCCAAAATGCTAGGTGGGGGCTAACGGATGCAGCGCCACAATGACTGTTGTATTCAACGAGCTTATTCAAACAGATAAAGCTAATATCCGTTAACTCCCTAACCCGTGACATACGCATTGAGATTTTACTGAAATAAATGTGAAAATTTAATAATTTCAGTGCTTTTCATATAATAAGTAGGTCATTAGCTAAGTTACAATGTCTTCTGAACAAATACAGCAAAAATTTCCATAAAACTTCGCAGTCTCTTTAAATATAGTGGATGCTTTAAAAAATTATTCCTATATTTTATCTATGGTACAATTTCAGCTACCAAGAACTCGTATGACGTTGCACAGATGATCCTGGAACAAGCCTTGGTGATCAGTTAAAGTGTCTGTTGCTACACGATATGGAGGTTGAAACCAGGGACTGTGCCTCAAGACTAAGTGTCTTGCACAAAAAGACTTTGCTCAATTTAAATGGGACACTGTTGTAGCAGAGTTAGCTGAACGGCAGCCATTCTTACTGGAACGTTTTATTGAAAAGTGGCCTTGCCTACAGGAAAGATTGCAACACCAAGGCTACCGAAGCCCTTCCTTCTGTTATTGGTTGCATCAATGGCATGTTGATGAAGCAGAGGTTTCACGAACTGTTATGGCAATGACATTAGCCAATGAACAGGCTCCTCAAAAGGTATAGCATGTACTTTTTATTAAATTTGTCTGTTAATTGTTATTAGTTTTACTGGAAGGGACTATTTAGCAGTGTTCAATTCAGTTGATACTGCAGGGGGGGGGGGAGCATTTTCAGCCCACATACCTTGCGGGAAAGGTTAAATTCAATAATTCAATATGATATTAGGCCCACAGGGAGAGGGAACGGGATTCATTTTCAAATAGAGTCTCCCCACTAATATAACTATATATTAACCCTTTCCTCATATAGACGCGTTATGACGCACTTCATAGTTACCCTATAAAACCTGATCTGCAGGAAGCCCCAGTTAAACCTTACCAAATTTAATGGTAAAAACAATAATTTCCAAACCATGAGGAGCACGAACAGCATAAACCGACGCGCAGGCTGATCTGGTTTAATGCTTCGCATAGGCTTTTCACGGTATCCTCTATGAAGAAAGGTTAACTGCACCAGTCATCAAATCACTACGTTGTAACCGCTTTCCGTTGTTACCAAGTTTGTTATAAGCAAGTTTTACTGAATTGATTTATTTCGTAGCAATTTGTTCATTTTTGTTTGTTTGTTTGTTTCATGTTCAGCTGTTCAGAGTTCCAGATGGTGTGAATGGGTGTTATCCAGTAATCACGTCCACGTTCATGACTTTCGATTGGTTATAAAAGTGAATAAATCTCAATGGAAATAAAATTTTATTAATGCTAATTATTAAAGAAATTTACTGGCATGTTTTAAAGAAGAAAACATCAATAGTCTATCTCGGTATCTGCATCAAATAATTCTTTTGAAAATTAAAAAAAAAAAAAAAACACTGCCTTTTGGATAAAGTCTCTATAAATAGATAAGGAAGTAGTTTCAGTAATTTGATTCTAATAATTAATGATTAAATGGGAAAAAAAACTTAAATCAGTTTGTTAATAGGTACAATATTTCATGGCAGGTTATGACCGCCTTCAGCCAATCGGTATCACGGTCAGCCATTCAACAATGTTGGACCCATGACGCCATAAGCGCACATTCAACAGTGACTCATTGACCAAGTAAAAATGGTCGCCTCTTCAGATAGTTGGACAATATAACTTTCGTGTAGGTGTTACACATGAACGACAGAACAAGTCCTCCCACATGGAGCATTGTTTGCTCTTGCTGCAAATAATGTAAAAAAATTGTGGGGTATATGATCGTTCTGACACTGTACCACAATGTACTTGAGGCAGCTGCCAGTAGACTATTTTGTTATGAAGACAATGATTGATGTTTGTTAAGTATGTCATGAGTATTCTTATATTGTGGTGTTGATGATTTCTTCCCTTTTTCCCCTTTTGGCTGCAATTGCCAAGACTGTTGTGAAAAAAGAACTTCGAGAACATTTCCCCGTGAAATTCACAGTAAGAATCAAGTAGTTCTCTACAGATAATAAGAAAAAATGAGCAAAATGCGATGTTTAGACATATTGGACACATATCAACTTGTGCGAGTCAGTTTACAAGGCCTGTGATCTACCTGTACCAAATATCCAATCAGTGGTGACCAACTAGGGAACGTTTCTATGGCGCTAAACGCTTAGGGCTGCTGCATTTACACTTCAGAAAGACTGGAAAACTTTCACCAATAACTTTGAATTGTTTCACCTGCAAATGACTCTCTTGACAACATTCTGCAACATTTTGTACACAAAGCAAACACTGACTTCTATCACATCTCATGCCAGAAAATCAGACTCCAGAGAAAGGATGCTGATGGGTGAAGATGTAAAAAATCACTAGACAGTGCAAAGAATTAGCGAATCGTTTATTCGAGCCTATATTGTGAAGCAGCTTGTAATGTCCTTGATTGTCAAATCTTCATGATATACCAAACAACTTAGCAGGCGAGAAGCCGTGGATGAGGAAGAAATCAAACAGTGATCATTTATCTGGCAAATAAGATAGTTTCTTTCACATTAAAGATAGCTTTCCATCACTCAGAAATATGAAGTGAAAACAACATGACAGTGTCACAAGCTATGGAAAATTGTCATGGAGTTGGGATTGATCTGTCTTAATTTGAATGACATCTCAATCTCAAGTCGTATAAGATGATTTGTCTCTTAAAGTATATAATGCATTGATACTAAAGCCATAATACAAAGTCGAAGTAGCATTAGAAATTCTGCGTTTTTTTTCACACTTGCTTGTTAATGAGAAGAATGCATGTGATATTCTTTCTATGGACGTTTTTAATACTGGAGAACCATATAACAGCAGACCTACAATGGAACACCTTCCATTAACAAAAGGCCATCTTAAATCCAGTGTTCAAATGTTACAGAACCCTCCATAGTGAAAAGAGCAGTGCATTCTTTGTAATGGAAGAAATAGCAACCAATTTTGAAACGAAACACTGTGATACATAAGCACAGAGGCACAAAACGACCTTCATCACAGAAGATGAACTTAAAATAGTAAGAGATCTGAAGCAGTGAAGCCATTGTACATGTTCCAAATCGACAAATCCATCACAGACAAGAGCCCTAAAAATCCAATAATAAACTAGACATTGAGAAATTGTACATTGATTAGCTATCATAAAATGCTTGTTTTATTATGAGTTATGAAGAAATGTAGTTTTTGTGTTTAATAGTACAGTACCCACATAGGGTACCCACATAAGGAAAAATGGAATGTCCAAAAAGTGCATTGGTAACTACACATAGTGGGCAAGGATTTTCATGATTTCCCAGATGCAAAGTACGGTCCAACCTAGGAACCGTAGAGAAGATTGCATAAGTTGCAATATCTTGTTCCCAATTGACTAAAAAAAATAAGTTCAAACTAAACTAGTGCATGTCCATGTATATGAACAGTTAAAATTATATGTATGCTCATACTTCTGTCTTGTCATCACTGTTAGAGACCTTTTGAATTTGGGTGATGTCTAGTTTGTCTTTATGTATTTTTATGTTGTGATAACAAACAACTGATACACTTTTCTATTCATACTGTTTGTTTACTGTAATCTCACTTCACCACAATGTTTACAAGTACAACTTCTAAACCATTCAGTGTAAAGCTAAGCTAGAAAATCCAAACAAGTCCAAGCTGTCATTACAGTATTGCAACAGGTTTGCGGTTTTGATGTTTTTGTAAAACCAAAATATTTGTTAATTGTATCTCTTCTGCACTGGACAGTGTCAAAACAAAAGATCTTCATGTCCTTACGTATGTCGGCAGCGAAAACATCGGTATTGTTGAAATACAGTATTGCTCAGCATGGCTGCCGATCTGCCTGATCTATCAATTTCCTGTACTAGGTTGAACAAGAAGTTTGTCAAACATATACGCCCTCCTTAAGCAACTGAATAATCATATTGCTTGACAAAACAGTTGAGGCAAACTAAGGTCAGGGTAACTGTTGATAATTGACCTTTGACCGAAAATCAGTTAGGTCATCTAGCTGGTCATGGCAAATCATCGCACCAAATATGAGGATAGTAGGCCATTTTCTATAAATATTGAGCGGAAACCACTGTATGTCATGCTTACTTTCTAATTTGAGGGTGGACCAGCATGCACAACTCTCTTAATGTTTGCAATCTGCTCCCACCCCAAGAGCAACTGAGGCGAATATAAGGCGAACGTTGCACTCTTCATCAGGTTTTTGCAGGCTGGTTAATATCATGGTTTTAAGCTGAAATGTTTTGATAGTTTAGTAAAAAAAAAAATGATTTCCGCAAGTGATTCTGCCTTCAGCAAATATCAAACTACATGTCTGTGAGTTACTATCATTTCTTATACATTTGAGTTAGTATGTATGCATGTATGTTTTATTATCCTCTTGTCTCAGCTGTATTATCATTACTGTTAAGACACCTTCATTCAAACTTCTTCAAATTATTGCACACTAGTGATCATTACATTCTCTAGAGAATGTTTATATGCCGTATTCGACCCAATTACCGGAAAGTGCAGTTACTTTTTCAAATTTATGTCAAATCACCATTGTTTAAAATCGACCCATTCTGCGCACACCCGTTTCAAAAGTAATGAACTTATCTACCGCTGATTCCCGTACTTGCTGAAAAAAGATATAACAGCTTTTTGTTAGTTGCTAAAACTTACCTAATGGCAGTAAGTAACTTTTTTTTGAAAGATTGTTACCACAGGATGTTAATCTTAACTCAAAAATTTGTATGATTATTTTTTTCAACAAATAAACTTTACTGTGCGCAAATAGGAGCATGTGCGGTAATCAAATTGAATACTGTATATATGTTTTATATAATGTTTATACATTATATTGTTTACATATTGTTTTGATTAAAATGAAATCTAATGTTCATACTTTGACTATAAGTGTGAATCAAGAAAAAATATATACTTTTCCTGATTCCTTTTCCATTGATGAATTGGAACATCAAAACTCGTGGCATTTTCTGGTTTGATCCCCATTGAAAAAGTTCTCTCCTAGTAGCCACGTGCCATTTCATATCCATGACCTAGCCACTGCATTGATTTGCAATATAATTGTAATTTTAAGACGCTGAGCTCTCTCTGTAATCTCAATGATAGGTTTTGAAAATGAGTCATATGGAGTGACAGCAGTATTTCCCTTAGCATCGGACTGGGTCGCCTCTTCACCAGTAACACTGTTTCTTGGCTGGACAGACACAAACACTTTCATAAGATTGTACATGAAGACTTTTTTCTATTTTCTGATACTGTCTTGAGTAATGGTTGCTGAAAAGCAAGGACTGTACATTTGAAAATGGATTGCAACTCAAATAGTTTTTGGTAATCTTTTCTGAAGTCCTCCCCCCATTCAAGTATGCAATGGGCTTCATCTACAACAAGATAAAAAAAAAGATTGAAATGTACGTTTCTGAGCAAAAAATCTCTTGTAGTGTTGCGTCATGAAGAATTTGCTCAGGGTGACAAACAAATAACTGAAATCACCTGACTTAAGCTTGTTCATATTATATTGTCCTGGAGCAAGTGAACATGCAAGATGGCCAAGCTTTCTTACTTGCTGCTCCATTATTACATTTAATGGAACAATAACAATAACCAGACACCCAGTGTTGATAAATGGTAGAAGTTCATATATCAGTGATTTTCCATATCCAGTTGGAAGAGTACAAATACAGTTTTTATCAGTTGTCAAAATGTTAAGAGCTTCAAGCTGTTTCTCTTTCAGTGACTGAACATTTGAATGGACATGTTGGTTGTAGAGTTTAACAGCATCTATATACATTGTTTCCTGAAATAAAACAAATAAAATAGACACTGGTACATGCGCTGTGAAAAAAATGTCAGATGTATCAATCACTGTATGCCTTTCAAGAACAACATTAAATTGCCTTATACTTTCTTGTGTGCATGAAATATATCTTGAGTGCTCAACATATTTTCTCTTTGTGCATGAAATATTATCTAGAGCACTCGACAACTTTCTTGCACATTTCAATATTAAAATTAAATATAAGGTATTATGAAATGTATTTCTTGTTTATAACCTGAACCCCCAGGTCCATATGCACTTTGGGAGCCTGGCTAATGGTTAAAATGGTACATGTGCAAAACCACCATCCATGTAGTTATGTTACTAGCAGGTTATCATACTACAGTGGGTTGTTAATAGCCAATGGGTACATAAAACAATTTGGCAAAGTGTGAAACTGGCCAAAAATACAGTGACAATACATACACAGATCAAATATCAGTATTATGTATTATTATTATGTATTATGCTCGAATTACACACATCGATTCAGACACACTTGTGAACATAGAGAGAAAAAGAGAGAGAGAGGCGGCATATAGTGTGATGCCGTAATGTGACCAATAGCTTTAATATGATATAAATACTGCACATGAGGGTAGTTCCATGACTGGTTTGCCAGAGTTCTTTATTATGAGACCATATTAAAATGAAAAGTCCATTTTGATAGCTATAATTATAACCACAAAATGGACTTCATTTCATGATAATGGATCTGCAAACCAACCTCAATATTTTTTCTTTTTTAAATTCTCACTTCGAGATAATAATCATAAACTTGATATACTAAAACACAATATAGTGTGACTAAAACACCACATTAAAAAAATAAAACCTTATTTCATTTTCAATGTTGATAAATGAAATTCAACTACATCGAGTGATTTTTAAAATATCCATCAAATAAAATCATTGTTTATTTAATTTTTTTTACAACTTTAAAATTTACATTTGTTCTAAATTTAAAAAAATAAAGCAAAAATTAGTATTCCCATTCTAATACCCCCCACCCGGGGAAGGTTTAACTGGTTTCCAGATCAGGTTTTAAGATACATATTGATGCAAAAAAAACGTCTAAAGGGGAAAATTTTTAAAAAACCCCATCATAAAAAATTTACACCCCCTTGTTAAAAAAGGTTTTTTAAGATTTGTCCAATTTATTTCCCCAAAAAATAAAATACTGGAACATCGTATTTTTTGCAAAAACAAAAACTTTTGAAAAAAATCGTTTATCTACAATAATTTTAAACTAAACTTCAATTTTCAGTTACACTTCGATCAATTCTTTGTTAGTTTACCCAAAAAAACCAACTCACAAAAAGGGGGCCCCCCTTTTCTCACGCCAGACCTTTATTTTAAAATAAAATTGGGGAACCAGCCCCAAAGAACTAAAGCAACTGGTTTTAGCAGTTTTTTGGCTCATATGTCCCCAAAGGACAGACCATTTTGATTTTTTTCTATTTTTCGAAACTAAGCGGCCTTTTGGAAAAAATGTTTTGACTGTCGCTGGTTTTTTTTTAATTTTTTTTCATGACCACTGAAAATTTAAAATTTCTAAAGGAAAATATTTATGCTTTTTTGATAAATTTTTTTAACAGGGGGGTTTTTTTGTTCATTTTTTTTCACAAACTTTTTTTCGGGGAAACCGGAACCCCAAAAGGATTTTATTTTTAATCATTGTTTTTTAAACTGCAAACAATTGAATTTTTTTTTTATTAAAATCATTTTAAAATTTTGGGTTTAATTCAAAGGGTTTTTCACTGAATATTACCTGAGGTATTCTTTTTCACGACGAGAAAGCTTCATACATTCCTGGTGGGGGCTGCCATTTAAAAGTCGACCCCAAAAAACCTTGTTTCAACTTTTGGGACCCAAATTATTTTTCTTATGAAAAAAAAAAAATTTTTTTTTTTTTTTTTTGTTCCAGGCAACCAAATTCAAAAGACGATTTTTTTTAAACTTTTGGGTTGCCCAAGGATCACCCCCCCCAACAAAAACAAATTCTTTCCCGTGGTTTCAGAGAAAAAGGGTTTTTAAAAAATTTCTCTATAACTATAAGCAAAAAGCCCCCCCCCGGGGCCAGTTTTTTTTTGGATGGGAATAATTTTACAATTTGTAAAGTTACCCAAGGAACATCTACCAATTTTTTTTAAAATCGGCCATTTTTTTGAAAAAGTTTTTAAAAATTTCTTTTTTTTTTTTTTGTTTCCCGGAAAACCCAAATTCTACAGATCAAGTTTTTTTTAAACAAATTTTGGAAGGATGACCCAAGGGTCACCCTCCAAAGTTTAATAAATTAAAATTTCCTGTTTCAAAAGGGTGTTTTTTAAAAATTTTTCCCTAAAACAAAAGGGCAAATAAACCCCGCCCCTGGGCCATGTTTTTTTTTACGGGGCGGAATAATTTTAGCAATTTTTTAGAGGTTGACCCAAAAAATTGTACCAATTTATTTTGAAACGGGCCCTAGTTTTTTAAAAAAGGTTTTTTTAAATTTTTAAAATTTTTTTTTCTTTTTTTTGCCATGGCAACCAATTCTTTAATCAAATTTTTTTTAGCAATTTTGTAGAGCCTCCCCAAGGAACTTTTCCCCAAAATTTTTTTAAAATCGCCCCGGGGTTTTTAGGGAAATGCTTTTAAAAAAAAATTTTGACGAGGGGCGCCGGACGAAGGGCGATACAAAAACCACCTTACACTTTGTGCCAGGTGACAAAAAAAAATTTTAAAAACAAATTTTTTTCCTTTTTTGAAAAATAAATTTTTTTATTAATATTTTTTTTTTTTTTTGAAAAAAATTTCAAATTTTTAAAATTTTTCAACACTCCACCCCCAAAAAACAAGGGGAAAATTTTTAAATTGAATCGGGGGTTTTTACTACCCCAAAAAACCAAAAACTTGGGGGAAACGGGAATTTTACACCCCTATTTTCATCTAGGAATTTTGAACACTTTAAAATTTTTTGGCCTGGGTTTTTATCTAGGGTTTTTTAGTGCTCCCGTTGTAAACGTTTGGGACCATATCTTTCCCGAACCATAAATGCGAACAAAAAAACGTAAATCACATTAAAACAAATATCAAAATAACTTTGAACCAATGTTCTTGCTTCTTTCTGTTTAAAATAACACTTTTAGTATGTTGCCCGGGGAAAACATAACAAATCCCTAAATGACAAACTATAACTTTTAATTGGGGTCCCCCCTACTGGGCTTGTGGCGGCCCCGGGAGTGTACCCACTCTCCTAAAAATTTTAAAAATTTGGAAATCGAAAGGGGGGAAATTTTTTGTAAAAAACCGAATTTACAGCTTATTTTTTTTAACTAAAGAGGGGTTTTATGCAAATTTTTGGGGAAATTAACAGAGAAAATTTGACATTTTAATCCATTGGATAGAAGGGTTTCTTGTTCCATGGGGGTCCGGAAACGGGGGCATGTGGTTGGGGGTGAACGGGGCTTCCTTTTTTTCTCCCGGGGAAAAACCCGCACTTAGGTGATTTTTTTCCCCTTAAACCCGAAAAACCCGCCACATGAAACCAAAAATTGGACTTTGTTCATGATGGTTTTAAATTTTTTATAAAAAGGACTGAAGGGGCCAAAAACAAAAAACCCTCAAAACCCATACCCAAAAAAAAAACGGGGGCCCCCTTGGGGAAATTTTTAAAATTTAATACCAAAATTTCCGGCCAGCAAGGATATTTCAACCTCGTAAGTTTTCGAAAAAAAAAAGTAATTTTTAAAAAAGTGGGGAAAAAATTTAAATTAATTTTTAAATTTTGGGGAGCTGAGCTTTTAGCCGAAGTCTTTTGCCGAAATTTGGAAAAAAAATGAAAACAAACCTTTCTTTTTTTTAGAGGGACCGGTTTTTTTCTAAAAAGGGAAAATAATAAAAATAAAAAAAAAAAAAAAAAAATTTATTTGCTGTTTTTTTATTAGCATATGGGGGAACCCAAAAATTTTTTTGGGGGACCGTGAAATCACCAGGCCCTGTTTTTTTTGGGTTTTTGGGGGGGGCAGTTTTTCCCATGTTGGCTTAAAAGGGGGCCCCCTTGGGGGGCTCTTTTTTTTTTGGGGGTTTCCCCAGAGGGCTCATATGAGGTAACCTAAAGGGCCAAATTTGGGGGACCCTAGGGTCATAATTTGATGGGTGTATTGGTTATTTGTTTTTTGTCCCCCATTACCTCTTTAATTAGGGGAATCCCCCTTTCTTTTGTTTTTTATTTAGGCAAAACAAGAGGAAAATCAAAAAAAAGTCGTTTTTAATTAAAAACGCATGGGATGGGACCACATTTTTTCCTTTTTGAAATGTTATTGAAGTATGAACTTTAAAATTTTTTTAAACCTTTTTAAAAGAAAATTGGGGTTACGAAAAACACATAGCATCATTTTTAAAATTTTTTGTTTTTAAGTTTTTTTGGAAACAGTTCTATTTTTACAAAACCAATACAACAAGAGAAAGAAGGGGGAGCTAATAAATGTATTAAATTTTAATGTTTTTTATATAAATACCTTTAGAAAATCTCATGTGCAATTTTGAAATAAATTTTCGGGAAAACTAGAGAAAGGGGGGGAGAAGGTTTTAAAACTAAAAAATTAAAATTCCCTTTAAACAATAACCCACGCCGTTTTTCCTTTCTTTAATTTACTTTAAAAACTTTTTTTGTCTGCTAAGTTTTCCCACAGGTGGACTTATGCTTGAAAAAAAATTAAAATTAAAAAAAAAAATTTTGGGACCCTTCCCCCTTCCTTCATCTACCAAAAATTTCGTGAATTTACAATTGTTTGGGTTTTTAAAACTTTCGAGTTACTTCTACTCCCCCCGTCACTAAAAATTTTGTTAAAAAAAACCCCAAAATTTTTACTTCTTTTTTTCCCCCCAAGAAAAAGTGCTCAGGGGACTTTGGGACCCCTTCTCCGTCGTCAAAATTTTTTTAAAAAAAAATCTCCCTGAAAACCCGGACAGAATTTTTTTTAAAATTGGCATGTAGACCTTGGGGGGCCCTAAAAAAATTCTCAAAAAAATTTTTCCAAAGAACCGTTCCAAGAACAAATAGAAAAATAATTTAAAACTTTTAAAACATCTCCTCGAAACCGCGGCAAATTTTATCAAACTTGGATTTTACCTTTTGGGGGCCCCCTAAAAAAATTGCTCAAATAAAGTTATCCTAAAAATTTTGGGTTCCATGGAACAAATAGAAAATTAAAAAATTTTAAAATCACTCCTAAACCCGGACGGGTTTTGGGGTTAAAAAATTGGGATGGTTTTTTCCCTTTTGGGGGACCCAAAAAAATTGCCAAAAAAAATTTGGGCCCCCGAAAACCGGGTTTTTAAAAGGCAACAAAAAACAATAATTGATAAAATTTTAAAAAACTCTCCTCAAAAAAAAATGGTCTAAATTTTTTTTCCCCCTTTTGCAGAAAAAATTCCCCCTCATAAAAGTCTACAAAAAATTTCAAAAAAAAAAAATTGGGCCCCCTTTAAAAATAAGGCCCCAGTGGGTTGGCAAATTTTTCCCTTTTACCCCTTTTAGAAAAAAAATCAAAATATTTTTTAATTTTTCCCTTTTGGGCCCCAAAGGGGGACCTCATGAATTTCCCCCAATTTTGGGAAAATAAAATTTTTCCCAAAAAAAAAAGGGGTTTCCTGGGGGGTTTGGGTAATTCCCTTTTAAATCTAAAGAAAACAAAAAAATTCTTCTTCTGTCAAACCCCCAAAATTTGGGGGGCCAAAAAGTCCCCCTTTCCCCCTCCCAAAATATTTTTTTTCCCCCAACTGTGGGGGAAAACCCCCCCCCCCCCCCCCCCCCCCCCCCCAAAAAAAAAAAAATAAAAAAAAAAAAAAAACCGTTTTTAAAAAAACCCCCCATTTTTTTGGTTTTTCCCCCCATTTTTCACACTTTTTTCCTTCTCAAATTTTTTTTTTAGCTCCCAAGCAAAAAGTGCCAGGGGGACTTTTGGGGGCACTCTTCTTTCCGGGCCCCTCCCTTTTCGCCGCGTCAAAAAATTTGGTTTTTAAAAAAATTTCCTAAAAAACCCCTTTTGGGCAAAATCTTTTAAAAATTGGGGAAAAAAGGGGCCTTGGGGGGGAAAATCAAAAAATTTTTCCAAATACAGTTTTAAACCTTGCAGAACTCTGGGTTTCAAAAACAACAAAAAAAAAAAAAATTCCCCTTGGGGAAATTTTTTAAAAAACATCTCCTTTAAAAAAACCCCCCTGGCCAATTTTTAAAATAAATTGGAAAAGATAAAAATTGGGGGAGCAATTTCAAAATTGCTAAAATTATTCGGATCCGCAAAAAAACATTGGTTTCCGGGGGGCCCGGGGGGGGTTTTTTTTACTTTTTTTTGGGGACTCATTTTGTTTTGGGTGTTTTTTCCCAAAAATTTAAAAAAAATTTTCCCGTTTTTTAAACCTTTTTTCCTTTATATAATTTTATACGGGGCACTCTAAAAAGGGAAAAACCCCATAAAATTCACATTTAAAAACTTTTTCCTTTTACAAAAACAATTTTTTTTCCCCTTTTAAAAAAGCAGATTTACTTTTGGGGAGCTTTTTAGGGGCCCCTTTGGGCCTCTTGTTTTATTCTTTAAAAAATAAGCTTTTAGGGGTTTGGGGGGTTTTTAAAAATTGACTACTATCTTTTTCTACGGGGAAAATTTTTTTAAAATTTTTTTTTAAAAACTTTTCTATCTCCCTTTTTTTTTCCTATGTATTGTACCTTTTTTTTTCCTTTTTTTTACCTATCCCTATTTTTAAAAAGGGGGTTTTTAATTGATGGGTTTCCCCCCTTTTTAAATTTTTCCCGGGAAAAACGGGGGTTTTTTAGGGGACCCTCCTGTTTTCCCTTTTTTGTGAGTTTCAAGTTGATATTTGGGGTTTTTTGCTTTTTAAATTTTTCAGAGATTTTTTGTTTTTTTCATGGTTTTGGGGGGATTGGGGGGTTTTAAAAACAAGTAAACCCGGTTTTCAATTAATTTTGTCATGAGTTTTAAGGGTTTGGGGGTTGGGGTTTTTTTTAGTATTTCAGATTAATAAGTGGATTCGAAGGGGTCCCCCATCAAATTGTTTTTTTATCAGGAAAAAAAACTACCCCTTTAAAAACCCTTTGTCATAAACCCCCTCCAAAAACCCCGGAAAAAAAAGGATTTGCGCGTTTTTGGGAAATCGATTTTCAACCTCCCCTGAAAACCCCTTTAATTTTAAAATCGGTTAAGGGGGGTTGTGCCAAGGGTCAAAGGGGGAAGGGTTTTTAACCCCGGGGGGTTTGGGGGGGGACAAAAATTTTTTCCGTGTTTGGGCCCGGGGTTTTTTTCCTTGGTTTGGGGGGGACCCTCATTAAAAATTTTTCCCAAAAAGCGTTTTTTTTTTTATGGCACCAAAGGTTTTCCCCGCTTGGCATGCAAATTTTTCGGAAGGGGCTTTCCCAGGGGGCCGGGGGGGCCCGTTCACTGGCCAAAAAACCCCCAAAAACCCCAAAAACCGGGGCCTTTGGGGGGGGGTTAAAAAAATTGCCCCGGGGAAACCGGGGGCCCCCTTTCAAAACCCGGGGGAAAATTTTTTGGGGTTTTTCCCCAAAAATGTAACCCCCAGTTTAAATCTCCCCCTTTTCCCTTTTTTTTGGGGGGTGGGACGGGGGTGTCGACCCAAATTTTTTGTTTTCTCGACACAGATTTAATCTGGGGGGTCATTTTAAACCCCTTTTTTGGGGTCCCTTTTAAAATGAAAGGGTAAAAAACCCTTTTAAAAATTTCACCCCCCAAAATTTCAGTTTAAAAAAAATTTTTTCTTTTTTTTTTCCCCCAAAATTTTCCCTTTTTTGCGGTGTCTCTGTACTTATTTCTTTTTGGGGGGTTTAAAAGCCGTATTTTTTTAAAAATTTTTTAAAATTTGTGAAAATTAATTTTGGGAAAAATTAAAAATGGGGAAAAACCCCCTGTTTTTTTTAAGTTTTAAAATTTTTAAAATTTATTTTTAAAAGGGGGGTTTTTTCAAACAGTTTTTTTTTTTTTTAAATTTAAAATTTCTTTTTTCCCTTTTTTCCCATTTTACTCCTCAGAAATTTTAAAAAAAAAACAATCCTACAAAATTTTCCAAAGTTTTTACGAAAGAAAAATAAAACTCTTTTAAAAAGGGAAAAAGGGGCCCCATTGTTTTGGGAAAACATAAAAAACCCCCCTCCCCCCCCTTTAAAAGGGGAAAAGACTTTTTTAAAAACCCAAAATTTTTTTTTTTTTGTCTCCCTAAACATTGGGAAATTTTAATGCCTATTTTTTCGGGAAAAGAATAACCCCTTTTTCCCCCCCTTTAAAAGAGTTTTAAGCTCTACTTTTTTTGAGGGTGAGTAAACCGCAATATTTTTTCTTTTAAAAAAATTTTGTTTTGGGGTTTTTGGGGCAATTAGTCAACACGCCCTTTTAAAAACCCCAAAAACCCCACTAAAAAAATAAAACGGGGGTTCAGCCCCCACCCCCTCCCCTTTTAAAAGAGGGCACGGACTTTTGGGTTCCCCGGTTTAAAAACCCCCCCGGGGGCCAAAAAACCCAAAAAAGGACTTTTACCCCCCCCCACTAAGCGACATAAATACCTTTTCCCCATAAAAAAACCCTTTTTTTTGAAAAATTTTTTTCGGGTACAAGGGATAAAAGGGGGTAAAAAGAAAAGAGAAAAAAACCAACGATAAAACCCAAAATTTTAACTTTTAAAAAAAGGGTTTTAAAAAAAATTTTTCCCCTTTGGGGAAAATTTTAAAAATTTTTAATTTTGCTTAAAATTTTTTGCAAACGCTCAAAGGGGGGATTGGATAAAAAAAGGGCGCTACCGAAAAAAAGGGTCAACAGGGGTATTTTTTTTGGAAAAAGGGGAAAGGGGTTTAAACAACCGGGTTTTAAAACCCCCTACCCCAAAAAACCATTTTTTTTTGATATTATGTTTTTGAAGGGTTTAACTTTTAAAAAAAAAATTCAACTAAAAAAGTATTTAAATGATCGATGTATTAATCGGAAAAATCATTCAAAAATCTCCCATCTGAAGGTAGGGGCGTCCCCGGGCCGGAAAAACGGAATCGGGGAGACAGGGAAACCAAAAAGACGCCCGAATGGAACCCTTTTTTAAATTTTGGGGCCCAAAAAAAATTTAAAACCCCCACCGTTTAAAAAGGCGAAAAAAGGGGGTTTTTTTTTTACGGGGCAATACAAAAAGGGGGTTTTTGTTTTTTCGCAAACTACTTTTCCCCTTTTTGGGGAAAAGGGGATGATCCAATGGGGGGCATCGGCCCGGGGGGGAAACCCCTTTTGGGGGCTTTTTCCGGGAAAAGGGTCGGGGGGGAAAAGCGCGAAAAAAGAATCGCGAAACCCGTCCTTCGATATATAGCAATATCGTTTTTTTCAACAAGGGCCCCAAACAACACTAGTCCCCGGGGCTAAATTCCCCCCGCCCCAAATTTTTGGGAAACCCAAAAAATTTAAGTTAAAATTTTTTTTATCTAGCTTTGACCCTCGAAATTTCCCCTTTTCCCCCTAAAGGGGCTCGAAGGAAAACATCATGCCCCACCCGAATTCAACTAAAAAACCCCCCCCCAGGGTTTTTAAGAAAATCAAAAGCTCTTTTTTTACAAACATGGGGAAAAAATTTTTTTTTTTTTGCAGCGGGTTTTAAAGGAAAACCCCAACTTTCCCCCCCAAAAAAGTTGGTTTCCCGGGGAAAAATTTCCCACCAAAAAAGGGGGTCGGTTTTTAAGGGGGTTTCAGAGGGGAAAAAAACTATACCTTTTTTACCGCCCCCCGATTTCTTTTTTGGGGGGAAAGGGAAATTTGGGGGGAAGGGCACTTTCCCAAAACGACATCACCCCCGGGGGAAAATGGTAAAAACCCCCGCAAAAAGGGGGTTCCCCCTGGGGGGTATTAAAAAAAATTTTGGGTCCCAAAAAGGGGGGGGGGAGATTTGCGCCACCAAAAAAGGGGGGTTTCGCTATCCCTCGAACAGAAAAAGAAGCTAAAAGGGGTTTTTGTACGATCGACAGTTTTGTACCCGAACTTCGAGATTTAAAAACCCCTGCAAAACGTGGACAATCTTTTCGGAAAAGGGAAAATTTTTGGTTTTTTTCCCCAATAACCTTTTTTGGGTTTTTAAAAATATTTTAAACCGTGTATAAAATTTAATTTTTTACTATCAACTTTTGGGGAAAAATTTTTTTTTTATACTTTTTTCGAAAAAGTATTCCCAAAAAATAATTCCCTTTTTTTTTCATTTTTTTAAAACCCACATCAAAAGGCAAATTATATTTTTTTTTCATTTTCTTTTAAAAAAATTTTAAATTTTAAAAAATGCACCCCCCTTTCCCCTTGTATAAATCCCCCGGGTTTTTTCATTTTTTTTATACATTTTTAAAAGGGGGTTCGAAAAGGGTAACATGATTATAACAAAATTTTGGGGTTAGCGCTAAGCTACTTTATTCCTTCGTTTTAAAAGGGATTTATCCCGGGGAATTAGGTAACTTTTTAAATTTTTTCCCATAGATTTAAGGGGGGTCGTGTGGCAACAAAAAAAAAGGGGGAAAAATTTCCGGGGTTTTTTTCCCAACGGCGTTTTTTAACGTAAGGGAAAAAACCCTTTTTTCAAAAAGGGGAAAAAAAGATTCGGGGGGGCCTCGTTTTTTTAAAAAAATTGGGGTTTTTTCCCAAAAATTTTTACTGACGTCAAAAATCACAGCATCCGCCAAACATACACCCGGGGTTCCCGGGGGTTTGATTTTAAAAGGGCACAAAAAATGGGAAAAAAAAGCCGCAAAAAACCCGATCAAAATTCCCCCCGCCGAAAATTTTTAAAAGAAAAAGGGGATCACTTTTAGTTTTTTCCATTTCGGGGAAAATTTTTTTTTAAAGGGGAAAAAAAGTATTCAAATTTTTATGACCCCTCTACCCTTTTTCCCTTAAACGAATGGGAAAAGAAAAAGGGTAAGAAGTAATAATCAAAAAGTATTTTAAAACCCCCCAGGGAAAGGGGCCCCCAAATTTTTTCCTTAAATACGTTTTTTTTCGAAAATTTTAAAGGGGCCCCCCCCCCGTCTGAGAAAAAAATTGCTCAGAATTTTAAAGTCCATTTAACTAAAAACCCCTGACGAAGCCCCCGCTCCGGGGGTTAAAAAGGCTTCGTGGCCCCCGCGGGGGAAGGGGCCCCCACTATTTACCAATAGAAAACCCGCTAAGGGAAAGCAAAACATCCTAAAAGTTTCACTGCTAAAAAAAATTTTTTTAGACCGAAACCCCCTTTTCCTTTTCCCCCCCTTATTTGGGGCCCTCTATTTTATACAAGTAAATTTGGGGCGGGCCCCCCACCACGGGGCCCAGTCAAAAAGGGACGAAGACTAAAATTAAGAAATTTTAAATTTCGACCCCCTCCCCCCCGGCGTCGTAATTTTAGCTCGGAAAAAATTTTCAGACCTTTGGGGAAAAAAGGGGAAAATTTTTAATGAATAAAGCTAAAAAAAAAAAAAGGGGTTTTAAAAAAACAAAGACATATCCTTTTTCAAACCCCATGGGGCAGAAAAACGGGGCGCCAAACCCCCGAACCCCCCTTTTTTGACACAGGGGAACCGACGGGGGTTTAAAAACCCCCCTTTTCGAAAAAAAAATGAGGTTAGGGGGATTTTCTGCTGGGGGATTGCCCTTTTTCCCAAAAAACTTTTGGAAAAAAACCTTTTAAAAAAGGGCAGGTTTTCGAAGTTCCCCCCTTTCAACTTTTGGCCCCATGAGGGCCCCCCAAACCCCCTTTTTTAGAACGGGCTCGGGACCCCAAATTTAAAAAAAATCAAGCTTTCAAAAGGGGACTAAAAACAAGAAAATTAAAAAATTTTTTTTTTTTCCGTAACAAAACCCAAAGGGGCCCCCGGGCCGAAAGAGCCAAAAAAACCCACAAAATAAAAATTTAAACCCCTAAAAAGACCGCAAGCAAAAACCCAAAAGATGGTTTGATACTTAGAAGAAAGTGACGCGAATTTTTTAAAACAACCTATCACAAAACCATTTTAAAAAAAAACCCCCCTTTTTCCTAAAACGGCCGGGGCAAAAATAGCTATAAGGAAAAGAAACAAAGACACTTTTAAAAAAACCTTTAAAAAGGGGGAACCTTGGGGAAAAAACCCTATTTTTAAAGGGTTGGGAAAAAACCTATCCCCTTTGAGGGGGCCTTTTAAAAGAAAAACGTTTTAACGCGGGGCAAAAAAAAATACTTTTTTCGTATGGGGAAAAGGGGTTTTAAAAAAAGAATTTTTCGTTTTAAAAAATAAATCTTCGGGGGAACCGTTTACGGAAAAATTTACGGGAAAACCCCAAATGACGAAAATAAAGGGGGGGAAAAAACCCACGTTCAAAAACGAAAAAAAAAAAAAATCGGGGAAAAGATGTCTCTTAAAGGAGGGGTTTGGGGCCCCAAAAAATTTAATATTTTTTTTTCCCCCGAAAGATTCAAATTTTTTAAAAATTTTTCCAAAAAACCCCGTACAACCCCCCCTTTTGGGGAAACAAAAAAGGGGGGAAAAATCAAACTATCCCCTTTTCTAAAAAGGGGTTCGGAGAAAAAAGAAACCCCCCAAATTTTTGGGGGGAAAAAACGCCGGGGGCCCCTTTTTGGGGTTTTTCCCAAAATTTGGGGAAAGGGGCCCCTTTTTTAAAAACTCCCCCCTTTTTCAATTTTACCCCAAAAAAAGACAGAGTTTTTTATGGGGCGACTTTCCCAAAAACCCAAAACTTTAAAAACCGTTTTTGGGCCCCCCGGCCCCCAAAAAGAAGGGGAAGTCAGGGGAAAAATTCAACAAAAATTTTTAACGCAAACCGAAAAGGGCCCACATACGAAGATAAAAAAAATTTTGGGGGGCAACAGTTGGGGTTTTTGATTTTTAAAAAAAAAAATTTGGAAAACCCTCAAAATTTAAAAATTTCCCGACATTTTTCCCTGCTCTTAAACCCTTTAAAAAAAATGGGCGATAGAATTTTAAGGGGTTTAAAAAGTTTGGGGCCCTTTTTCGTTCCCAAAATTTCGAAAAAGGTTGGGGGATCAACATTTTAAAATTTTCAGGACCGGGTTTCGGGTTTAAAAACCCCCCCACCGGGGGCGCTATGCCCCCCCGGAAAAAGGCCCCCAAAAAAAGGGAAAATGAAAAAAAAAGAAGAAAAAAGGGAAAAAAAAAAAGCCAAAAACCCCAAACCGGGGCCTTTTTTGCTCTTTTACCCCCCCCCCGCGCAAGCTTTAGAAATACCCAAAAAACCATACCCCGCGAAAAAAAAAAAAAGGGGAAAGGGTTTTTGGGAGTACACTAAAGGGTGAAAAAGTCGGGCCCCCCAGGCCCCCCAAAACGCATAATACACAAAAAACGCAAGTGTTAAAAGAGGGAAAAAAGGGGATTGTCCCCTCAAAAAGAATTTTCTCTCTTTGGGACACCCCTTCCCGATCCTTCGCTCCACCCCGGGAAGGGAAAAAAAACCCCCCCTTAAAACAGATAACGCCAAAAATTCACCCCTAGAATTTAACACCCCCGGGGCCCCAACCCCCCCCCTTACGGGGGCCTGGGAGAATTTTTAAAATTTAACCTAAAACAAACCACAAACCCCCGGGGAAAAACTGAAATTGGGGGGGGTCGTTAACCCCCTTTAAAAAACCATATGATGTAAACCCCCCCCGGGGTTTTAACTTTTTTTTTCCTTTTAAGGGAAAATTTTCCCCGGGAACACTTTTAAAACCCTTAAAATTTCAGCCTAAAAATCGCCCTCATCATTCAAATATAAAATCAAGCCCACAGTGAAAAATTTAAAACCCCCGTATTTTTTTTCCAAAAGGGGAAAAATGTCCCCCAAATACTTTTTCCCGAACCGCACAAAAATTTTTCCCCAAAAAAAATTTACCCTTTTTTCCGGGAAAAAAAAGTAAAAATTTCCCCCCTTTTTAGCGGGGGGAAAGGGGAAAAACCAGGGTTTTTTTTTTTTCATTTACAACAACCGTCATTTGCCCCGTTAAATTTTTTCGGGCACAAAACCTCTTCTGCCAACCACCTTTTGGGGGTTTTTCTAAAACCCCCTTTTTTAAAAAACGAAAAAATTTTTTTCAAAATTTTAAGGGGCAAACTTTTTATCAACAACCCCAAACTTTTGACCCCCTTAAAAATTTGGCCCTTTTTTTTACCCTCTAAAACCCCCAAAAAATCTTTCTCCCGACAACCCCTTTAAAATTACCCTTTTACCCAGTACACAAAATTTTTACTTTTACTTAAATTTTTCCTTTATACCACCCATTAATTTACCATGTTTAATTTTTTTAAAAAATCCCCCAAAAATTTTTTTTTAAATTTTTTTCCAGGATAAAAACTACAATAAGCTTTTATTTTTTCCTTTAAAATTTTCCTTTTTTTTGTATCTTTTTTTAAATTCAACACACCTTTTTTTTTTAAAACATTCATTTCCCCAAAAAAAAATTTTTTAACTAAACCTTTTTTAAAAAAATCAAAGTTACGGGAACAGGGGGCCCCCCCCCCCCAAAATTTTAAATTTAAATTTCCCGTATAAAGCCATATGGGGTACAAAAAAAAAACAAAAACCCACAATGCCCAAGGGGGTTACTTCCCCCCAAAAATTTTTACAAAAAAAAAGGAATTAGACAAAAGAAAGTTTTAAAACCGGAAAAAACACCAAAAATTTTTAAATTTGAGATACAAAAAAATTTTTGGGGGGAGCAAAAAGCAATTTAAAAGGGGCCGTTTCCCCTTTTCCCACCCGTTTAAAAAAAAAAAAATTTTCTGACAACGGAATTCACATGGGGATTTTGGTGGCCAAACCCCCGCCCGGGGGTTTTTTAAAACCCCCAGTGAAAATTTTTTTTTCCGTCATCAAGGTTTCATATTGTAACCAAAAAATTTAAAAAAGTGCGTAAAAAAGCGTTAAGGGGGCGGGGGTTTTTGTTGGGGGACGAAAACCCGTTACAAAAGGCCCCCTTTAAATTTTCCCTTTTCCGCCCGAAAAAAAAAACAAAAGACCATAGCCCCCGGACCCCCAAAAAATTTTTAAAAAGGCTAAAAAAAAATTTTTTAAAACTTGGGACCCTAAACCCCCTATGGGCGGGGCCCCGGGGGGCCCCCCGTATACCGGGGGGAAAACCCAAAAAAAACCCTTTTTAAATTTAAAACCCCTTAAAAGCGCCCCTTTTAGGGGGTTTTTTCGGGAGGGGCCCCCCTTTTACCATCGCACCCTTTTTAAACAGCCAAATTTCCCCGGGGGAAATCATAAGTGGACTGGGAAAAGAACCTTTACCCCTTTTTGAAATGAAAGTCAACAAACCAGACGAATATAAGAAGGGGGGTTTTTGTAAAGCTAGACATCGATCCCCATTATTCCCTTTAACCCCCCGAAAAGGGGACTGGCTTTTGGGGAAATTTGCCACCCCCCCTTTTAACCCCCGGGGGGCGTGACATTTTGGGGTGGAAACCAAGTTTTTCCGGGAAAAATTCCCCCAAAATAGATCACTCTAGGGGGCCCCCAAAATTTGTGAAAAAAAGAATAACTATCAACCCCAAAAAAAATACACGGGCCTTTTTTCCCTCACAAAACGCCCCTTTTCCCCACTACGCCCCAAAAAAGGGGGGGTTTTTTTCGTTTTTAAAAAACCGGGTTTTAAAAAGGCCCGGGGGGGCTTTTACCCGGGTTTACTTTCCGAAAGGGGAAAACCCTTTTTGTTTTTTTTTTCCCTCAAACGGAAACCCAAAATTTCCAAAACAGTTTTGAAAACCCCCCTTTTAAAAAAACCCCCCGGTATAAACCACCCCCATACAAGGGGGTCCCCAAAATTCCCCCCCGGCTGTATTGCGGGTATTATAAAATGGGGAAAAAGGGGGCGAAAAATTTTTTTATAAAATTTCAAACCATTTTTTAAACTTAATCGTGAAAAGAAAGAAAAATTTATAAGCGGAAAAAATTTTTACCTTTTTAAAAACCGGGTTTTTCCCTTTTCCCGTATTTTTTTTAAAAATAAAAAAAAATTAAAGAAACCCCTTTTTTATAAAATTTAAATTTTTAAAACAAAGGTTTAAAATTTTTTTTTTCTCTCCCCCCCTTTTTCCTTTTTCCCGTATTATTTTAAAATCACTTTTCATTTTTTTGTTTTTTTTTTTCTCAAACCTAAATTTTTAAAAAATTTTTCTTTAAAATGTAAAATATTTTTTGAATTTTTTTTCATTTCTATGTTTATTGTGTAACTCCTCCTCCCCCCCTCTCTTCTCTCCTTTTTATAACAAAATAAAACAACATATATATCAATTTTTTTTAAAATTTTTTTATCAAATTTTTCATAAAAAAAAAATCGAATAAAAATTTTTAAAAATTGTCTTTGTTTTTCCTTTGAATTTTTTCCCCCCATTTTTTTTAAAAATCTAGCCACGGCCCCCATTTCCCGCGTCCCCCTTTTTGGGGACCCCCTTTTGTTTTTTTTTATATCGGGTTTCTCAAGCTTTCCCCTTTTTTTTGGGGGGCCCCCCAAGTCCCCCTTTTTGATATTTGGGGGTTTTGGGAAAAAAGGGGGGTGGGGTAAATTTTGGGGAAAAAAGGGTTTTTTTTTCCCCCAAAAATATTTTTTTTTCACCCTTTCCCCCCCGGGGGTTTAGGATAATTAAACGTTTTTTTCCCCCCCTTTTCCCTCGAGATCGGGGCTCTTGGGGGCGTTTATATTTCACCAAAACCCTTTTCCCCCCATTACCGCACAAGGGATCCAAATAAAGCGCGCCCAAATTTTCCCCCTAAAAAAAAAAAACCCTTCTTTTTACGAAGGGGGGGCCCTTTTTTTGGGCCCTCCCGGGAGACTTTTTTGCTAAAAGTGCCAAACTTTTTTCCCCTTTAAGTTTTTTTAAATTTTTTTCCCCCGACCCCAAACCCCCTATAAATTTATAAAATTATAACGATCTGGGGCAAAAAGGGCCCCCAACTGGGCCTTTTTAACCGTTTTTTTAAAACGCTTTTTTTTGCGCCGTATCGCCCCCGGGGTATAACTTTAAAAATTTTTTGTTTTATTAATTCCATGGGGTTTTTTTTCCCAAAGGCGGATACCTTTTTAAATTTAATCGATAGAAAAAGTTTTTTTTCCCCCCGGAAAAAAACCGGGGGGCCCCCCAAACGATTCACATCAAAACCCCCCGGGGGGGCCCCCTCTTTTTACGGGGAATTTTTTGCGAAAAGGGGTCCTGGGAAACCCTATAAAGGCCCCCCCAAATTTTCCCGGGGAAAGCGGGGGGCCCAGGGGGCTCACTTGGGGGGATCCCGCAAAAATTTTTTATCACACGGGGGTACCCCCCTGTTTTTTGAAGTTTTGGCGTTTTTGCCTCTGGGGGAAAAAATTTTGCGAAAGTAAAATAAAAATACGCTCTGTGAAAGCTTCCCCCCGGGGGAAAAAAAAGTTTTTCCTTTTTTTGGGGTTTTTACCACCTCCTGGATTAAGTCTCTATTAAGACAATTTGGGGGAGTCGTCTTCCCCCAAAAAATTTTAAATTTCCCCCGCCGGGGAATCCCAAAATTTAAAAAGTAAAATTTTTTAAAACTCTCTCTCCAAAACGCTAAAGGGGGTTTATAATTTTTCCCCCAAAAATACCCCAAAAGGGTAAATGGGGGGGGCCTCCCCATAAATTTTTTTGATATTTTTTTAAAATTTTTAGACCCCTTGCGTTTTTTTCCCCGGGGGCCCCTTTTTTTCGCTTTTACCACGCGAAACAAGGGGTTTTTAAAGGAAACATTTTTTTTTCAGTTTAGGATTAGGTAGAGCGTAGCCTATCCCCTTTTTTTAAAAAAAGAACCCAAAACCCGGGAAAAAAACCTTTTGCAAAAAGGAAAAATTACTATCACTAAAAATGGGAAAAAGTAAAAGTAACACTGGAAAAAAACACAATCTCCCCCTGGGGTTCTCCGTTTTCCCCCTAAATGCCCCTTACCCCTCAATTTTTTTTTTTTTCCCTTTCGGGGAAATTTTTACCTCCCGTTCCGGGGGAAAAACATTTCCCCTTTTTATTCCCCCTTTTTTAAAGCGTTTTTTCAATTTCAAAATTATTTTGTTTAAAACGTCCTCTTCTTTTTTTAAGGGGGGAAAAAAAGTTTTGGGAAAAAAAAAAAAAAAAACGGGGACAAGATTTATTATAAAAGCGAGTTTCGGGAAAAAACATTCATTATTTTTCACCCCCATTTAAAATTTTTTTAAAAAACCAAAAAATTTTAAATTTTAAAAAAATAAAAAATAACAAGAAAGTAAAGTTTTTTCATCCAACAATAATAAAACTTTTCCCCTTTAGCAATGAGCCCCCCAAAAAATTTTATAAACAGGGTGCGATTCGAAAAAATTTTTTTTACAAAACCCCCAAAAAAATTTTTTTAACTGTACAACAAAAACAATTCAAATAATAATTACATAAAAAAACAAAAAAAAGGGAAAATTTTTTTTTATACTTAAATTGACGCCCCCATCATCTCGACCAAATTTCCCCCTCATTAGGAAAAAAAACCGAGCCTTTAAACCGCTCTCAAAGGGGGACAAACGATTTCCCAAAGGGGAAAAATGGGGGAAAACCGTCCCCGGGGGAAAACTCGCCCCTTACATAAAATTTTAAAAAAAACCGCACCTGGTCTGGGTAAAAGTAATCCCGTTTTTTCGAACACCGGGGAAACCCCCAAAAATTAAACCCCGGGGAAACCACCCTTTTTCCCTTTGCAGGGGGGGCCCTTTTTAAAAAAATAAAAAAGGGTTTCCCTTTAAAACCCCCGGGGGTTTGAAATTCCCTTTGGAAAAAAAAAATTTCAAATCCTTGTCCAAACCCGGGGGCGAAATATTCTTTTTGAGCGTTAATTTTCCCCCCCTTTTGGGGGGAGAGCCTTTGGGGGGGGTCACACGGGGCTTTTGGGGGGTTTTTGAAGGGACGGTTTTTTTTTTACACATTTTCCCTTGGGGGGGAAACCTTAAAAATGGGGGCCCCCATAATTTCCCCCCGAAAAAATCCCCCCGGAAAAATTTTTTAAATTTTGGCGGTTTTTGCGCAGCCTTTCTAGGGGAAAACCCCGGTCCCCAACGGGGTGAACTGCGTCGCATTATCCCGTGAGTCCCCCGCTGGGATCGGGCCCCCATTTCCCGGGTTTTCACATCCCCCGGGGGCTGACCCGAAAAGGGCCCCCCCGGGGAAAAATCCCTAAAAAATAAGAAAAAAAAATTTAAAAAAAAAAGAAAAACCCAAAAAAAAAAAAGGGGACGACATTGACAATAAAAAAAATGAAACGCTAACTACGGAAAATACCGCAAAAAGCTTAGCGATCGTGAAAAAAAATTTTAAAAACCGATACAAAAAGCGAAACGACGCAAAAAATCTAAACGTTATGAAAAAAAATGAAATAACGTTGACAGAAAATGAAAAGCTTTATGGGGAATTTTTTTTGTTAAAAAAAGGCCCAAAAAAAAAAAATTTACCGTGGGGGGAAAAATTTTTGGGCAAATATTGAAAAGATCACGCAAAAAAATTTTTAAAAAAATGACAAAAAAAAATAAATTAAAAACCCCCCCCAAAAAAAAAAAAAAAAAAAACGCCGTGGGAGTGCAAAAAACAAAATTTCCTGTTCCCCCTCCAAATTCCCAAACGGAGCGGGCCCCCCCTATCCCATCCCCAAAGGTCCCCCCCCCCCGTAAAAAATGCAGCATCCTGATTTGGGGTACTGCATATAAAAAACCTAGCTGATGGGGGGGTTTGAGTTTGAGCTCGTTTTAAAAAACCCCCACCTCGTAGACTGGGGCCCCCTCCCCCCCGACAGGTGGTTTTTCAAAAAAAAGGCTTGTTTTTTCCCCCGAAAAAAAGCCTTTTTTTCCCCCTCCCCGGAAACACTTTGCGGGGTTTTTTTTTTTCCATAAAAACGGGGGGCCCTAAAAAGAAATAATTTTTTTAAATTTTAAAAAAAAATATTTTTAAAAAAAATAAAAATAATAATTTTGGAAAATTTAAAAAAAAAAAAATTTTAAAATTCCCCAAAAAAAAAAAATAAATTTTGCGTTAAGAAAAAATTAAAATTTTAAACCCCCAAAAAATTTTTTTTTGCTTACTTATAAATTTTAAAAAATTTAAAAGCGTATAAATTTATCTAAATTTTTAAAAAGAAAAATAATAAAATTTAAAAAAAAAATAAAAAACCCCCTGAGTTCCCCCAAAAATTTTCCCCTTTTGTCCCCCCAAAAAAAATTTATAACCGGGGGGGGAGGGCGCCCCAAAAGTCCCGCCGCGCTGACTTCCCAAAAATTTTTTTCTCGAAACAGGACCCCCCCTTTCCGGGACTCGACCACTTGGGAATTTTTTGGGCCCCTTTTAGACCGGGGGTTTTCCCAAAAAAACCCTTTGAAAAGGGGGGGGTGGCCAAAAGGGTTTGGCGGGCTTTGGTTCCCCCACGAGGAGCCCCTCCCCGGGGTTTTTTTGGAAACTGGAACCCCCCCCAAAGGGCCTCATTGCCCCCCCCAATTTTTGTAAAAACCCCACTTTCCCTATTTTTTGAAAATGGGGGACATTTTTTCGAAAAAAACTCGGGGAAAACACGGGCCCCCTTTGGGGGGAAATCGGGGCCTTTTCCCCCCTTCCCGGGGGCCCCTAAAAAAAAAAAAAGACAACCCTAAAAAAAAGCAAAAACCGCACCACGCCCCAAAAAAAAAAAAAAAACCCCAAAAAAAAAAAAAAAAGACCCAAAAAACCAAAAAAAAACCACCCCAACAAACCTTTTTTTCAAAAAAAACCCCCGCAAAAAAAACACCGGGCCCCAACCCCCGCCAAAGAAACAAAAAACCCCCGATTCAACCCCAAAACACCCCAAAACCCCACCGCATAAAAAAACCGCCAAAGCTTCCCCCCCCCCCCTCAAAAAAAAGGGAAAAAAAACCCACCTCCCGGCCCTTTAAAAAACCCGAAACCCAAAAACCCCAAAAAAAACCACCGCCCCCAAGACAGTACGCAACCCCCGGGCCTTAAATTTAAATACCCAAATTTAAACCCCAAAAAACCCGGGGGGGGAACTCCCCCCAAAAAACCCCCCAACCCCCAAACCCCCGGGAAAAGGGAAAAAAAAACCCCGGGGGTTCCTCCCCCCCCCAAACCCCCCAGGAAACCCCAAACCCGGGGAAAAAAAAACAAAAAAAAAACCAAAAAATTTTTTTCCCCCCCAACCCCCAAGAGGGCCCCCCACTCCCCCCCAAAAAAAACGCCCAACAACCCCAGAGAAGCAAAAAACCCCCCAAAAAATAACAAAATTCCCCCAAATAAAAAAAACAAAAAAACCAACAATAACAACCAACCCAAAAACAAAAAACCCAAAAAAAAAAAAATTAAAAATAGGGAATAATAAAAAAAAACAAAATCCCAAGGACCCAAAAAAAACAAAACAACAAACCACAAACCCAAACGGGGGGGAAAAAAGCAACCCCAAAAACCCCCAAAAAAAACCACAAGGGCAAACGGGCAACATAAAACACCAATAAAAAAAACTAACAATTTTTCCCTTGCCGAACCCCAAAACCCGAACCCAAAAAAACCCTGAACCCCCAAAAAAAAAACCTTTTCCCCTCCCGCCGCCCTCCCCCAATTTTTTACTTAACGGGGGCCCCCCCCCCCCCCCCAACAAAAACCAAACCCCGCAACCTCTGGCCCAAAAAGGCCAAAACCCCCCCCAAAACCCCCCCAAAAAAACAAATTTCGCCCCGGGACCCAAAAACCAAACTCACCCCTTTTAAAAAATTTTCCCCCCCTCCCAAAAAACCAACCAAAAAACCAAAACCCCCCAAACCCCAAACCCAAGGGGGAAACCCCAAAAAAAACCGAAAACCGACTCTTCCAACAAAAAAAAAAACCCCCTTCCCAAAAAAAACCACCCCCCTAAAAAACCCGGGCCAAAAACCCCCCAACCCCGGTTTTAAAAAAATTTCCCCCCGGAAACAACACCGGGGGGCCGGAACGGGAGAAAGGGGGGGGGGTGTTGGGGGGTGGAGGGGGGGTTTGGGGAAGGTTTTTTTGTTTTTTTATTTTGTACAGGGTATCCTGGTACCCTTCCGGGGCCCTCCCGGGCGGGTAAAACCAAACCGGGGGTTTTTTTCGGCAGGAAAAACATCTGAACCCCCCCCTGGAAAAAATTCCCAAAACCCACTTTGGGCTCCGGAACTTTCGGGGGGGTGGGGAATTTTACCCTTTGAAATTTTGGGGGGATTTAAAATTGGGAAACCCCCCCATTGCGGACCCCCCGGGGAAAAACCCCAATTTTCTCCCCCCCGCAGGGGGTTGCGATCCCCTTTCCCTTTTCGTCTTTGGTTCGTAAATTTTCCTGGGGTAAAAACCCCCGGGGTTTTAAAAAAACAAACAAAAAAGGAAAAAAAATTAATTTGTATAGTTATGAAGTTTAAAAAAGGGGTTTTAAAAAAGGGGTATAATAAAACCAAGGGGTTTTTTCCCGGGGCAAAATTAACCGGGGAAACCCCCCGGAACCCCTTTTCCCCCGGTTTAGAAATTCCCCTTTTTAAAAATTTTACCCCGTTGAAGGTAAAACGGTCCCTTTGGGTTTCCCGGCTTTTTTCGGCCCTCCGCCAATACCCCCCCATACCCTGCCCCCAAAAAACGTTGGCCTGTAACGGGTTTTTAAACGTTTATTTATTTTAAAATTTTTTTGAAAGGGGGAATTTTAAAAGAAAAAAAATTACAAAAATTTCAATTTAAAATAAAATTAAAAATTTTTTTAAAAAAGTAAATAATAAAAATTTGGAAAAAACCGAAAAAAATAAAGGTTTTCCCCCAAAAGTTTTTGTCATTTTTGGGGGTTTGGAAGGTTAAGGGAAACGGGCCCCTTTTTCCCCCCACGTGCCTTCCATGGGGGAAAAACCCCCGGGAAAACAAAATTTATTTTGGCGTAAAACCGCAAGGCGTCCCCGGGGCCTTGAAAAAGGGCCCACCTATCTTGACCGGCCAAAAACCCCCGGGAAACCCTTTAGTGTTTTTAAATAGGTACTTCCGGGCCCCGTTTTTTCCTTTTCCCCAAAAAGGGGTTAGAGCCCTTTTCCAGGTTTTCCGGGAACCCCCATTTGAGGGGGGCCTTTGGCCCCCACCCCAGGTTTTTGGCCCCGGGAAAGGTTTCCCCGGGGCAAAAAGGGTAACATTTAAAAAACCCCTTTTCCCTTGGGGCCGGAAAATTGGCCTTTTTTCCAAACAAACCCACCTTCCTTTATGAATGCCCCCCCGGGGGGGGGTTTCCAGCCCCCCCCTTGACCGGTTTGGGGGCCCCTTGGGGGCCCCGGGGAAAAATGGTTAAACCCGGATGGGGTTCGGCATTTTTTGGAAATAGAAACCCAGGGAAAAAACCGGTTCCGGGGTTGTATTTTGAAAAAATTGCCGGGGCGAAACGGGCCCGGGGGGGCCAAACGGGGGTATTGGTTTTCCCGGCCATCCGCAGAACCCCGGTGGGGGCCACCAGGTTTTTTTCCCGGTGAAAAAATCCAACTTTCCGGTTTGAACCCCGGGGGTGAACGCGGGAAAAAGCCTTAAAAAGCCCTTTCCCTTTTTTAATTTCTTTTTTCCTTTTTGCTTTTTTTTTTTTTTTTTTTGGGAAGGGACCCCAATCGCCCCCAAAAGGAAAGGGCCTTTTATTTGACAAAAAGTTTTTTTTTCTGAAAAAATTTGTTACTTAGAAAAAAATTTTTTCGTCTCCCGGCCCCCAACCCGGGGACCTGATGGGCGGCGGGATATTTGTTTTCGCCCTGAAAAAAACCAACAAACACCCAAAAAAAAAACAAAGTTTTAAAATTAAAAGATTCGAAAAAAACCCCCCGTGAAAATTTTTTGTTTGGGGGTTTGTTTAAAATTTATACATTAAAGGTGGGAAAATTTCGGGGGGAAAACGGGGAAAGGGGGTTTTCTCCCGGGGATTTTACAGGGGAAAACCCCCCGGGCCTTCCCCCGACCAATTTTCGGGGGTAAGGGGTCTTCCCGCGGGGCTCCGAAGGGCTTCGAAACACGCTCGTCGGGGGGCGGGCCAAGGTTCCAAATTGGAGGGGAAGAAAGGGGGGCCCGGGGGCCCCCCCGAGCCCAATATTTCCCCTGATGAAATTTCCTTTTCGAATGAGTTCGGGAATTTTCCCCGGCCGGGTTTGGGCAAAGAAAGAAAGGGGGCAAAACGCCCCCAGTTAAAAAAAAGGGCCCCCCCCCCTCCCTTTCCGGGTTAAAGGGGGGATTAAAATAGCCAAAACCCATTCCCCCCGGGAAAAATTTTTTAAAACGAAAAACCCATTTTTTAAAACCCCTTCCATTTGGGGGTTTGGGGGTGTTTTTGTTAAGCCAGAGGTTTAAGAAATGTATAAACCCCTTTATCTTAAATTTTTAAAAAATTTTTTTAAAAAGTTTAAAACTAGCAAAAAAATTTAAAATTAATTTTTTAATTTTAAAAAAAAAATACCAATTTTATTAACCAAAAGGGTAATCAGGGGGGTTTTTCAAAATTAAAATTTCATTCGGAAGATATATTTTATGAAAAACCCAAAAAAGGTTTTTTCCCTTCCCGAATCTTTCCCCTTAAAAGGTTTTGTCTTCCCTTAAAACCAAACCGGGGGGAAAAATAAATTTCGGGGGCCGAAGTATCTTTTTGGGGCGGTCCCTTTTCCTTAAAATTCCCAAAAATATTACCTCCCCGGAAACTTCCTGGGGCCCCCTTGGGGAATTTGGGGGAAATTTTAAGGTTTTTCCCCCCTTTTAAACTGGGGTTGGGAAAAAAAATTATTTTTTTAAATAGAATGGTTAGAAAGCCTCTTTCCCCGGGGAATTAAATTCCCTTATGGCTTCGGGAGGAAAAAAAAAACCCCCCCCTTTCCTGGGGGGGAAAAATTTTGTTTTTCTGCTGGAAAAGGCGGGGTAAATCTTTCCCGGGGAGAAAGCTTGGTCTTCAAAATTTTTAAAAAAATTCCTTTCTTTAGACCGGAAAAAATTTAAAATTTTTTTATTTATTTAATTGGGAAATTTTTTAAAAAGTTTTGATTTTTAACCGGGAATGGAATTAAAATTTTAAATTTATTGTTTTTTATTTTGAAAGAATAGAGAAAGGAGGGAAAATTTTAAATTGATTTTTGGAAAAAAAAAAAAAAAAAAACAAATTTAAAAAATTTTTAATTCGTTTTTGTTTAAAAAGTTTTTAAAATTTTTAAAAAAATTAAAAATTTTTAAGGTTTAACTACAAACGGGGCGGTTTGGGTTTTAAAACGTTTTTTCCCCAAGGGGTTTTATGGGTTTTGCCCCTTTTAAACCCCGAAATTAATTTAAAAATAAAAAAATATACCATTTAATATTAAAAATATTTTTAAATTTTATATTAAAAACGAAATTTAAAGGTTTGTAGCTTTTATTAAAAAAGTTTAAAGGGTTAAAAAAGGAAAGGAAACCATCGATTAAAAAATTTTTATTAAATAATTTTAAACCAAATGAAATGAAAACCCATTTAAAAAAAAAAGACCTTCCCAAAAGTTTTTGTTTGGCTTAAAAAACCAAAATTCGGCAAAAAAATATCCTTTTTTAAAAAAAAAACCGTAATTTTTACCGAATTGGGTCCTTTTAAAAAAATAAATTTTGAAATTAATTTTTTTTCAAAAAACCTTTGATCAAAAAAAAACAATGCACTATGGTAGAGAATTTTTTAATCCCTTTTAAAGTTAAAAAAAAAAAAATTATTTTTTAAATAAAATTAAAAACCCCAAACCAAATCACCATTATTCCCCTTCCGTCAAATTTTTTAAAACCAGGGCTTAAACCCAAAAAAAGTTCTTTAAATTTTTATTTTTTTTTCCCCTTTAAATGGAAAAAAAATTTTTTTTTTAAAAATATTTTGCCTTTTTTAAAAGAAAAGAAATTTAAAAGGGTTAAAAATAATAAAAAAGGGTTTAAAAAAAAATTTTTTTAAAGGGGGACGGTTTTAAAGTTTTTTCCTTTTTTTTAAAATTTAACCTTTTTTAAAAAAAGGGTTTTAAATTTTAAAACAAAAGAGGTTTTTATAACGCAAACCCCTTTTTTCCAAATAAAAATTAAAAAAAAAAAAAATTATAATAATAAAAAGGTTTTGCGGTTAAAAAATTAAAAAAATTGGCAATTTTAAATGATTAAAAAAAATTAAAAATTTTATGCAAAATTTTTTTTTACCATGGTTTTTCAAAAAAATTTCCAAGGGAAATTTTTTAAAATATTTTTCCGGCTTTAAGGCAGAAAACCCTTTAAAAAAAATTAGGGCTTTTCCCCCCATAGAAACCATTATTTGAATTTTAAAATTAAAATCGATCCTTTTAATTTTTTGTACTAATTTTTTAAAAAAAAATTAAACGAAACGAAAAAGGGGATTAAAATAGACCCTTAAAATTTTAATAAGTTTGAACCCAAATTTTATTATTTTAAATAATTTTTCCCGGGGTTTTTTGCCCTTTTAAAAAAAATCGTAAAAAAATTTTATTAACGGGGTTGGCCTTTTTGGGAAAAAAAATTTTTTTTTTTTGAAAAGGAAATTTGGGGACGCCCGTTTTTTGGGAAGGGGGGGGATTTAAAGCGAAATTTTTATTTTAAAAATTTTTAAAAAAATTTTTTGTTCCTTTAAACAAACAAAAGGGGTTATTTCCAAATTTAGGGGGAAGGAAAAAAATTTTTTGCCAAAAAACCCCTAAAAATGGGGTTGCGACAATATAAGTGGTATATTTTTTTTTTATTATTTTTATTTTATTTTTAATTTTTAATAGGGAAACCCGTTTCCCCCCAGGGGGGCGACAATATGAAGGAGTAATTTTTATTTTATTATTTTTTTATTATTTATTTATTTAATTTAAAAATCGCTTTATATTAAACATTTGAATGTTGGATTGAAATTATTGGGTTTTCGTCCCCCCGACAGTATTTTTGAACATTTTTAAAATATGTCTGTTTTTAGAAAGAAACAACAACATTCCCCGGAACTACTATAAATATAAATAAATATAAATATATAAAAAATATATATATATATTATTGATTTATTTATTTATTTAGAAATAACAAAAAATGGTTTTTCGAATAAGCTTTCTAATATTTTTTTTATCCAGCCAAAAGAAGGCTCCGGGCCCAAGTTCCCGTAACTTCAAACGAAAAACCTTTGATGCCGGGGATGAACGGGGAGGGGGAGTATTTAAGATTTAAAATTTTTTAAAAATTTTTCACTCACTATTTTTTCGAATTATATTTTAAAATATCTTCATTCTTTATACATATATAAATTATGTTAAACCTCGGAAAAGCTGCAGAAATATTTATTACCTTTTTTTTTTTTTTTTTCCTTTAATTTCTACAAATTTTGTGGGAATCCTCCCCAAAAAAAAAAACTGGAAATAATATAATTTTTTTTTTTTGTTGTTAAGTAAATAAAAAATTTTGATGTAAAAAAAAATTTAAAAAAATTTAAAAAACATACACGTTTAAACTGTAATATGGGTTTTTTATTGTTGTTGTTGGGTTGTTGTTTTAACAGGGGGAGCGGGGAACCGCATAGAACGGCTCGAAAAAGAGGGGGCCGCCCGGCAAAAAAAAAAAAATCTAATTAAATTGTAAGTAAAATTTTTGTTTTAAGTATTAAAATTTTTAAAAAAATAAAAAAAAGGGGTAAATTACGAACATTATTTTATTTTACCCTTTCAGTGAAATCCGTAAATCGAGCGTTTTCGGAAAAAAGGATAACCTTATTTTAAACTTTAACGTTTTAGTTTGGGGAGAAAATTCATGTAGTGGAAATTATTATCCCCCTTTCAAACGACAGCTTTCTCTTTCTCCAAATCGAAAGTTGACTGCGTAATTTTTTCGATGTTTTATTGTAAAATTCTTTTTGTTCAGTAACGGGTGGGGGCGGACTCGGGAGGCCCGGGAAACCCGGGGGCGGAAGCGCCCCGAGTCTTTTTTTTTTTATTTATTGTTATATATATATTTTTTTTTTAAAAAAAAAATAAAAAAAACAAATAAACTTTGTACGTTATTGATGAAGGGTTCCCTTGGGAAACCCATCACTTAATGGCCCCAAGAAACCCTAACTGGGGGTCGAACAGCGAAATGGGGAATCTCCGATTTCGAAAAATGATTTTCTGTCCCCGGGGTTCGAAAACAAAATGTTGATGAAAATTTAAATAAAAAAAAAAAGATTGTCAAACCCTTTTTAAAGCCAATTTAAAAAGCAAGAAGGAAAAAAGTTCCGGGATTCGAAAGCAAAGTGTTGATGAATTAAGTAAATAATAAAGATTTCAAATTAATAATGCATTGAAAAAGCAAGAAAGAAAGAGAGATTTCATAGGACGTGTTCACACACACACACACACACACACACGGAGAGAGAGAAAGGAGGAGAGATAGATTCCGATATAGGAAAATAATAGAAACCAAACACTCAGTCCGAATGAATACTCGACTTAAGCCGGATTAATCACTGATAGGGTTTGTCGGGTCTCCGATAAAGTCTTATGTCAATAACCGATAATAACCGATCGTTACGGGTGTTACGGGTGTAGATTGTGTTACAGAAATGTTTAAGTGGTCAGTTACCGTTAATTAATGATGAAGGAATCTCTCTCGACGCGTGGAAATGTGTCCGTTATACGGCGCTGGGTATTCCGGATAGCGTCGTTTAATTGTTCAGAAAGTAAAACGTTATTATTCGAAGAGACAATACTCATTATTGTGTGTGGGGACGCGTGGAAAGTCATCGAGTATATGAAACTCGTTATAACATTTTTTTTCTCTCCTTTAGCAACAACAAAACGTTGATTTATCTCCAATAGGGGAAGACAGTTGCACCCCTATGGGGTTGCGACAATATGAAGTATGATTTTTTTTTTTTTTATTATTATTATTATTATTTATTTATTTATTATTAAATATCGCTTATATTAAACATATTGAATGTTGGATTGATTGATTGGGTTTAACGTCCCACCGACAGTATTTCGAACATTTTGGAAACTATGTCGTTTGGACAGATACAACAACAGGTCCTGGAACTACTAATAAAATATATATAATATATTATCGATTTATTATTAGAAATAGACAATAAATGGTTTTGCGAATAAGCTTTCTAATAATTTTTTTTTCGCAGCCAAAAAGAAGGCTCTGGACCTCAAGTCCAGTAACTTCATCGACACCGTCGATGACGGCGATGAACGGGGACGTCAGTATTATGATTTTAAATATTTAAACTCTCTCATCTCACTATTTTTTCGAATTATATCTTATATATCTTCATATCTTTATACATATATATATGTATATTAATCTCGTTAAAAGCTGTCAAGTCGCAAGTGGTCAGAAATATATATCTCCCACAAAAAGAAAACTGGTAAGTATATATAATTTTTTTTTCGTTGATATAGGTAACTAAATAAGTAATGATGTAAAAATATTAAAATACATACACGTTTAAACTGTAATATGGTTTATTACTGTTGTTGTTGTTATAACAGGTGGAGCTGGAGAACCGCATAGAACGGCTTGAAAAAGAGGCGGCCGCCAGGCAAAAAAAACTCCTAATTAAGTTGTAAGTAAATTTACGTTGAAATATTAAATTATTAAAATAATAATAAATGAGTAAGTTACGAACATTATTTGTATTAAATTTGTATTATACATTTCAGTGTGAAAGTCCTTAAAGCGTATCGATAAATAGTATAACCTTATTTTAGCTTAAGCGTTCCGTTTGCAGAAAATTCATGTAGTGTGAGATTATTATCCCCTACAAACGACAGCTTTCTCTTTCTCCACTCGAATGTTGACTGCGTAATTTAGTCGGATGTTTGATTGTATATATATCTTTTCGTTTCAGTAACGCGGTGGTGGCGGACTCGGTGGAGGCGGACCTGGCGGCGGAAGCGCCCCGAGTCTTGTTTTGTTTTATTTCATTGTTATATATATATATTATTTTTAATAATAAAATGAAATAAAACAAATATGTCTCTGTGACGTTATTGAGTGAGAGATTCCTTGGTATAACCCGATCATCTTAATGTTTCCTAATGAAACCGTAACCGGATTCGAACAGCGACTGGGTAGATCTCCGAGTTTCGAACTGATTTACTGTCCGGGATTCGAAAGCAAAGTGTTGATGAATTAAGTAAATAATAAAGATTGTCAAATTAATAATGCATTGAAAAAGCAAGAAAGAAAGAGTTCATAGGACGTGTTCACACACACACATACACACGGAGAGAGAGAAAGGAGGAGAGAGAGATTCCGATATAGGAAAATAATAGAAACCATAAACACTCAGTCCGAATGAATACTCGATTTAAGCCGGATTAAGTCACTGATAGGGTTTGTCGGGTCTCCGATAAAGTCTTATGTCAATAACCTATAATAACCGATCGTTACGGGTGTTACGGGTGTAGATTGTGTTTACAGGAATGTTTAAGTGGTCAGTTACCGTTAATTAATGATGATGGAATCTTCTCTTGACGCGTGGAAATGTGTCCGTTATACGGCGCTGGGTATTCCGGATAGCGTCGTTTAATTGTTCAGAAGTAAACGTTATTATTCGAAGAGACAATACTCATTATTTATACGTCGCTCATTCAATGCTTGTGCGATAATAGCGAAATCGATGACGTAGTTCATTAATTGTCCCGAATAACAATACGATATTAATACATAAATATTGCGGTTTTTTCATTCCCGAAAACAATAGCCACCGACCTCGTTAAAGGGTGGGTAGAGTCACGTGCCTCGTTTAAGGGAGCGGTAGGGCTGCAGCCCATTTCATATGTTTCAGTTGCGTTCTTGCGGTTAATGACGTTGTTGATTAATTGTCCCGAATAACTCCGATATTATAAAAGAATAAATATTGCGGTTTACTCATCCTCGAAAAAAGATAGACACGTGACCTCGTTAAAGGGGTGATAACGGGATTATATCATACCCGAAACAATAGGTCATTATTATTCATTGTTTAGGGAGACAATTAAAAATAAATATTGCGGTTTTCAAGAATGTCACGTGACTTCGTTAAAGGGGTGAGTCGGGATTATGCCATAAACCCTAAACAATAGACCATTGTCTAATTAATGACCGTCATAGCGTGCTTTCGTGAAATCGTGAATTTCTGTAGGATTGTCTTTTATACACTCCTCTCCACCGTAATTTAAGGTACATTTATCTTGTGTAACATTGTCATTATCTCAAAATGACTGCTATTGCGTTTTTTGGTGATAGTTTTGTTAGGCGGCCGGGTGATGCCTATCATGATGAACATAGTTTTTATATAGGGTCATCTAAGGTTACTTTCTTGGGCAAGGGTGGTCTCCGGGTTCGGAGTGTTCCCGACGCCATGTTATCTAGATTGATGACCAGTAACCCTGATACCGTTATTCTTATTTTGGGTGGAAATGACATTTCAATGTCATGTTCCTGGAGGGAGACTCTTGGGGGTCTCCTAAGTTTGGTAAACTGGTTGCAGACCAGGGGGGTCGACGTAAGTCTCCGGGGCTGACCTTGGTTAAATATGATCGGGTTAGGTGGAAAGTAAATCATGGCTTGATGGCAGCCCTCGGAGAAACTTGTATTACATTTTCATTGTTACTAACCTATTATAGATACAATTAGAGAGGACCGTTGCATTAGTTAACTATGCAACGTCTGTCTCAGTTGTGACTGTCGTTAACACAAATATTTGACATTATTATTTGACATTATGTAATACATGTTTACTGTCTGGCTGGCTGGTAACTAGCCAATATATAAGCTGACCGGTCAAGGGTCTTGGAGATAGATCTGGTTAGATACCTAGGAGACAGATCTGGTTAGATACCTAGGAGGAGATCTTGTTAGAGCCTCGAGATCCGACCATGGGCTAAGTACGTTACATGGCAGCGCTCAGTCTGAGTGGGCCATGACCCGTCATGCTAAATAAAGTGTATAAAGACCAAGAAGGCTGCTTGTCTTGAATACGGCCATTATACGACACGGCTTATTTTGGTGCCGTGACCAGGATCGACCTGTAAAGACGGCCTATTTCGTGCAGTGTTATCAAGAATTGACCTGTGATGATCATCTTAAAGCTACGTACAGTCAGGTTAGTGCCTTGTTTCATCTCAATTATCATAGCAAATACACACAGGGGTTTCATCTCTCAAGAAGTATCTTATTTTTACATTTTGGTACTAGCTAAGGTTTTAATTGCTTATTCAGAATCTAGAAGTCCTTCTAACAGTACACTCAGCATGACAGACGTACACTTATATTTACCTTACGAAACGAATAATGGATGTGAGACAGACTAGTGATTTTGATGTTACCTTGATAGGTTATTATTGTGCCTATCTGAATGTTAGCATGTTTAAGCTGTTTAGTCAGAAAGTTGTGGTGAATTTAATACTTCTGGCTGTTTACCGACCTGGACCGAAATAGGACTTGAGATAGCAAAGCGATTTAATTGTTATATTAGTGTGTCTACTGTAGTTAATACTAGTATTGTGTTATTGTTATTTAAGAAAGCAATGATTTCTCTTTGCTTTGAGATGACCGAGACAGTTTCAGCGACTAGCTGGGTATACGATATCCTCTAGTTAAGAACTGCAGTCAAGTTTTAGAATCCTGCAAGGTGCATTTGATATATGCAGCAGAATTCTGTCATGTTGCCGGACCTAGCTTCGACTTATGGACATGAATTTGATAAGCGACTTATGTACATGTACACGTAAATGGAATTAAGTTGGCGATAACTGTGTATAGCAGAGTGCGGCTAAGTGATGTTTAAGTTTAACAAACTAAGTTTATTACACGAGCCAACGTGTTATCGGCATCAGCACTTAAAAGCGTGAATAATACGCTGCTGTATAAGACCAGGAAAATTATGATTTTTAATAATCATAAGTGTATTATATTTGAGAGTAAATACCGTAAATATGAATGTAGATATTACTGTTTAGTTAATTTATGCAACCCATGTTATTAGTGATAAAACACGCGTAGAGACATGATGCAATATAGTTCAGTACTTGAGATAAATACTGACGACTTGTTTTAGTATATTGCATTTCAACTGACCTGGTTACCTAAGGAATAGGTATGTCAATATCAATTGGTATTGACACATGTACGATCTGTATTGCACTGTATTGTTGAAACAACAAATAGGAGATCAATAGTGTTTACGGACAACAGTAATCTCCATGACACACGATTATGCTTGAGATTACTTACGTAACTACTAATTCTTCATGTCATTTTGTACCCTTTTCATACTGTGATAAACACCTAACTGCCAAGTTCTATCATGATTAGGATTATGAATATCATGTATGTTCTTAAAACTGAAACTAGGTATGTTGCATAGTTGTGGATAAGTGCAGATTAGTATCAGTCCAATACACTGGTACCATGTTAAAGTTTAGGAACCATATATTACTATATATAGTCGATACACAGATTAGTTCTGTTCTGATAATGGAAGTCTCCAACTTGATATATGTATAAAATTTATTAGGTCTTATAGTACAGACTGTTTGTGTGCATACAAGAAACATACTTTAGGTTTAGATGAATACTTATAAATATTATTGCAATAATATGAAAGTGTAAAATTATATACATCATATTCTAATATAACGTAAAAGAGAATAAGTACATTATAGGAAATGAGATGCAACTGATGTGTGTATTCCTTGCTATCTTAACGAAGATTGCTTATAACAAGGTATGCCTACTGTAACCACTCTACGGAATGCCATTCCACCTTACAACGTAGGGTACAACTATACCAACTGTCCAGCTTCACATGTTATTACGGTGATAAAAACCAATGGACACAATCCACCTTACAACGTAGGGTACAACTATACCAACTGTCCAGCTTCAATGTTATTACGGTGAAAACAATGATGTTACATTTAGTGTATCAAATCGCAGTAACCACTTTACTTTCAACGATGAGTTCATCAACGGACATCTTAATCATCGAGTCGGTCCATGCAGCAGACGTTGGAGAGGCCACATCTAACGATGATTTGTTTTGCCACTGTGTGTGAATGTGTGTTTAAACATTTTCTTGATTTAGTTAAAATTGTGTTTCATGATTATGAATAACTGTGCACTGACAGTAACCGTCGCTGCTACTGAAAATAATCACCGCTACATCATGCCATTCCATCCATCTTCGTGAGACGTCAACAAAATATGAACTTGACATAGTTATCAAATATTTCATGTTTTATCAATACTTTAAAATGGACTTAACTATCACATTATACAGCATTATCACTGCAATTACTCTATTCATTTATTTCGTTTCTTTTGTTATGTATATGTAAAAATAATTTTTGGTCATTATTTTTATGGCAGGCGTACTTTCATTGTATATAAATACATATACATGTTGGATTATTTTCATACCGCTCCACTGTAATCACTCATTTCAAAAATGTATATATTTATTTGACAGGCATGGCAACTATAAATGTAAACTTAAGTAGGGAAAAAAGGAGTGTAATGTAAATTGGACTCTAGCTAGACGCTATTGTTACATTTTCATTGTTACTAACCTATTATAGATATTATAGACCCGACCATGGGCTAGGTACGTTACATGGCAGCGCTCAGTCTGAGTGGGCCTGTCATGCTAAATAAAGTGTATTAAGACCAAGAAGGCTACTTGTCTTGAATACGGCCATTATACGACAACGCCTAACAATGGCCGAGTTCAGCTGACTTACTAGGGTTAACTAGGTTAACTAGATTAACTCGAGTTATAGGAAAACGTGTAGAGTAACAACCATTTTGACGTCATGACCTTTGACATGTACTCGAGTTCAACCCTGCTCCTACCCTGGGTTAGCGGAGTCGGATACTGAATTATTCTATACCAAAGATGGCCGCCGAAAAGGATTTGTAAGTGGTGTATATGAGAAATAATTAAATTTCACAGGGTGTAAACCCCTTCTGGATCTGACCATAAAATATAGTTGTAAACGTCATTTTATTTTTTAAGAAATTAACTTTTATTTAATAATAATATTAATAATAAACAATTAAAATTTAGCATAACGCCACACATAATATACTTGTCACGTGCAATGCATCTTTAGAAAAGTACATGCCTTATCAAATAAATAAATAAAATCCTTAACATCGACAGCATTATGAAAAAAAAAAAAAAAAAAAAAAAGTGTGACAGCACCAAGGGTGGAAGACTGAAAGTGAATGTGTTATGGTTTTTATTAACCATTTATACCAGAAATAGAGAAATTCTTTTTGTGTCAAGATGCCCGGTAGCTCAAATGATATAGCATTCTTTCCGTAATCAGTAGGTCCTGGGTTCGAGTCCTGTTTAGGTATAAGGACCCTAAAAACCATAAAGTCCATAAAAGTCATACATATATTTTTACAATATAAGCTTTTGAAATGTCAAACAATGCAAACTGAAGTGATATGACATGTACAAGAAATAGAATATGGTTTTAATGGTCCGTATACCTTAAGGCTGATTTCACAGGGTTATTTAACTTGTAGGCCAGCCTTTGTTTTACAAGAGTACCAACATAACACCTAATACAATGATGCTTAAGCCTTTACCACTGTCATGAATAAATTGAATTGCAAATTAAAATTATATTCTGACACTAGACAGTATGATTTTTTGCTAATAATTGTAATAAAATAATCTTTATGTGTATAATGTATATTTTCCAGAATTCGTGTTAACTTCAAATCATGAGGTGCGACAGGTGGTACTGACAGTGTGGTCCTTATTGAAAATGAATTATTTCAATACCTACAGTCAGATGCATGTGGTAATTATGATATAGTGTTACATATCTGTTAAGAGTAATTCACATAATTAATGTCAGTTTACTTCAAAATGTTTTCCATTATTGATTATTAAAGCAGTCAATGGTTATGCAGTAAGCAGTTGAGAAAAGTGTGCAGCCAGACCAGGAACTGAACCCAGGTCAACCAGTTCATCCACAAAATCTCTTAGATAATTATTACTTATAGACCATAAAATTAATAAATGATGGTCAGTATTAAGAAATATTTCAATACAGTTATTAAAAAACAAGAGGGCCATGATGGCCCTGAATCGCTCACCTGAGTACCATTGCTTCAACTGATGTCAAGGTTTTTAAACAGACAAGGATTCTGATATAACTTAATCTAAAACATTTTACCCCTGACAATACTACACACCAAATATCTAAGCAAT
>CM037785.1:64592779-64642779 GCA_021229015.1 Solen grandis
CCCCACAATGTGTCTGACCTACCTTGTAATACATCACCAACCTACCCACAGTGACATGGACAAACAACCCCACAATGTGTCTGACCTACCTTGTAATACATCACCAACCTACCCCACAGTGACATGGACAAACAACCCCACAATGTGTCTGACCTACCTTATAATACATCACCAACCTACCCCACAGTGACATGGACAAACAACCCCTCAATGTGTCTGACCTACTTTGTAATACATCACCAACCTACCCCACAGTGACATGGACAAACAACCCCACAAAGTGTCTGACCTACCTTGTAATAATGTAATGTTCTAGGGTGTTACCTTATTTTATCTTTATTTTCTTTCTTTCATTCTTCTCTCACTCTCTGTCTGTTTATGATTATTGATAATTTTTACTGGCAACACCACATACGACTGGTTGTTGCCCTTGTACATTTTACAATTCAACAACTCAACCGTACATAATTGTACCAATATAGTGTATTTTCCCTATGTTTTCCATGGTAAAATCGTGTTGAGTAGCATGGTTCTCTAGAACTCATATTTATCCTACACACATCGCTATTTATGCTGTTATAGTTTACACTTCCTAGTCAGTTATTTTTAATCCATGTTTAAACTCAGTACTGCTGGATTTCTTTGAATATCCACTTGTTGTATTTCCATATTCCATGCAATTATTTTGAGCACGATGCTGTTTGTGTACTATGTCCGCAATCTTGGTTTAACTTAGTGTAGTTGCCATGCAACCACAGATGCGGCATATTTGAATGTTGAACACAATGTATAAAGGAACAAGTTCCAAGCGATCTTATGAGGTGAATGTTATTTTATACTTATTCATTTATATAACTAAATGTGTAAGTATTCTATAATTAATTATTTAACCTGTGTAACTGTAAACATTTTCTATTAATAGATACAAGCTCACATCCTTTGGTGTGAGCAGTGTGCTGTCCACAGATAAATGTGTGTGCATAAGGTCTGTGAGCATAAATCTCACACCGTGAGCAGTGGACCTCACAGTTGTGTACTGTGAATCTCACAGTTGTGTGCTGTGAACCCATTTGACTATAAATACTGCGTTCACAGTCATTTCAAGTACTCCCAACGCATTTTTCAAGCACTGCATTTTTTGTTTGTTATGTACGCATACGAATGTTTCTGAAGTATTCTAAAGTCTTTTAAAAGTAGATTATTTGGTTATACATTTATGTCTTATACTTAAGAAGTAGTCTATATTTATTTACTCATTTAAATTAGCGAGTAACTGTTTTAAGTACTTTTTATATTGAAATAAGTTAACTCTTCAGCGTGTATAAAGTATTGGTATTTCAATTCCGATAAGTGTCAAATGTATTTGTAGACCATATTATTTAAATTCGTAAGCATTGTATTGTTCGCCGGTTAACCTAGTATAGGGCTAAATTGTTTTTGTAACATTTATTACCATATTATTTCTATTTAAAGTCGTGAGACCATATAGTGAAATAGTGTTGTTTGCTAAAAGGGAAAAGTGTAGATTTAATCAGTTAAGTCTACTTTTATGTAATAAAGTAAATGTAGATCTATGAAACTTCAGTCTTGTTAAGTTTTATTTATCCATAGTAAATTTGCGTCACATTAGTTAAACCCCCCTTAAAGAAAAGCGTTAGCCTAACCTCTGACCTGCAGTGATACAAAACTTGCCTACTATGCTGGCAAGATACAGACAGCTTTCATGCATTTATATATTGCAATACTGGGTGAGTGTTTTACAATACATACCACAATATATTGTCAAAAAATATGTGATGAATAGGCAAAAAACATTGACCAGATTTAAAAATTAAGATGCCTAAAAAATATAAGGATCCCATCATTAACAATATTCTTGAAATTGAGCGATACTTTCTTTTGAAGATGTTTAACAGTTAAAACTGTTGTTTGAGAACTGCTTTGCGATACAACTTTATTTTGTTTTTTTTTTACAAGCCCATCTTTTTTGTATTGCAATATACTACCCCACAATATTATACATCGTGGCAACCCTACAATACACTCCACTATTTGGAGCATTGAAATTATATCTGATGAACTTGTTTTGGTGTGGAACAACTTTGAAGTAAACAAATAAAACTATAGGATTTGATCCTTGGGTAAAATTATCTTCTCCAATATAACTAAAATTTGAAGTATTTTTGCACTATAACCCTGTATATTTACCCCTTTTATGTGACCAACTGTCCAACGATACCTCTTTGTTTAAGTCAAAAAGTTTGTTCAATGATCATATCAAACAAGTTTGGTTTTATTTTGCAACTAATTATGTGGAATGACAATTACATTGACAGCGAATGTAATGCAACAGAGTCCATGTCTACAAATAAAATATGACACAAATTACAAAACAATTGTTTTATTTCTTGGTTTATAACTGGTGTTGATTACATTTCACATTTTACATTTTTAATGTGAAATTAAGGGAAAATTAGATGTTTTTGACCAAGCAATCAATAATCTAACAAGAGTGACACTCACAAAATACGCCCATCAATAATTTCTTGGATTCTAAGACAACTTACTGTCACATTAGCCCTTTGAGAAGCAAGCTAAGGGCATTTGGCTGATTATCATACTTGACCGATTTATTTTACCAACAAATATTTTCAGCAAGTTTGGTGAAGATCAGATGATAACTGTTCAAATTAGACAGTGGACAAAGCAAAAATGGCAAATTTTGACCAATTCAAGGGCCATAATCCTGAAGAGCCTGGCTGGTTATAGAACTTTGCCAAGAATATATACCAACAAACATTTATAGTAGCAAGTTTGGTGAAATTCGGATAAAAACTGTTCAAGTTAGAGAGCAGACAAAGCTAAAATGGGCATTTTTTTTACTAATTCAAGGGCCATTATTCTGGAGTGCCTGGGGGGAATTGGCTGGTTATCGAACTTGACCTAGATATTTCACCAACAAACACTTTTTTATCCTCTTCCAGCAGTTCCTTGACTACATCTTCTTCCTGATGTTGTTTCGCCAATATGTGGTGAGAAAAGTTGGTGACTATCTTGTTGCAGAATGCACAGGGGTGTCTGGAGTTGTACACACGATTACTTTTCTTACGCCTACCAGTTTTTGACAATTCAGACTTCTGCACTAGTGTAACGAAGATATCTTTGTCCCCAATGTCTCTAGCAATGGATTCTTCACCATCACCCATCATGCAAGTATCTGAATCATCGTCATTAGGGTCATCAGAAAGACATATACCCTTTGTTACAGATGATACTGGTTTCAACCCTGGATCAATCAATGTCAACATTGGATAAACAATAGAATCCGAGTTTGAGTCACTGTCCGGGACAGCTTCCTCTGCATCATAAGTGTTCTCCATCATGTGATCAGACTCATTCATATCTATCTTTGTCTTATCAACAGATTCCTCGTCATCCTCTGAATCCTTCTCATCAGTTTCTTTCCCTTCTGGTTCATAAGTAGGATCAATATCGTGATTGGAAAGATCCGTGTCCATGCTATAATCAGACCGATTCCCATCCTCCGATTTGTTCTCATCAGTTTTTTTCCCTTCTGGTTCATAGGTAGGATCAATATCATGATTGGAAAGATCCGTGTCCATGCTATGATCAGACCGATTCCCATCCTCTGAATCCTTCTCATCAGTTTCCTTTCCCTTTGGTACAGAAGTAGGATCAATATCATGATTGGAAAGATCCGTGTCCATGCTATGATCAGACCGATTCCCATCCTCTGAATCCTTCTCATCAGTTTCTTTTCCCTTGGTATAGAAGTAGGATCAATATCATGATTGGAAAGATGTGTGTCCATCCTATGATCAGACTGATTCCCATCCTCTGAATCCTCATCAGTTTCTTTTCCCATTGGTATGGTAGAAGTAGGATCAATATCATGATTGGAAAGATGTGTGTCCATCCTATGATTAGACTGATTAAGTAGGATCAAATCATGATTGAAGATGTGTGTCCATCCTATGATTAGACTGATTCCCATCCTCTGAATCCTTCTCATCAGTTTCTTTTCCCATTGGTATGGTAGAAGTAGGATCAATATCATGATTGGAAAGATGTGTGTCCATCCTATGATTAGACTGATTCCCATCCTCTGAATCCTTCTCATCAGTTTCTTTTCCCATTGGTATGGAAGAAGTAGGATCAATATCATGATTGAAGATGTGTGTCCATCCTATGATTAGACTGATTCCCATCCTCTGAATCCTTCTCATCAGTTTCTTTTCCCATTGGTATGGTAGAAGTAGGATCAATATCATGATTGGAAAGATGTGTGTCCATCCTATGATTAGACTGATTCCCATCCTCTGAATCCTTCTCATCAGTTTCTTTTCCCATTGGTATGGTAGAAGTAGGATCAATATCATGATTGGAAAGATGTGTGTCCATCCTATGATTAGACTGATTCCCATCCTCTGAATCCTTCTCATCAGTTTCCTTTTCCCATTGGTATGGTAGAAGTAGGATCAATATCATGATTAGAGAGATGTGTGTCCATCCTATGATCAGACTGATTCCCATCCTCCAAATCCTTCTCATCAGTTTTTTTTCTCTTTGGTAAAGAAGCAGGATCAATATCGTGATCAGAAAGATCTGTGTCCGTCCCATGATCAGAACCATCCCCATCGTTCTCAGACCCGGAATAAGTCACTCCCTTCTGGGCCCAGGTTATGTCTTCAAAAAAAGCAGCCAACGTAGCAGACTTCTTTCTCAAAATTCCTGTAAAATAGAGAAACAAATTATTGACCGCTATACACTATACTAACAGAGCAAGGCATCGCAAACAATACAAATTCCCTCGCTCCCCTTCATCATAAAGTTTGTAAAAACACATCCCTTTTATTGCGTCTAACAGTGTCTAGTTACATTGCTCACTTGCAACTTTATCCTCTGATAATTGCTATTATTACTTGACCAATACATCAAATTTAATCAAAATCAGTTGAGAAATGAAGTCGCTGGAGCGATGACAAAGATTTTCTATCACAAGTAACAGTGACCTTGACCCTGGCACCCTGAAACACATCATATTTGGTTGCGTAATAAAGTCTGAGGAGAAGTCGAAAGTATGATTTGCACTCTTTGACCCCATATGGACCCGCCCCTCAGCCCCCGTGGGGAGTCAGCCAATTCTTGAGTGTAAATTCTGATCCCCACCATAGGCTGATGATTACCACCAAGTTTCATCAAAATCTGACAAACGGTTTCTGAGAAGAAGTCAAAAATGTGATTGTTTACGCACGACGCACAATGCAGAACAAAAAGGGATTGCAATAGTAAGCTCAGGAGACCTAAAAATCCAAAAACAGAAACACAGAAATTTGCTGAAATTTAGAGCTGTCATTGATAAAAATTGTGATATATAGAAAGCAAAATTTTGTGATATATTGATCTATATTGAAACATTGTTTTCCCACCAATACAGGCTTTCTATAGTGAGAGAATGCATTAATATTGTTTTTTAACAATTACAGCTCTAATGCAACTCAAACAAAAAGTATGCGATGTATAATGATATTTTTAAGTACATGATGTGATCATTAGTTGTAAATTTAAGCCCCCCCCCCCCCCCCCCCCGGAAAAAATCATATATCACTGTGGAGAAAGAATAACAGGATTTTGGGCACCAAATCTTGAGGCCTTTTGATTTTGAAACACTCAAAAGTCCACAAACTGGCCGATCGACCACAATGGATTTTCTTCCGATATTCAGGTAGCAAATCATCCGAAATTCAAATGTGTAGCTTTAGTAAATGTTCTGAGTAGAGAATGCAAAATTTAATTAAAAATAATCATTTTTTCAAGCCACCACATTTCATAACATTTAGTAATTAATTCTTATTGTCAGCAATGATATGACATATTGAATCACAATTAAAACCATCCAGTATTTATTTCTGAATTTTACCCTTGTTTTTATGACATTATCAATTACTCTGAATAAGACACAGCCTCAAAACCCATTATAATATTGTTCTACAAAGTGTTCATCTAAATTAATATCATTACACCTTACAAAACAATTCAAACAAAACAAAACAAGAAATGTATTACGTGATCCAATCCCTTTCCATTTCTCGATGTTGTGTGCATCGAAGGGCAAAATAGTGGATTTTTCAGTCAGCTGAAGTCTGTCAATACCAGTGCATAATAAATGTATAATCTAAACAAGAGCTGTCCATAAGACAGCAGGCTCGACTATTCAAAGGCTTGTCAGTAAAATAGGTTTTTTTTGTCTAAGAATAGGTATATTATGTAATTTTCTAAGTAAAAAAGGGGTATAATTCAGTCAAAATCAGATGTAGAGTTATGGGACTTTTCCTGCAAGGTCATTTGATGATATCAAGTAAATGTGTGAATATTTAAAGCAATATCATATGAGGTTTGTGAGAAAAGGCCTTGCATGCAAAACTTTAACCAAATTTTCTCAGTCCAAAAAGGGGCATAATTCAGTCAAATTCAGTAGTAGAGTTATCGGTCTTGACCTGCAGGGTCACCTGATGACCTCAAAAGTGAGAAAAGGCCTTGCACGCAAACCTTAACCAAATTTTCTAAGTCCAAAAAGGGGCATAATTCAGTCAAATTCAGTAGTAGAGTTATGGGACTTGCCATGCAAGGTCATCTGATGACCTCCAATTAGTGTGTGAAGTTTAAAAGCAATAGCATATGGGGTTATTGAGAAAAGGCCTTGCATGCAAAACCGTTACCAAATTTTCTCAGTCCAAAAAGGGGCATAATTCAGTCAAATTCTGTAGTAGAGTTATCGGTCTTGACCTACAGGGTCACCTGATGACCTCCAATAAGTGTTTGAAGTTTAAAAGCAATAGAATATGTGGTTAGTGAGAAAAGGCCTTGCATGCAAAACCGTAACCAAATTTTCTAGTCCAAAAAGGGGCATATTCAGTCAAATTCAGTAGTAGAGTTATGGGACTTGCCATGCACGGTCAGCTGATGACCTCAAATAAGTGTGTGAAGTTTAAAAGCAATAGCATATGGGGTTAGTGAGAAAAGGCCTTGCACGCAAAACCTTAACCAAATTTTCTTAGTCCAAAAAGGGGCATAATTCAGTCAAATTCAGTAGTTGAGTTATGGGACTTGCCATGCAAGGTCATCTGATGACCTCAAATAAGTGTTTGAAGTTTAAAAGCAATAGAACATGAGGTTAGTGAGAAAAGGCCTTGCATGCAAAACCGTTACCAAATTTTCTAAGTCCAAAAAGGGGCATAATTCAGTCAAATTCAGTAGCAGAGTTATGGGACTTGCCATGCAGGGTCACCTGATGACCTCCAATAAGTATTTTAAGTTTAAAAGCAATAGAACATGAGGTTAGTGAGAAAAGGCCTTGCATGCAAAACCGTTACCAAAGCTGCAACGCCGACGCCGACACACAAGTGACTGTAATAGCTCTACATATTCTTCGAATAGTCGAGCTAATAAGGACACAGACTATTCCTTGGCTTAAATACAATCTAACTATATGATAAGATAAATTACAGAGTGTTCAATACTTTTGTATCTAATCAATCTAAATAAACAAATCTCATTACCAAGGAAAGCAAAAAAAAAATCATTGCATATGTAGAGTCAATACACGAAAAGTATGCTCAAATTACCTGATGAAAATTTGAAACATATTTTAGAATTGATATCCACAGCAAAAACTTACAAAGCATTATCTGAATTACAGTAAACCAATCTGGTGGACTTGTTGGTTGTAGGTTGGATCCGGACAGGCCACAGAAATTTGTCCTTTTGCTGGAGTTGGGCCCAGACATATACATGTCTGTGATTGGAAGACATCTGTGCACAAAAAAAGGGAAGTTGATGAAAACTGGCATAGTCATAGGGCAAATGTCAAGGAATAGTACTTCATGTATATAAAAATCAGTCAGTCACTGAGGGTCACCATGATTTATCACAAATTCACCTGCCACGCAGCGAGTAGTGATGGGTGGTTGGGATTAAGTTTGTCCGGTGATTTCACTCATCAATGTCCCATCATCACCGCGATTTCAGGCGATAGGGATTAAGCCAACACGTTTTCTGGCAATAGGGATTAACCTTGAAGATAATTAGGGATTAACCTTGAAGATAATTAGTGTGCATGTATATACATGTATGTATGTTCAGGAAAAATATGTGTATTCTGAACACGATGCATGGTCAGCTTACGCATGCCATTAACTTTCATGTTATCAAGCACTCTTTTGCTTTTATTTGTTAGCTTTAGAGTATGAGTATTAAATATTAAGAAAATGTATAAATGTTTGAAATTGTGTTGTTGTATGCGATGTTTTCTTGCTTTCAACCAAGATTGACAAAACTGGCGACCATGTGTGGTACGTCAAAATGGCAACATATTACATGTAGGGTATGTGTTGAAGCCTGCATTGTACCTGATGCATAAAACTTTGTGTTCCTTTTTTGTAAACTCGAGTCTGAATATGAAATATTAGATAAAAAATAATATTTTTTTATTGCGTTAAATAGCAATGAAAAATAATGTATTGCAGAAACGTAAGTTATGAGCAACCAACTCGATAATCAAACACATCTGTGTAGAGTCCGTCGTCAGTCTTGCATCAGTAAATCTGCATGTATTTAGTCTTAATTTGTATCTCGACTAGTAAAAAAGTTTATAACAAAAGTTGAAAATGATTCACCCCATATTTGACATAGCTAGATGGACACTGTATAGTGTTCTAAAGACATGGTCATCCCTAGCGTCTCGACAGATTCACAACGCAAATGTGTTGACCCTGTGGCTATTCGTAATACTTTTATTCCATACTGTTATTTCATTTAATCCACAAAAATAGATCAATGTACAACAATGAATTAAATATATCTTGAAAATCTGCACCTGGTATGCAACGCAAGTACACGTGTGTGCCTTGTAGGCAATACACACTTTTGTGAATGGATTTTCCCGCCAATCGTGTCACTCTGCTATCATGTGATACGCACGTTATAAGTTTGTTCCTTACTGTTAATTTAATAAACCAACAGAATATGCACTAACTTCAACTGTGAATATTAATATGTAAAAAAATCTGTCCCCTTTATGAAACGTCAATACACTTGTAAGCCTTGTAATAAATACGCAATTTTTTTTTATTGTTTTCAATAAATCACGTCATACAATCATCACGTGATCAGTATATTCCTGGAACATTGCTGTAGAATGTTTTCAACGTGTCAAACGTAACTAGACCTACGCCTTTCTTTTTTTTTTAAATTTAAATGATTTGTAAACATAATTTGACACTCTGCCCGGCTCTACGATTGATATTTTTCTGATTTTCCGCGGTGGCAGTGATTACTCAACAAATTTACGGCGACTGTACTAGTACCGTAGCTCATGAATAGGCAAAATGACTGCAACTGGGCCAGACAACATGAGGCCATTATTGAAATATTCCTTGTATGGCATTGACCAACCCACCTTACCAGTTCTTGGGTCGGTAGGTAGGAATTTTTTCATTTATTTATAAATAGGTCATTTATTACAGTGTACCATGTTGTTCGTCAATATATCGCTCTATCTTGCAGCATTAATCTGGAGAGACCGAAATGTTAGACCCAGTAGTGAGTGCTGTCACAGTATTTTCCTAAATTTATCATGTATTATGACTTTAAATAACGACTTTATTGTAACGGCAAATCAATCAGGAATGTTAATTGTAGATAAAATAAAACAGAATAGATGTATCAAAACAAATTTCAGCCAGGGGTTGATTTTCGGGTCAGTTAGATATCTATTGGTCATTTTTGTCCCTGTAATATTTACCTTCTGAATCTGGATCACAGTATTTTGCTGTGCCTACCCAGTAAAATGGTATTGCACAACATGAAAGTTTTCATTAGAGCAAAAGAGGGCACACATTTGAAAATCTAGCAAATTAAAGAACACTAAAAAGTTTATACCACAGACAAAAAGGTCCAAAACATCAATGTCAGAATCAGCACAAAATGCGCAAGCTTGAGCATATTGTATATCAAACAAAAAACCTATGAAACCAGCAGGAATATCATTCGCATCTGCCATTATTCACAAGTCTGCTGATCACAGACTTTAGTAAAGTTCCTCGAATTTCACTTGTATCGATAATATTAAATTCGACCATCACAAGATAAGTAACTTATAGCTATATCTTCAATATACTTTCCTACAAAAGAAAGTACACTTTCGTTCGCGATTTCTGTTAGAATATTACAAATCTTTACGAAAACATGTGGCCATTAGCAATGCAAAATAACGTTATATTCTGAAAACCGATTTTATGAAACAAACACACCAAACTACTGCATATCTGTATTCCAGGAATAAAACAACTTTGTCCAAAAAAATAATATCTGTATCCTATCGGTAAAACATCCCAAATGTCCGCCATTTTGTAAAAATGCCGTGTGTTGTTAGGCCAATAACCCCACAAGTTATTCTATATGATTTAACCCGATTTAGGACTGCTTAATAACAAAAGATCATATTATTAATGACTGTGAAAGCATCCACCTTACATCGCAGTTATAAAATTATTTTAAAACATTCATGAACTCACCTCGTCAACCGGCTTCGTCCGCGACCTACTTGCTGGGACAACCATGATAGTAGTAATACGACAGCTGTGATTGGTTAAAAACAGTAAGGCGAGATACACATGCGCAAAAACCCATTCGGAAGTTTTAAGTGAAAATGCGGTGATGTCTAAATCATGCCTGGTTTAGACGTGTCCATAACTTAGCACAAGTCCTTGCGGGGTTGTTTTTTTATTGATCTAACAACCCCACACTACTGTTCTGGACATAAATCTACAAGCTGCATATGGGGTTAACCCCACACGCAAAAAGTACCCCACAATGATGACATAGACAGACAAATTACCCCACATGGTACCTCTCCTAAGAGCGGACGGACGGACGGACGACGGACATTCATCGATCCTAAAAGCTCATCCTGAGCACACGTGCTCAGGTGAGCTAAAAAAGCCATTCGTAAACGCAGAGCAGCTGTCAAAAGATTCAACGTAAGACCAACAGAAGAAAATCATGATCAAATTAGAATACTCAGAGCAAAAGCTCGTAGGACCATAAAACAGTCAAAGAAAAATTATTGGCGTGAATACGTTTCAAAACTTAATTCTAAAACTCCAATGAAAAAAGTATGGAAAATGATTAAAAAAGGTTTAAAAATTTTTTTTTTTCCTTTCTCAATGAGCTTTTAGGATCGCCCTTCGTCCGTCGTCGTGCGTCGTCCGTCGTGCGTCGTCAACAATTTTCTTTAAGTGCTCAAGTGAGCTTTTAGGATCGCCCTTCGTCCGTCGTCGTGCGTCGTCCGTCGTCAACAATTTTCTTTAAACGACATCTCCTCTGAAACTGCTGGAATTTAAAAATTGGGGGGAAAAGAAAACTTTAAAAAAATCATCTTCTTCAAAACTACTGGTCAGATTTTAAAATAAGTTGGTACAGATGTTCCTTGGGTCAACCTCTACCAAAGTTGCTAAAAATTTTCCGATCCGTAAAAAACATGACCGCCAGGGGCGGGGCTTATTTGCCTTATATGTATATAGGGAAACCTTTAAACAACATCTCCTCTGAAACCACTGGACAGAATTTGATTAAACTTAGCAGGGATGATCCTTGAGTCAACCTTCACAAAAGCTTCTAAAATAAACTTGATACATGTAGAACGCTGGTTGCCATGGCAACAAAAAAAAAAAAAAATGAAAACATTAAAAATCATCTTCTTCAAAACTACTGGCCAGATTTTAAAATAAAGTGGTACAGATGTTCCTTGGGTCAACCTCTACCAAAGTTGCTAAAATTATTCCGATCCGTAAAAAAACATGGCCACCAGGGGCGGGGCTTTTTTGCCTTATATGTATATATAGAAACCTTTAAACAACATCTCCTCTGAAACCACTGGACAGAATTTGATTAAACTTAGCAGGGATGATCCTTGGGTCAACATTCACAAAAGTTGCTAAAATAAACTTGATCCATGTAGAACTCTGGTTGCCATGGCAACAAAAAGAAAAAAAATGAAAACTTTAAAAATCATCTTCTTCAAAACTACTGGTCAGATTTTAAAATAAGTTGGTACAGGTGTTCCTTGGGTCAACCTCTACCAAAGTTGCTAAAAATTTTCCGATCCGTAAAAAACATGACCGCCAGGGGCGGGGCTTATTTGCCTTATATGTATATAGGGAAACCTTTAAACAACATCTCCTCTGAAACCACTGGACAGAATTTGATTAAACTTAGCAGGGATGATCCTTGGGTCAACCTTCACAAAAGTTTCTAAAATAAACTTGATACATGTAGAACGCTGGTTGCCATGGCAACAAAAAGAAAAAAAAATGAAAACATTAAAAATCATCTTCTTCAAAACTACTGGCCAGATTTTAAAATAAAGTGGTACAGATGTTCCTTGGGTCAACCTCTACCAAAGTTGCTAAAATTATTCCGATCCGTAAAAAAACATGGCCACCAGGGGCGGGGCTTATTTGCCTTATATGTATATATAGAAACCTTTAAACAGCATCTCCTCTGAAACCACTGGACAGAATTTGATTAAACTTAGCAGGGATGATCCTTGGGTCAACCTTCACAAAAGTTGCTAAAATAAACTTGATCCATGTAGAACTCTGGTTGCCATGGCAACAAAAAGAAAAAAATATGAAAACTTTAAAAATCATCTACTTCAAAACTACTGGCCAGATTTTAAAATAAATTGGTACAGATGTTCCTTGGGTCAACCTATTTATCTCAGGTGAGCGATTTAGGGCCATCATGGGCCTCTTGTCTAAAAACTCGTCTTCTAAGAATTATTCTAAGGAATTTCAGAAACGCAAAAGGGAATCGGAAAAGCAAAAATTAAATTTTACTTCATCTAATGCGGTGTCGTTTAATCAATATTCTATTCTATTCTAAAAAATTTTGTCTTCACTGGTTAATGAATTTTTTCTAAGTCTATTTAACATGTTTGCAAATTCTAGATCATCCTTTTGCCTCATTATTTCTGTAAGCTCAAACATGGAAAAATGATCTTTCCAAAGATTATTGGATAATGCTGTTGCATCTCTTGTCATATCATTAAATATCCAATCACCATTGACAGGTTTTAGTTGGTATAGGTCACCAACAGCAATAATACTCACTCCACCAAAGGGTTGCCTAGTGCCTTTAAGTTCTTGTAACCTCTGATTTATAAAACTGAATAAAGAATGTCCAACCATTGAAATTTCATCAATAATGTCTACCGATAAATTACGGTATCTTGATCTGAATGTATTAAGATTGTCGCAGGTAAGTGTCTGATCAGACTGCTTATATTTTGTTTGGAGGAGGATGATATTGTTGATCCATTCATGTTGAATGCTGATTTTCCTGTGTAAGCACAGAGTAACACTCTTATGTCATCGGGGTTTTCACCTTCTTTGAGATTTAAAAATCTGAAGAGTGTCTGATACAAAGCTTTAATAACAACACTTTTTCCGACACAAGCACCACCAGATAGAAAAACATGTAATGGAGCATCTTGGGTTTTAAACCAGTGAATAACTTGGTTATAAAACTGTCTTTGTTTAGTGTTTAAACTTCTTACAAGGTGTCTGTATTGGTCATCACATAATATATTTTCATTTGTGGTAATCTGTGATGAAGAAACACCACAGCCAATTTCAATTCCTATATCATACTGTCTATGTTCTGCAATTCTATCTGGATTGAAATATATAAACATTTCAGAGTCGAGTGTTTCTTCTGCAGCAGTGTCTGCCTCTGTATGCTGAGTTTCAGTTGCAATTTCATCATATGCATCATGATCAGCCTCAGCAAGGTGCCTTGGTATCTCTAGCTCTTCAACATGGTGTTCATATTGTGAACATTTATAGTTAAGAATATGTTTCATGGATTCATAATGTTCCTTATATGAAGCAAATGTTCCAATTAAGTCTTCTTCTTCACGTCTCCATGGATGAAATAATAGTTTTTCTCTTTAATGGTTTTCTTCATCTGTCTTTGGATCAAAGCGAACATAGCGTATTATTTTTGCATTTTTATGTTTAATTTTTAAACCGTTTTTTAAAACTAAAACAGTTTGACTGTCATCCATGTTTTCATCATCTTCACTGTCCAGAGCCAAATCATCATTAGCTTCTTCCTTGCTGCAGTTACTTTCTTCTTTTGGATACACGATATCAAATTGTGAAACATTATCAGCCAAACAATAATGTTCTATGGCTTTTGGGCGTTTTGCATATCTTTTAATAAAATTATCTGCCATAATATCTGTAGAATTTGCTGGTAATTCATCCAGTTGTGATTTTGGTTTCAATAACTGAACCCTTTTAGATTCAGGTGATGTATGATGTATTTATAAAAACAATATCTCGTGAACTTTTTGTTAATGGCATCAGCAAAACCAAATAAACTGCTTCTTGTGCGCTTACCTCAACACTGTTAGAAAAAACATTTCCAATTTGCCTTACTTGTCTTTTGATATCCAAATTTCCATTTCTTGCCTCCTTTGCAGCTGCATGCAACAAATTACTCATTCCTCTTTGGGATTTACTTATGTAGGAAACAATGTACATAGCACAAGCATATTGATCTAGCACAAACTGTATGTCAATGTTTGCCATCCAAGCTTTTAATAAATCTTTATTTGTACAATTCAAACGAATCTCATTTGGATTTCTTTTTAAGAAAACTTTGGAGGTATTCAGTGAACTTCTTATGCAGCGAATGTATTCATCCTCACTCATTTGAACAACAGTAGCCAAAAACTGTTCATATGTTAAATCATAACCATCTTTTTTATCATTCATTTTCTCATGCAACTGTTGAAATAATTTACTATACTTTTCCTTGTCATTTTCAAGAGGCTCCAATATGATGGTTTAATAAAACTAGAGCTTCACTAAAGGTGATGAACACCCCCTCTACACACACACACAGCTTCTTGTCACAAAATGCATATGCAATAATACAGCCAATATTAAATTCAAAAGATCAGTTAATGAGAAATGGCACATGGAATAAAATTAGCCAAATGGTCTTAAATAAAAGTCATTTAACAATATTAACAGTATAACTATGTACATCTGTGCTTAGCATAAGTGCAGTCAAATGAGATCAAGATCAAGAAGATAGTAACTGAATCCTTTCTATAGTAACTAAGAAATAGCACAAAGTTTAAAAAAAAAATCATCAAAGGGCCATAACTCAGAATAAATCATTCAACTGTAACAGTAGAATATGCACATCTGTGCTTGCTAGTGATTCTTCCTATGCAGTTTGATTAAAATTCATCCAGTAGTTAACGAGAAATAGCATGGACAAAGAAAGCCTAAGAAAATTCATTTAAGGCCATAACTCAGAGAAATAGCACGGATAAAAAAAAACTACAGACCGATTGACAGTACTCCTATATACCACCCCCCCCCCCCCCCCCCCAAACTTTGTGGGAAGTATAATCAGGATTATACTTTAAAACATTCATATGAAATATATTCATCTTCATGACTGTAACATACATTTGAAAATAATGCAGTGTTATGAGATTTTAAAAATTTGTTTCAATTTCATTGTTTTTTTATAAACAATAACGCTCAAATAAATTTAGGAAGGACAGTTATCATGGTTAACAAATTCAATCATTGCTTGTATTTAAACGATAAAACAAATTTAAAAATTACATGCATGATGACTTAAATGGTAAGATATCAGGTAATTAATTTCTTTCTTAACTAGACCTGTCAGACCATTACCCGTGGGCTTTAATGTCGTTCAGTCATAGGTTAATATTGAACCCTGCTCAAGTCCCAAGTGTTACCTTTACAAATAAAATACTTACGTAATGACTTCAAGCTCTCCTGAACGTCTTTTATTGTACATCATTAAGCGAGTTTGACACAGAGCAGTTATTTTCTTGTAATTCTCTGGAATCAGTTGAATGGATTTCAATTCTGATACAAGATATTTCGTCAGTTTTTCAATGTCAGCTGGAGATGGCAAGTCTTTGCTTTCCATGTACTTTCGCTGCTGCAAGATTGTCCTAGCAACCTTTGTAACTCTCTCACTCCATTCCAGATTCATCAACTCAATGAAGCATTTAAAATCAACCTACTCCCTGCCCTCTTGGTTGTTCTTCATCAGGAAGGCATACTTCATATTGACAAGTCAATTCAGGTCGTATTTCAGTTTTATTACATTACTCGGTGCTCTGAGTTCACTAATGTCATCCATATCAGGAATTGATACTTGAAGTGAAGCATCAACTATCATGTCAAAAGAACTGGGTTTAATATATGACACTTCTTCGGTTTGGTTTTGTTCCTTGTTCACATTCATTTTTTCTCAGCTGCATCAAGAGTTTTGCAGCAAGTCGCATATGCTGGCTAGAATAGTATTTCCTCTTTTCCACATTGTCAACATTACGTCTAAGCCAGCTTTCTCCAAGCATAAGTATGAGCTCATCATTCATTGCAATATGACGAATTGTGTCTCTCTTCATTGCTGGTAAAACTTCCTCTCTCATAAGCTTGCTGGTTTTTGCAGATATAAATCCAGCCATGACCTGGGATTTCAAGACACAATTCTCTTGACTCACTTCTATTTCTTCCTTGGAGCTACCTTTTAAACACTGCACAAGATGTTTCTTTAAGCCACTTAGTTGCAGCCACTCTCTACATTTTGGACACAGTCCATACTGCTGAACATCAAGAAAATTGTTTGATGGTCTTCGAGCAATTAAAAATTCACCTTCTTTTTCTTCAATGACTTTCTGATTGTTTTTATCATCTCCCAACTTTCTTATGGAACTGAAATCTGGGTTTTCTGCTTTCAGTTACTTTCGCAGTTTCCAAATTTCTGTGAGTTTTCAGGTGTGTGTTTAAGTGTTGAACAAACCTGGAGCAAAACAAGCAGCAGTGATAATTGTTGTATACACGTTCAGTTTTTTTCCGCATCTGTTGACTAGACTTTCCTAACATTTTTACATGCTTTCGCATGTAAATTTTAATGAAATTCAGATCTCTGATTATTTGATCCTTACGAAGGCGTTTTAGTTCCAAATCAGTTACTTTTGCATTGTAAGAAGCTTCATACTGGATGTCATCTTCAAGGTTACAATTACTATCAAGGCAATCTGCTGATTCCGCAGTTCTATCAACTGAGTTATCATACAGAGACTCAATTTGAGTATGGCTCTTCTGGTATTTTGATATGTCAATTATAGGAGAAATTTCTTCATCTGATTCACCGTCTGTGGGTAATACATAATCTTCATCTTGTCCATCTTCATAACTGGTGTCAGACACTGAATCAGCAGAATCCATATCCTCCAGTCCTCCATCTATGTCACTAACATCTCTGTCGGCTGAATTCTTATCTGGTCCTCTATTTTCGTCACCAACATCACTGTCGTCAAAATCTATATTTGGTCCTCGACTATGTCACTAACATCGATGTCGGCTGAATTCTTATCTGGTCCTCTATCTTCATCACCAACATCACTGTCGTCAGAATCCATATCTGGTCCTCCATCTATGTCACTAACATCTCTGTCGGCTGAATTCTTATCTGGTCCCCTATCTTCATCACCAACATCACTGTCGCCAGAATCCATATCTGGTCCTCCATCTATGTCACCAACATAACTGACATTAGGATCATTATCTTGACAGATATTCTCGTCAAGTGTGGTTGCTGAAGACAAAAACATCATATTGTTAAAATTCTTTGGACCATTTCCAGTTTTCAAAATCTTATCCATCCTTATGTGGCTAGTTTATTAAGGCCATCAAAGACACATAATATAGGTGTTGTTAAACGAAACCTGTATGAATGTCTGTAATCACTTTCTTACTTTGTCCATCATTATGTGGCTTATTTAAAGAGGCTATTGAAGACACAAATTTAAATACATTATAAATTCAAAGCAAATTGATCGTGATGTTATATGAAGCTCATAAATGCAAGGAAGCATTCAGTCTGCAAGTTTTATACATAAACATACCACCACTATCTCTGTCGTCAGAATCCATATCTGGTCCTCTCTCATTGTCACCAACATAACTGACATTAGGATCATTATCTGGACAGATATCCTCGTCAAGTGTGGTTGCTGAAGACAAGAACAGCATACTGTTAACCAATTCTATGGATATTTTCCAATCGTCATAATCTGAACCATCCTGTACCTAGTTTATTGAGGTCATTATTGACATATGATATGGGATATTGTATAAACGAAACCTGTATGAATTTTTGTAATCACTTTCTTTGCCCAACATTATGTGACTTATATAGAGAGGTCATTTAAGACAGATGTTTCTGAATATGTCCCAAATAGTTCTGATTATGTCCATAATTATGTGACTAGTTTATCAAGACATAATGAACACATAAATATGGAATATATAACACAGGTCTATTTTATAGTAACCATCTTGTCTATTTTTATGTGACGTTTTTAATCAAAAAAATATCATGGATAGCAAACAAAAGGAAACAGACAGCTTTATGAGGGTTTAAAATTAAAGACAACATCAGTTTCAAATAATATCTACTCACATCTATCACTGATCTCAGCTATATCTTTATCGGGCGGTCCCTTCTCATCACTGCCATTGCCATCACTGAGGTTGTCCTCTACATGTCTCTCTTCAGCATGTGGGTTAGCTGAATAACACCAAGAGTTTGTTCCAAATAATTTTTTTATTATGTCCATATCGAACTCAACGGCAAACAATGGATTCGACTGTAATGCCTATTCGATGTAATATTACAGCTTAAATATATCACTATATGGAAAATAAAAATAATAAACAACAATATTGATCATAAAGGTACGTTATGCATCTGATTAAACTTACTCTTTAGCCTATCATGGCCCGCGAACTTTCAAAAGTTGAAAACGTGTTACATGACTTCATGTTTACCACGAGGTTTTCTAGAGCGCTGACAACTGGCCTGCTCCTACAGAGCGCAGACATTGTTCAAAGTTCCGGGTACCATACAATGCAGCGATTAGTCCCAAGATAAAAACATTGCTTTCACACCAGTTGATTTTTTTTTTCACAGTAAATAAAAATAAAACAAAATACAAAAATACAAATCAAAGGAAATAAATCTATGTAACTCCATGTTACAGAACAGTGCCTATGTTTTTAAGAATAACTGAAAGTGATCGCTTCCACGCAAATCATGTACTCTCCAGTCGTAGTCTAAAAGCAATGTGGGGTAACAAATTGACATATCAAGGGCTGAGAAATGACCTGTTGCTGGGTGTAAGTAAGGATTTGTTATTAAAAGGCTAGAACAGTTTGTTAATAAAATCTTGCCATCTTTACATCCCTTAAAATCGCATAAAAGAAGATATGGTTCTGGATGTAGGTTGGTAAGATCGTCTTATCCATCGGGACGTAAATTGTAAAACCGCTCTGCATGGATGCAGCCGGTGTATCCTAGGCCACAGCCGGCTGGACCGGACTCATGCGTAAATTAACATCTTCGGATAGAAATATATGACGTATGTTTGTATAAACAGACACCGCCTCTTGAAAAGTGGTGGCATTCTGTAGCAATGCAAATGATTTAAATAAGAGTTGTCTGACATCGAGTTTTCATCGGAGACTTTATCTTTTTCAATTGTCTAATGGAGTCTCGGAGCATGTGTGATGAGTCATCCTTTCATCCATCTTATTTGAATTTATTAATTCGAAACATTTGATGAGATATGACTTCATATTGAAAATATAAATGACTTCAAGTATGCCTTTATTAATGCGAAACTATAGTCGGTTTCAATTTTCTTTATTTTCATGTTCACTCCAGTTAAACCTGTCCATCTCTTCACAGTGTTTAAGAACAGCGCTGTGCGTAGGGAAGAATGTTTTATGAATCGTTGTCGAATTGGTCACAGTCGTTTTACGCACTCTCGCACTCTTATCTTTTAAATCGTGAGGTTCTACCTTTCTGTATTCCTTGTCAAGAACCGTATACTATTAAACATATTTTAATTGACTGTAGATTTGTGTCTTATCAAGACAAATTATTTTAATGAAACTATGTTAGAGCTTTTCAATACCGTTTCTGTTGATACTTTGATCGCATTAATCTTCATTCATCTCATGGCCTTTGCTTTGCATGCTCCACCACAATTGGTAGAGTTATACCCCCACTACCCCTACTCTTTTATTTTTGGTAACCTCTCATCTTTGAACCGGGGCGCCTGCGCACTTCGATGCTATTGTAAGTGACCTATCGTAAGTGACAAAAGCCGTACGCTTACCTTTGTCATTATTTTATTTATTTATAAAACCCCCAAACTCCCAATCTGTGTGCTTGCAGGTAATTTCTTTAGCTCACCTGAGCACAACGTGCTCAAGGTAAGCTTTTGTGATGGCCCTTCGTCCGGCGTAAACAATTTAGTTTAACACTCTAGAGGCCATATTTTTAGGCCAATCTTCATGAAACTTGGTCAGAATGTTTATCTCCATAAATTCTTGGACAAATTGGGTCATGTGGGGTCAAAATGTAGGTCACGAGTTAAAATCTTATGAAAACCTTGTTAACACTAGAGGCCACATGTTTTACCCAATCTTCATGAAACTTGGTGAGAATGTTTCTCTCCGAAATATCTTGGACAACTTCGAATTATGGTCATGTGGGATCAAAAAGTAGGTCACGAGATAAAATCTGAGAAAAACCTTGTTAACATTCTAGAGGCCAATCTTCATGAAACTTGGTCAGAATGTTTTTCTTCTTGAACAAGTTCGAATTTGGGTCATGTGGGGTCGAAAATTAGGTCACGAGGTCAAGTTTTATTAAAAGAAAACCTTGTTAACACACTAGAGGCCACATTCATAAAACTTGGTCAGAACGTTTGTCTCCATAAAATCTTTGACAAGTTCGAATTTGGGGTCATGTGGGGTCAAAAAGTAGGTTCAAATCGTATGCAAATCTTAACATTCTAGAGGCCCCTTTTTTAGCCCCTTTTTTAGCCCAATCCTCATCCAATCATCATGAAACATGGTTGGAATGTCTGTTTCCATAATATCTCCATAATATCTTGGACAAGTTCAAATTTGGGTCATGTGGGGTCAAAAAGTAGTTCAGTATGAAAAATCCAACATATGTTGCTCATTTATAATCAGTTGAGCGATTCTTGTCTGTGTGCCATGTCATCCAGTCATCATCTCATACAATCCTGTTAAACATTTCATTCATTTTCTTTATGCACTTCATTTTCTTTATGCATTTCCGATTCCATCGTAAATGGCGAAATTCGCTTACCTTTGTCTTTGTTTTATGAAATAAATTAAACAATCTGTGTGCTTACAGACCAAGAGGAACTCGCGTGCCGTGAGGCGTTACATTGGTGGCCAGTGTGTGGGGCGCCTTGTCCACGTTCAAATGTTCTGCCAAGGCTCTCTGCCCTGTCAGCAGAGCTCTTATATGTGACTTAGAAAAACCTGGATCCACGAAGCCTTGTGTGCGCTTGATGTTCCTGGTTCAGCCCATTACACTCTCCCAGGCCTTGGAGGAGAGCCCATTACAATCTCCCAGGCCTTGGAGGAGATTTTCTATGATTCTTTCCTCTGGCCCTCTCCTCCCTCCGTTGCGCTTGGGCTTTCTCCTTCGCCATCCTTCTGAGCTTTTTAGCTCACCTGAGCACTTGTGCTCTGGTGAGCTTTTGTGATCGCCTTTTGTCCGTCGTGCGTCAACAATTGCTTGTGAACACTCTTAAGGCCACAGTTTTGGCCCAATCTTCATGAAATACGTGTCCTGGCTAATGGACTAGTATATTATGATAAGAGACCTTTGACACCTATCCAAAACAAATGGTTCCAAACAAATATGAGTTGGCTAAAGCCGGTTTCTATTACACTGGAACAGCGGATAAAGTTTGTTTTAGGTGGGTGGTATTATTTGTAAAGTCTGGGAAAGACATGATAACGCCATGATCGAACACGAAAAATGGTCACCTGACTGTGAGTATATAAAAATGGTGGGTGTACCAGGCATGGATGTTATTGGATAAACATCACCGACCAATCAGAATGGACTTGAGCATTATAAATAGATGTTACAGGCCTGCATACTGTCAGTATGTTCGGGCTCGTGTACATAGTATATTGGTGTATAGAAGAAATGATCTGGTGGTTGACTACACGAAGACTTAGACGAGAAACAAGACTTGAGGCAGCCAGATTCATTAAAATATTAGAACAATTTGAACCCGCCCGAGGTGGATAATGAACATCGTCTTGTATACATACCTAAATTGTGCTATCAACCTAACAGAACTGACATTAAAATGTTCTAATATCATCTATAACCCCAAAAACATTTTCTGGTTCTCAATGGAAAAGTAAAAGGATGGGTGGGTGGTCATTGTATGCTGTATTCAAATGGAAAAATGATTGTGAATGGAAAATCTAAAACTGTGAAGGCAAAATTACGTGTGAGACGTTACGCTCGTGTATTACAGAAGATGGGATGGCCCGTTCAGATAAGACATATCTACGTCAAGACTATATCCGCCTCATTCAAAGTAGAAGGACCTTTAGACTTGACAGATTGTGAGACACTACCAAGGAAGCTACGAACCGGGACGATTTCCAGCCGCCATGTTTATTAAAGACTGTACATTTTACATGTTTTAACTCTGGTAGTGTTCTTATGACTGGAATCAAATTTGAGAAACAATTGTATGATGTATGTTTACCTGTACTTATCGAAATACCATCATTGTAAAGTGTGTTTGGGGGACCACCCTAATCCTCAACATACTATATTCAGTGGGGTCAATAAAATGTGAAAATGAACTTTTGTGTTGTTATTTATGAAGGTAAAGAAAGAAAAACAAACATAAACAAACATATAAATCTTATTTCTACTCATTTTATTTCATATTTACACAAAACGATTCACAAGTCGTTCATCATAGACCAAGTTAACAGTATCAAATGATTTTAAAATACGTTTCATACTCCAACCATGGCATCGGCGAACCACATAAAAGATACAAAACTGTCCACATGTCACTGTTCCATCCATTTGTACTCGTTTATTTTTATAAATGTAATAACGTCCATGGTTCAGTAACACATCTTTAAACCGTCTATGGTAATAGTCAGGAGGGTGGCCCAAACTCTGCTGGTCCTCTCAAAGGAAAGAAGAAGGCAACCCAATGACTCCCTGGGTCTTTTTCTAAATCTGTGTTCACCACATAGGCTATAGGTCTCTTTTTAATCACACGAGGTAACTTGTCTGCCGGTACAACGTCACCAAAATGTCTCAATCGATAGTTCAACTGTTCTGTATTCATGATTCAAACGTCACGTTTCTACTGGCATCAATTTTCATGAGCGTTCAACTGTTCTGTATTCATGATTTCAACGTCACGTTTTTACTGGCATCAATTTTCATGATCGCCGGAAACTGAGCATAGACAATAACTGTACAGGTTTCTGGCAGAGCCTCAGAAAATTTGAGTTCCAAACGCGTATGCGCTTTCTGTGACAGTTGATCATTAAAGTCTCCTTCTGGCCTGAACACGTATAAGCAAGATCCACTCTTAAAATCGTCAAAACTATCTGCATATATTCTCTGGTAGGCTTCTACATAATTGTCACCCTTATAATCTGGTTGTAAAGGTGCCGAGGGTGTACGACTGACTATCCACAAAGAATCCCGCGTAATTACAATTGAAATGTTGAAAGTTGAATGGGTTCTTGGTGTACCGCTGAGGAAGACACGAGTCCCACAATAAACTGTCTCGGAACGTCACCTTGAAACAGGTCATCGGTAATGAATGAATATTGTCCGCTGGGTACGGCATAGGTTTTTATCACCGATTTTGTATAGGGATACTTAATCACTTAAAGGCTTTCGTGTCGGTATTAGCGGCGAGTCAAAAAACGTCTTTATTTTGCCACAATTTGATATTGACAGGTACTCCATTCAACAGTAACCTGTCTTGTTGACACATGTCTGCATGAAGGCGTCCAATGACATCAAACGTTTAATTTAGGACCGTCCATTTAGCTCTCTTATACAATCAGTTATTCACACACGATGGATTGGTGACATCTGAAGCATCATCATCGTCCTGCACAAACCCCACACACTCCAAATCGTGTTGTGTAGGATTACCCATCAATAAATCCAAGTAAGCTTTATACGCGAAATTGTTACCCACTTCATTGGTGGGGTGTTGTTGTACATTGAGATCGATTTGTGAAAACATGGTGTGTAAGTATTGTTGGTGACACCCACTGGAGCATCTTTTTCTAAGTTGGTTCCCTGTGACTTGACTATCTTGAATTTCACATGAAGAAATGTATTTGACAGACTGATGTAAGCAGTGGAAGCTCCAGATATGTTAAATTCAATTGCCGCGCCCTCAGTGAGTTGATTGACTGGTCTATATGTCAGCCATTCTGTTTGCTGTGACCCCCTACACAGACTTCCGGTGGTTGAAACAAAGCCAACTTGTCACCGTGTACGTTTTCCATTATGATAGTTGATCTTTCCTTTTAGGATAGGGTGAAGACTTGATATTCTTTTTGGTTTTGTTTTCGAGGTGAGGACCTGCCCATATAAACTTCCTTCTATTCTGATTTTGCCAGTTCGACTGTAGCCTGTGCTACAGGAGTAACAAATTGAATGGTAGGTTCTTTAGACGTGCCACCAGTCTGTACATTTCTTCCACACAGTGTCCTTTGTGATTAGGACGTAGTTTTCCCTCGGACATGAGACGAAAATGATGTTCCCATCTGTATACATCCATTTTCGTAAGTGAAGTACGCAACGTATAATAGTTTTATTTGGTTCTAATCGCGTCAACTCTCCTCCCCGTATAAAGATTCGAAGTCGATCAGTGTGAGTTTTCTTTACAGGTATGTAGTATATTCAAAATGTCTTTTTTCTCAATACATACTCGTCGCAAGCAGGGTATCATCGTGTTTTCAACATAAGATTCTTGACAAAAATCGGTACACACATACAATGTATCTGTTTTGATGTTTAATTAGTCCCCTACCGGCTTCGCCGAAGGGTACTATAGGTTTGCACTCCGTCCGTCCGTCCGTCCGTCCGTCAGTCACACAAGTTTTCCGGACTTTTTTTCTAAACGTTGATCCACTGATTTTTGACGGAATGATGGCCCTTGGAATAAGACAATTTCGTTAAAATAGCAGTTTTCCGGACTTTTTTCTAAACGCTTGCAGATATTCATCTAATTTTTGGTGTGTGAGTCTATCACCATGAGTTTCGTTCCGGTCCATTGATATTTGACAGAATTACGGCCCTTGGAATTAGATTTTTTTTTAAATAGCAGTTTCAGGTCTTCCTCCACCTGTTATTAGCTGGATGTTGTTATATGACTGAATTAAACAGGTTGTGTTTGTGTGTGTGTCGGGGTGTCTTAGTTTTCCATTTGCCGGTAGGGGACTTAGTATTGCCTAAGCAATACTTTCATAATACTTGTTCAATTTCAGTCAGAGCACATTCCCACTGGCCTTCTTACGTATACGATCTTGGTAATTCTAAAGTAGTCTGTAGAGTTAGTGTCGGGATGCTCTTCCATGGAGTCATCGCTGGATAGAAACCGGTAAATGTTGTCCATCTTGTTGAGTAAAATGAATACTGGTCTGGCCCTTATAGGTTTTCAATGTTTTCCAGTAGGTTCGTGCTTCAGAAATAGCTTCGTCAATACGATGGGTCAATTGTTTCAAAGCCAGCCACTGATGTAATTGATAAAATGTCGTATATCTAGGAAAATGTTTTTGATTACACAAAGTGCCATAGACATTACTCTGAAGAGGGTTATGTTTGACATAAACGCATGCAGTATGATTGAGATTCGGTTTGATCTTTGAGACTGCTGGTCGATGATTGACGGGTAAACTAATTAAGACAATACCAGGTACGGTACACACTAATGTCATGATGGCAACGGTCTTTTACTTGATCATCTCCTTCCACGGGATTCACTTGTGTATAGTTTTGTGACTTATCATAATTGTAAGCGTTTTTAGACACCATATGACGTCTTTCGACTGTTGAGGTGTCTCTAAATCAATATTCTGTTCTATTCTCCTTCCAAACATTCCCGAATTAAAGTATGAGTCGTCATGGTTAATTGTTCATGGTTTTAACCTTCCCTTATAAACTATAACGCGTGACATCTTTTTCTGGAATCCACGAATCATATTTCTTTGGCCAGTGAAGCCAGCGAACAAGTACTTCCTTTTGTTTGCGACGCGTTCGTTTCTTCAGCACTTTTTCGATATGATATTCAGGATATTCAGTGTTTTCATCCACATTCACCGCTTGTAATTCGGGTTCATAAAATGTTCCATCTATGACCTCACTATCCCACGCTTCCAGTCTATACACGTTTAAATCTTCTCTTTTATAACGTGATTTAACTTTAAAGAGCTCCTCGGTCCACTTTTGAGAATATTCTCGATCAAATACACCTCTGGCGTGTGATATACGTACTATTTGACCAAGTTTAAACTTGTTCTTTTCTTTTTGGTTTCTTTTTTTAATTCTTCCTTTCTTTTGACTTTTCTGTCTTAATAAGTACTGTTGTAGTCTGCTTTCGCTTTCATTGACTTTATTCACAGATGCAGGCGCTTCACCCAGACTTCGATGTACAGTGTGATTTGTAGCTGGTGACCAAGTTCTGTAATCTGTCTATATACTTTTTACTTCGCGTTTTCAGCATACGTTTAAACAGTTTGTGTTAAATCGTCTTGATGACACGTTCCGCATAGTTAGTAACATTTTGTGTCACAATATGGTGAATGTTCATTCCCTTCAAAAATTTGGTCACCTCTTTGTTTTTAAATTCTTTTCCTTTTTTCAGAACGTATAGTCTTAGGTTTTCTGTGACCCTGTAATTTCTTTTCTAAAGCCTGTATCACTTCCGATCCCGTTTTTGTTTTGAGAAGTTGACACCAGGTATATCTGGAAAATACATCAATGATCATCAGAACGTACTTGTAGTCGTCATTCTCCTTAGACAGAGAAACTAAATCCATAAGATCCATGTCCCATAAATGGTTAAATCCCTGAACAACAACTCGAGACCGTGGAAAGTGTCTTCTAGCGGTACGTACGTGTGAGGGAATATGATTCTTGGTCTTGTAGCCATTTTCGGACCCTGTATCGTCCAATTTTAATTTTCCTTCCGATTTAACGACTTTGTACAGTTTTCTACTTGGCAAAACTAGCAGGATGTTTTGGATCAAAGTAAATGGATGCTAAGTACTCTTTCCTGTCCATTATATGTGGATCCACTTTTTCCGCCTTGTCATTTTCTTTTCAACAGGCAGACCAGGTGGCCTTAATGGTGTGTCACGCTTAACAATAAGCGAGATGGGTAAATGTATCTCTTTCAGACCCTCATGAAATTCTCTAGACCCAACAGGCGTGAAATGTTTATGTTGATATTGTGTACCTTTCATCAAAACCACTATGATATGTATTGTAGTCCCTTTATAAACGAGTTCACCTCTGTCGTTCCATAGTAATGTACGCCCGGGGTCACGAATTATATAAGTATGGCTTTTGCCTTTTGTTGATATCGTTTGGGTAATACGTCTACTATAGCTTCAGCAGTCAAGCCAATTGTTGAATTTGTGGTTTCCGACTGTGTTGTTGTCTGCTTGTGATCTAACAATCGTTGATATTTGTCATATGGTATCAGAATCGATTTTTGTATATTCTTCATTATTTTTTGTATATTCTTCATTTTATAAAGTCACGCAGGGCGGGCTCTATGGATTTCAACAGATGGGCAATGACTGCTCCTTGTCTACACAATAGTTCCTTCTTTTTCTGACTGGTAATCTTTGTATCACCAATACGTCTGATAATGTTTCTGTGTTTCTTGAGTTTTGGTTTATGCGACGGTGTGATTGGAAGTACGCTTTGGAGTAAATTGACTACCACTTGAGTCAACGCTCTCAACTGATCGTCGGTAATGGTATTCAAAAGTTGTTTTCTTTGTTGTTTAGATGTGGTATGCATCAAGAGCTGTAAATAGTTCCAATGTTTTTTGACGAGACGACTCATCTTTATTATATCAGATCAAGACCTCCCCTTATAACCGTGTGTAGACAATTGGATCTTCCCCAGGAAACACGTTTGTTCTCATTCTGTATTTGTCTCACCCCATGGGCGTCAAGTCCAAAACTAGATAGCCATGGCTATCTTTTGTAGCGTCTTGATATTTTCTATTAAACAATTTTCTTTTTCTTTTATCTCTACATATTTTACTCGGATTGGTAACCGTGATTTGAGATGTACTTTTGCCATCTGTCATTATCTGTTTCACAGTTTCAAAATTAATTAGCTTACTATTGGTATAATTTAGTGTGAAACCTATTACTTTACATGTTTCCTTGTTTTTATTGGTTTTGTAGGCATAATTCTTTGGTCTCCCAGACACAAATTCTACAATGTACTCCGCACTTCCCAACCCGTCCGACAATTCACCCAAGTAGTCTCCAAGAGGTGGATCATACTCTCCAGATCTACTTACGTAAATGAAACTGTGTCGTAATACAGTACACGTCTGTCTAGTGGTTCGAGCACACTGTACAGTTTGAGTCTAGCCCAACATGTCGTAAAAGTCGCTAAATATATATTAGTTATATTGTCTTCGGGTTGACAGTCCTGTTTGTATATCCATTCAATCTGTATGGTTTCATTAAATAATATGTGAAAGTCAAGAGGTTCTTTCATTGGATCCTAAAAAAATAACTGGAAAAACAAATTGGCCCGACTTTCGTGAAAGAACTCAGTCTGAAGCATATTGAGTCTCTGACCAAATTTTCCCCAGAAACTATTGAGGCATAACTTGGCCAGAGCTCGTAGTCCTGGGTTCTTCCTTATCTTTTTCCAATGAAACACCCCTTTCTCAAAGTATTGTTCAATATATGTCAAATCATCATTTTCAGTTTTAATCCAGTCAGGGGGGACCACTCGACTCCTGTTTAAACTTTTAAAAACGTGTCAATATATTTGGCGAATAACCCCCAAAACGTGTCAATATATTTGGCGAATAACCCCCCTTTTCTGGTTTTCGGGTCATATTGGGTCGATTCCTCCCAGTGGTATACTAAGTATATTTTCCGAATTGTGTAACCTATTCTAACCGCCGTCTGAATCTCCGGTGTACACCAAGTACCAGTCAACATCCTTTCATCATCGGAACACGTATGTGAGGAAGCCTTCCTGCTGGCATCCAGTAAGTCGTTGGTTCTACCCGATTGCCTCTGTACATTTGGAGTCTTCCTCCACCTGTAATTAGCTATCACTATATGACTGAAATACTGTCAAAGCAATAGTAAACTCAAATTAGTCCAAATAAAATAAAGATTTTTCAAAAAATAATCCCCATTATTGAACTCAGGAACATTGTCACTGTGACTGACTTGTAGGGAATATTAAAAACACTTCAGGGATCATTTGCTAATTTTTATGCCCCTGCCATAAAATGGCAACAGGCATATAGTGTTACACCTGTCCATGTGTGTTGTATGTAAGAATTCGTGTCCCGTCTGTAACTTTGGTCTTGATTGATCGCTTTTTCTTACAACTTGGCAGAAGTTATCCAGTGGACAAAACAATGAGTCGCGCACAAGAATCAGGTCACTAGCTTGAAGGTCAAGGTCACATCACTTTGTTGACCTTAAAATCTTATCCTGGCTTTAGGTTTGTTGTAATTAATTATGTTTTGAAATAACTTTGCACAAGTGACCCATAGGATAAAACAAAATCTTGTGAACAAGAACCATGCTGCCAGCTTGAAACCCAAGTAAGGTTTTTTGCTGACTTTAAATTTTTTTTTCAAAACTTTAACTTTGTTAAGAATAATAGTGTTTTGAAATAACTATTCAAGAGATATGATGCCACACAAACAAGTACTAAGTTGCTAGCTTCAAGGTCAAGATCATAGCAGTTGAGTTTAAAATTTGAGTGAACAGTCCTGTCTAGGCTGAATCTTTGTTGTGTAGAGTCATAGTTTAAAGTAACTTGGCACACAAGATCCTTAGGACAAAACAATGTGTTGCAAAACAAGAATTACGTTGCTAGCTTGAAGGTCAAGGTTAAATCACTTGGTTTAGGTCAGGGTCATAGCAGTCATTCCGTCTTAAAATCATGTTTTATATATCCAGTTGTTCATCATATTCGCTGGAAAAAAAACAACATATGGTAAACAAATTAGTGGGGGCACGGAGGCATCCGTGTCCTGTGGACACATTCCTAGTTTCTCTTTTATGATTAGTTACTTCCAAGGGGGACAGCCAAAATTGTTTCAGTAAGTCCATTTGAGGGTGTGAAAGAAAACCTGGCTATCTTACAAGAAACAGAAATTGATGGTCTGCGTTTCACGTCTGTAAACATTAATAGTACCAAAAAGTGTTCAGTGTTCTGTTTGCAAAAAGGTCCTTCCAGATACTGAAGACAGTCAAAAACTTGTAAGATGTAAATTTTGTAACTATAAGCAGTTAATCACAGACCTTTCAAAACAAAAGTCTATCTCAGGACACGTTACAAATGCAACTATTTAAAGAAAAGTAGCAATGGGGGAAATCGTTCAGTTATCCCCCTTGATTTAGAAATCAGATCCTAGGGTGGCGCTAGTACCGAGTAGGTCCTTGACCTTCCATCCGCCATTATCAGCTGTTACTAACGATAACAATAACACAAACGTTTAAAAATGGAAAGGAAATAGAAAAATGGATTCGAAGTACAGTTCGCTGTCTTTAGGGCAATTGAGGACGGAACTTCGACGCCGGAATGCAAAGTTATCTGGACGTAAGAAGGAGTTGATCGAGAGGTATGTAGACTAGAAATGTTTATCAGAAGTTCATATGTTGCATGTCATGTCAGCTGATTCTACACCAAACAATATCAAGCAATGACGCTATATCAAGCTGTCAATGCATATTAATTAGAAAATGAAAAGGTAAATATAAGCAAGTAAGGTTTGATATGTGTTGACTATAAGTTCAGTTGGTTTATCAGGATAATCGCGTTATGTTGAATGTGGGTGGGGTATATAGCGAATATACTAAAATGGGGGAAATATCAGAATCGTTTTTGATGATGCTTTTATACACATAAACACAGACACAGATTTGAACTCTTACGTTTATATTTGCTGTCAATTAATAGCTTTTAAATCATTTATTCATTGGATGTATGTGTGCATTGTGTCAATTTATAACTTAGGAAGTTATGTTTCTGTTTTTCCTTATAGGCAATATATATTTTTCAAATACTGCTTTCTTAAGGAAAATTTTGAATATATCAAAATGTTAAAACGTTTTTACAGCAAAACCCGTAGTTATTGTATTTTTTTTTTCATATTTCGTAATTGTTCTTTTCAGGTTGGAGGCTTATGAGAGAAACCAAAACTTCCAGCAACATGACGACCTCCTGCCAGAATTCAACATGAGTGTCCCCAAGGCCTCTGATTACAAAAGATGTCAACACTGACACCAACATGGCTGCCATAACAGTAGATAAGTGCAATGAATACATGGGGTTCTGTTGTGTTAACTTTGACCAGAAGGTTATTGATCTGTATGAGGAAACATTCTTACTGTATTTGCGTAGCTGTTCTACTGAGAGATTAGACTATATTCGAAGTGCTTGTAAGGCTGAAATGAAGAAGAGGACCAACTACATTGTAGATGTGGCATTTCAGAAGAATGGTTTTATCCATGAAGCCCAGTGTGAGTGTGGTGCCGGGGAAGGACCATTTGGCCACTGCAAGCACATCAGAACTGTTCTGTATGCTTGTAAATTTATGAAGTCTGGCTGGTGAGTTAAAACTTGAACAGTAATGTACTGAGAGATTTCAGAAATTCCATAAGACAAAAAAACACACTGGTTCACCACTGAAGGCCAGAAATATGAATATTGCTGGAGCAGATGAAGTGTGTGATTTATTTGACTTTGACAAAAGGCCTGCACAGTTCAGGAATACTGTTGAATATAAAGATCATTTTTACAATATGTGTATGAATTTTAAAGGAATATCTAAAACACCAATATTTCAAACATTCACACCTTCAAACATGAGGGCATATGCTAATGACCACGATTACTTTGAGTTGAGTCATGAAGAACATCATCTCAAAGCAACTAGAGTGGAAGAGGTTAGTGAGGAAGAAAGGGAGTGTATCGAACATCATACCAGAGGACAACGTGTTAATGAACGATGGCATGAAGAGAGGTCAAAACGGATTCAGTCATCAAATTTCTACCGTGTGTGTGTTGCAACAGAAAAAAACAGATTTGGACAGCTTAGCTACATCAATGGTTAGTGATAAGAGAGTTCCAGAAACTGAGGCTATGCGCCATGGTAATAAATATGAAAAAGATACTACTCATCAATACGAAAAACAATTCAATTTGCCTGTGAAACAGTGTGGTATTTTTGTTTCGAAAACAATGCCCTTCGTAGGTGCATCACCTGATGGTGTTGTAAATGAACATCTTATTGTTGAAATGAAGTGCCCTTTCAGCGCAAAAAATAAAACAATTTCTCCGGTGACAGTTCCATATCTGAAATTAGATGATGGCAAAATGGTGCTTAGTAAGAAACATCCCTACTATTACCAGATCCAGGGACAGCTTCTGTGTTCAGAGAGGAAGTTTTGTGATCTGGTGATATACACTATCTCAGACATAGTCTTCATTAGAATAGGCAGAGATGATATGTTTATTTCTCAAATGATTGTAAAACTGAAAACATTTTATGAATGTTATTTCAGGGCTGCTCTCTTGCAGAAGTCTTTTTATAAAGATGTTTAGTTTGAAGTGTGTGTAGAAAATGACTAATCAATATCAAATGATAAAAGACAAGTTGACAACATTTGAAGTCTGTTGTCAACAATGTTATTCAAGAAGTCATATCTTTAATCTGATTGAAAAAGTATTTACATTTAAAATTATTGTTCCAGTAAACATGTAATTTCTCAGACTCTTATGTTGGTTTTACATTTATTCAAGATCAAGATGTCATGAAAAGAAACACATCAGTCTTAATAAATGTATTATCTCATTTCACTAGGGTATTTCACTAGGGTGAAAGATGATCTTTATCCTAATATGCAGACTTCTGATTCATGTTATATGTGCCTTTGTATGTATATATGTATGTTTTTCTGTTTTATGAGTTAAATAGATTCATTAAAGTTCAATGTTTTGTTCTTTATTTCTCTTTCATATTAAATACTGTGAAATCATAAATTTACACAGGAAAATATTTTCCACAAATATTAATCCCCACAAATATATAAACTTCACATTCATGACTGTTGTGAACCTAGATCTACAAACAGCATTTTCTTTGTAAAGTTTCAATGAAATTTAGTGCCAGCTGAAGTTAATGATTTTTAGCTCACCTGAGCACAAAGTGCTCAAGGTGAGCTTTTGTGATCGCTCTTCGTCCGGCGTCCGTCGTCGTCCGTCGTCAACAATTTGCTTTAAATGACATCTCCTCTGAAACCGCTGGACAGAATTTAATGAAACTTGGCAGGAATGTTCCTTGGGTGAGGCTCTACAAAAATTGCTAAAATAAACTTGATCCATGTAGAACTCTGGTTGCCATGGCAACAAAAAGAAAAATAATTTGAATAATTTGAAAACTTTAAAAATCATATCCTTCAAAACTACTGGCCAGATTCCAAAATAATTTGGTACAGATGTTCCTTGGGTCAACCTCTACCAAAGTTGCTAAAATTATTCCGATCCGTAAAAAAACATGGCCGCCAGGGGCGGGGCTTATTTGCCTTATATGTATATAGAGAAACCTTTAAACAACATCTCCTCTGAAACCACTGGACAGAATTTGATTAAACTTGGCAGGGATGATCCTTGAATCAACCTTCACAAAAGTTGCTAAAATAAACTTGATCCATGTAGAACTCTGGTTGCCATGGCAACAAAAAAAAAATGAAAACTTTAAAAATCATCTTCTTCAAAACTACTAACCAGATTTAAAAATAAATTGTAACAGATGTTCCTTGGGTCAACCTCTACCAAAGTTGCTAAAAATTTTCCGATCCGTAAAAAAACATGGCCGCCAGGGGCAGGGCTTATTTGCCTTATATGTATATAGAGAAACCTTTAAACAACATCTCCTCTGAAACCACTGGACAGAATTTGATTAAACTTGGCAGGGATGATCCTTGGGTCAACCTTCACAAAAGTTGCTAAAATAAACTTGATCCATGTAGAACTCTGGTTGCCATGGCAACAAAAAGAAAAAAATATGAAAACTTTAAAAATCATCTTCTTCAAAACTACTGGCCAGATTTTAAAATAAATTGGTACAGATGTTCCTTGGGTCAACCTCTACCAAAGTTGCTAAAATTATTCCGATCCGTAAAAAAACATGGCCGCCAGGGGCGGGGCTTATTTGCCTTATATGTATATAGAGAAACCTCCTCACCCAAGGAACATTCCAAGTTTCATTAAATTCTGTCCAGCGGTTTCAGAGGAGATGTCGTTTAAAGCAAATTGTTGACGACGCCGGACGAAGGGCGATCACAAAAGCTCACCTTGAGAACTTGAGAACTTTGTGCTCAGGTGAGCTAAAAAGCTGATTGGGGTAAATAATGTAATAAATTGTAATAAAGAGTTATTTTCTTCAATTATTTTAGAATTCGATGACCCTATAGTCGAGTTCTCCTCTAAACTCCATTCCATTGCCGAACAATGTATACCTAAAACAAAAGTTACAAATAAAAGCAGACCATGGTTTAATGACGAATGCAAAAAAGCCATTCGTAAGCGCAGAGCAGCTGTCAAAAGATTCGATGTAAGAGCAACAGAAGAAAATCATGATCAAATTAGAATACTCAGAGCAAAAGCTCGTAGGACCATAAAACAGTCGAAGAAGAATTCTTGGCGTGAAAACGTTTCAAAACTTAATTCTAAAACTCCAATGAAAAAGGTATGGAAAATGATTAATTTATCGGGTTAAAATAAATCTAATTCCTGTGTTACTCATTTAAATGACCAAAATAATGAAAAGGTTTCTGATAAACAAAGTATTTCTAATTTATTGGCGAAATGTTTTTCTAATTTAAACACAAAAAGGAATCGGAAAAATCGGAAAAGCAAAAATTAAATTTTACTTCATCTAATTTATTGGCGGAATGTTTTACTAAAATCTCGTCTTCTAAGAATTACTCTAAGAAATTTCAGAAACACAAAAAGCAAAAATTTAATTTTACTTCATCTAATGATGAAGCATATAATAAACCGTTCTCTTTGCCTGAACTTCAGGACGCCTTAAAAAAATCTCATGACACCGCTGCAGGCCCTGATGACATTCCATATCAATTACTTCGAAATCTTCCACACTCTTCATTGGACACTCTGTTAACAATATTTAATGATATTTGGTCTTATGGGCCATCTACCAATATTTATAGAAAATATTTTATCAGACAGAAATTTTAAAGTCAAATGTGGTTCGACTTTATCCAATTGTTTTAGTCAAGAGCAGGGAGTTCCACAAGGATGTATTCTCTCTGTTACCCTTTTTAGTGTTAATAGTATTGTTAAATGTTTAAATCCTGGTGTTGATTGCTCTCTATACGTTGACGACTTTTTAATTTGCTACAGATCCAAAAATATGAATACTATTGAACGGCAGCTTCAACAATGTCTTAATAAAATACAAAAATTGGCATCTGAAAACGGCTTTAAATTTTCTAAATCAAAGACACAGTGTGTGCATTTTTGTCAATTAAGAAATCATCACGATGACCCAAACTTAACGCTAGATGGTACTCCTATTCCTGTCGTTGACGAATTTAAATTTCTTGGAGTGATATTGGATAAAAAAACTTAATTTTATTTCCCATTTGAAATACCTAAAGAATAAATGTCTAAAGGCACTTAACATAATGAGAGTAGTCGCCCATACCGATTGGGGGCAGACACAAAAGACCTTTTGAATTTATACCGTTCTCGTATTCGTTCAAAACTAGACTATGGCTGTATCGTTTATGGTTCAGCCAGAAAATCATATTTACAGTTACTGGACACAATTCATCATCAAGGACTTCGCTTGGCACTTGGCGCATTTAAAACATCTCCTGTTGAAAGCCTTTATGTAGCTGCAAATGAACCATCCTTATATCTACGTAGAGAAAAATTAACCTTACAGTATATTACAAAACTCAAATCAAATCTGAGTAATCCAGCTTATGATAACGTATTTCACCCTAACTATAAAACATTATATGAGAGCAAACCTAAGGTTATCAAACCTTTGGGTTTGCGTGCTCAGAATCTTATTTCAGGTTTAGAAGTTGACATAAAAGTCATTAAAACAAAAACAGTGCCACAAATTCCACCTTGGACACTTAAAAGACCTGAAGTTAATCTTAGTCTTCACAATTCTAAAAAGTCCATCACTGATCCAATTTTATTTCATTCAAAGTTCAATGAAATTAGGTCTACTTATGGAGACCATTATGACATTTATACAGATGGCTCTAAAGATGACAATGCGACCACATGTGCAGTCATAAGCTACTTTTACACAAAATTATATCGTTTACCGGATGGCGCTTTCTCTGGATACTTTGATCGCTTTTATTAAAGACGTTGGTATATATAACAAGCTTTGATTTTACTTACTTATGGTCATCTTAAGACAATGTTGACTCATTAGAATGCGATGTACTCACATGATTCATCAAGAGCTGTCAGAGGACAGCACGCTCGACTATTCAAAATGCTTGTTGGTAAATCAAATGAAATCTATTTCAATTCTTGCCCTTCACATACCCTGTACATAATAATAGTCAAAAATGAAATACCTTGATAGTCTGATACCCCTTAATATCTTTATGATGTCTAAAATCAATCCCATGCCTTGTTACTGAGACATAAGCATAATAACACTGTACATGCAAAACTTTAACCAAAAATCCAAGTTAGAAGGCCATAATTTGTTTACCCCTTAACATATTAAAGATGTTTAAAATCTATCGCTTGCCTGGATACTGAGATATAAGCATGAGAGTATCTTGCATGCAAAACTTTAACCAAAATTTCTAAGTTTAAAAGGGGCTATAATTTGTAATATATTCCATCAAGAGTTATCTACCTTGGTTGTCTGATGCCCCTAAACATATTCATAAACTTTCAAGTCAATACCATGAATGGTTATTGAGATACAAACTAGATAGTAGCTTGCACGCAAAACTTTAACCAAATTTTCTATTGCATACAAAACTTTAACCAAAATTTTCCAAGTTAAAAAGGGGCCATAATTCATATTAAATTCAGTCAAGAGTTATCTACCTTAGTTGTCTGATGCCCCTGAACATAATTATAAACTTTCAAGCCAATACCATAAACGGTTATTGAGATATAAGGTTGATAGTAACTTGCACGCAAAGCTTTAACCAAAAGCTGCAACGCCAACGCCGACGCCAGGGCGACTACAATAGCTCTCATATTCTTCGAATAGTCGAGCTAAAAACGAACTATTTGCCTCATTTTAAATCTGACCAATAAAAGTGTCAGCCAAGTCAACATCAGAAGTGACATTTTGGTCACTATTGACGGCTTTATTAACCGTGTCACTAATGGCTTTTTTTTTGCCATAGCTCGAGTAACTGCACATGAAGGATAAAGATCAGGAATTTCCTGCTCAATAGGATCAGATACTGTCCATGATAGGTGTGTCATTTACAAGTGGATAAACCACAACCTTATCCCCAGCTAAGTCATTGCCTAGCAACAAATGAATACCTTTAAATGGTAATGAAGATCTAAGACCAACAGACACTGGCCCAGTTACCAAGGCGGATAATAAATAAACATTATGGAGGGGTACATTTAAAAATCCGCACTCTACACCCTGAACAAGGACACTTTCCCCAGAAGAAGTCTTCTCAGAAAATGGCAGGACATCTTTAAAAAACGGGATTGAGAAGCTCCTGTGTCCCTCAAAATCTTAATAGGGGTAGGTGGGCATAAATCACTTTCAAGTGACACAAAACCATCAGAAATGAATGGCTCATAAACCTCCATAACAGAATCCGATCTAGGTTCTGAAACCAAAACATTATGAATAGGCTCTTTTTGCCTGAATAAATGAAACAGGTTCAATGACCTTATCAAAAGTGTTATTTTTAACACTAATCTGTGGCCTTGATTTTAAAGTGGTAAGACCTGTGGGTTTTACATCATCACCAGACTGCTTCCTTTTAAGTTTAAAACAGTCTGAAATAAGATGACCAGTCAAGATGAGATAAGGGTTTATTTTCAGAAGCTGGTTTTGGCTTGTGAAATTTGAACTGACTTGAACCGCCAGTAGAATTGCCGTTTTAAGAATTGGCAAATTGATAAGAACTAGTACTTCTAGTATTACTCAGTGTGGGAGTGGGCCTAGGTTTGTTTATAAATGAGACTTTATGAGTCAGAGAATAGTCATCAGCCAATCGGGCAGCTTCTTCTAAAGTTTCGACTTGTTTTTCATCGAGAAAAGACTTAACGTCAGGTTGAATACAATGTTTAAACTCTTCAAGGAGCATGAGCTGACGTAATTTTTTTATGCTCACCGAAGGTGACGCATATAGTCGCCGTTTCGTCCGTCCGTCCGCTCTCATGGGAGGGTATTTGTGGGGAAATTGATTGGTAGAGTTTATACTTGTGGGGATATTAACTACTTATGGGATGCAGCCCATAAATCCAAACTAAAAACACAATTATGGCCATTTTGGCTCAAAAGTGTTGGACAAAATATCAAAACTCAGAAGTTTATGGACAGCCGGATATGTCCGTTTTCCACAGCCAAGATTAAGATCTCAACAAATAGATCTACAAGGCATGGTCACGTGAGGTTCTGCACGTAATCTGCGCAAAACATATGCGCACTACAGATCCTTAGTCACATGGTTCGCTTGACACCAGCCTCATTCAAATGATACAGGAACGGGCACCAGTCTCTTTCATTATACAAGAAGTGGATTTTGCCGGCCCGTTTTTGCAGGTAAGTAATTTTATTACATTTTCCCCCAGAGGCTTTTAATTGTATGATGCATTTGATAAAATTTATCATAGTTTTTAATTATTTACCTTTAAAAAAAAATACTGTAGTGATCGCACGTGTCGGTGTACACTAGCGGCGGCTATCTTTCATTTTGTGAATTCCAGGATGAATACCTTGGAGATTTTTATCGTGTCCTGCTTAATATTTTTATTATTGTTGATAATTTGCATTACTATTATATATACAGTGAGGAAATGGTCTATTTTGTTCAATTCATGGACTACTGATTTACAATAGATCTGGTAAGTTCATTTTGAGAAATTCGTGACATCGCCGTAGAATATATCGTATTGTAGAATCTATGTTATGGATGTTATCTACAATATATCACAATTACAACTTTCAATCTCGTTTAAATTTGTTAAATTGCATCCATTTAATGAACTTCAGACCGAATATCACACTGTAGGATTCAGAGAACATGAGAATATTTACGTACGCCATAATCATACAGCATACTGTATCTTTGAAATGCGCAGACGAAAATATCGTGATATTTGGTTTTCTGCAGATCAGACTTTATGTGGTGCCTACTGAGTGCCTACACGCTATGGCTTTAAAAAACTTGTTAAAAAAACATGAAGAATTATTCGATATTCCATATGAAACCTGTGTTATTATTAACTTGTTTAAGAATGTGTTGTTATAAACACATGTCATTAACCATGTCCGAGGATAATTGAGAGTGAATAAAAGGTTTCACATCTCTCGGCACACTTTCTGCCTATTGATCAATCAAGGTGACGAAACGTCTTCATTTGTTATATATAATCAGTTCGACGAAAAGGTCGTTCGACGAAATGACCATCACCCGTCATAGAGAATTATCTCCACCTTACACTTACAATTTTCTTTGAAAATTGCTATATATTAATAAAATGTATTATTTCTTCAGTATACTACTTCAAATGTATGTTCCTTATCATCACCCACATCATATGTGAGAAGGTCATAACTCTAGCACTCGTACTTTTAGATATCTCCCTTTACGCATAGTTTGAAAATCTTTGTTCTGCTTCAACTTCTCCATTTATGCAGTTATTTACTTCAAACATCAAATGTGTTCTTTTTCATCAGGCACATTATATGTCGTCGCATGAATTCCATAATGTTCTATCATCATTTTTTGCAAAAATGGAGATATTTATATCGCTGGAAAGCTATTGTCGAGCCCTACATGAATATGTGACTTAAAACATGTTTTCTGTAATTTTAAGAAGGGTAATAACAATTCAATTTTGTTCTATCTCTCAAGAAGAAGCCAAAACTTTAATTCCAGAATGTTCTATCTTCTAGTCCAACAGAATGTAAAGGATCATACCACGTGACGCTTTGTTTACACTCATCGTCTGTACACATGCTTTCATGTTCAAGTCAAAACACACTGGACAATTTTACAAAGTAATTATGTAAGTATATTGTTTATATAGGTATCTTTAACATAATATTTTATATTAAGACTACTTATACTTGACCAGCCTTCTAGATTTACCAGACTTGCTAAATATAGGCTCTAATACATGACTGTATTTGAAGAATCTACCACTAATTCGGATAACATTTTTCGGATAGCTTATATGTAAAGGGTAAATAAATAATTTTTATTTATATTTCAAAGGGATAAACTGGTAAGGAATGTGCTATAGTGTTTCGAAAACATTCTTCTTTCAGGGCATCATTTACTTCTCTACCTGACGGGGTCATTATTCACATTTTGAGCAAACTTGATATCCAGTTCCTGTTGCAGACAGCATGCAGAATTTCAAAGAGATTTCGCTTCATTATAAACAGTTATTCAATGCTTTGGAGAGATTTCGAATTCGAGCATCCTTAGCATCCTTTAACAGTAACCAATAATGATCTTCTTAGAATTTTAAAGCATTCAAGGCAGTTTCAGAAAATGCTGTTACCGTATACAACCTTCAGGTGTGAAGTCCCTGACATAGACATACTTTTATGTAGACACTTTAATGGTTTGAATTTATTCTGGCTGAGCTTGAGTCGATGCCCTTTATCAGCAATATGTTTTCTCAGTGAGTGTCCAAAACTAGAAATACTTGACCTTTCTGAATGTAACAACCTAGTAGATGATGATTTCAGTGTCATTAAAAACTGTATCTGAACAGTACAGGTCACTGTTATATTTCCAGATAACCTTAGATGACACAGTTGACCGAGCTGAATTCGAAGACAGATATCTGGACTGTTCGGTCATAGTTGTGAGACATGTATAGACTCAGCATTTATGATGCTCTAAACCTTGTGACTGAAGACAGTAATGATACTGATTGTTTAAGTGAAAATCTAGAAACTGAAAACTGTCTTAATGCATCCAATAGTGATACTGAGCCCTTCAAAGAAGTACAAGAATCCGACCATAGTTTAGATGTATCTCATTCTCAAGATAATGCTATTTCAAAAGGTATACCAGAATTACCGTTACATGACATATTGCCTGATAGTGTATTATATGATGAACCTAACGAAAACCTCATAATTGAAGACAATGGTAGAACATACCTAAATCTAAACTTAACCGGACAATGTAGTCAGTATATCGATAGTGTAGATGATAATAATAATAATCAAAGTAAATATGAGTCACAAACATTACAGAGAACTGACGCTGCTATGCCTGCTTTTCGTAGAACAGAAAACACGGATAATCAGGAAAACCAGAGTGTTAGTGACCAAGATAATGGTGCCTTTGAAGTGACTGAAAATGAAGGAAGTTCATCCGTGGCTACACAAACAGAAAAAATCAGAGGAAGAAAACGAGTGGAAGATGAAAGTAGTTTGGCAAAAGAATATAAGGAAGAGGAGGTTTCAGTCCGGAGAACAGCATTTTAATTCTGTAGGTAACACAAGTAGGAAGCGTGAAGTGAAAACAAAGAAAGATTGCATGGGAAATTGCAGATTCAAATGCAGCCATCTTTTCTCAAATACTGATAGAAAAGTGATTTTTGATGAATTTTGGAAATCAGATAAACATGTATTTTATTCTACTACTACAGAGAGATCACAAAAGGTTTCAAATGGGAAATCACATGCTTCTCGGAAGAATTTCACATATAAATATTATCTTTTTACAGCAAAAGATCAAATTAAAACGAGGGTATGCAAATTTTTAAACTATGAAAATATTATTAGCCCAACACAGAAAAAGCAGAGGAAGAACAAAATTTCAGAAGAAAGCTTGAATTTCATTAGACAGCATATTAAATCATTTCCACGGATGCCTTCGCATTATTGTCGGCAAAAGACGCGAAGAGAATACCTTGAACCTGGTCTTTCAGTGGCTAAAATGTTTGAACTTTATTCTGAAGAGTGTGAGAAAAAGGGTATTATTGCACAGAAAAAACATACATACAGTAAGGTGTTCAATCAAGAATTTAATATCGGTTTTTATGTTCCAAAAACTGACAGATGCGATATATGTGAACTACAAAAAGGCATATCAAATGACAGTTTGAATTCGGAGACTCAGGAAAATTTTGAAAATCATCTTGCTGACAAAACTGCCACATATTTAGAACGTGATCAGGATAGAGCATTACCACTAAATGAAAACCAGGCTATAGTTTGTTTTGATCTTCAAAATGTTATTCAGTGCCCGAGAGCAAATGTATCTAACTTTTTTTATAAGAGAAAGTTAAATGTATATAATTTAACAGGCCATTGCTCAAAAACTAAAGGTGCCTATAATGCTCTATGGAATGAGACAACATCAGGTAGAGGAGCGAATGAGATAGCATCCGCCTTGTTGAGCATCTTATCGGCTATTAAACATGAGTTACCTAGTATTTCTATGTTTGCATTGTGGTCAGACTCCTGTACACCCCAGAACAGAAACTCTATAATGACATACGCCCTTAAAGTGTTTATGAAAGATAATCCTATTATAACTGTTTTCCACTCCTGGTCACTCTTCCATCCAAGAGGTGGATAATATTCACAGCCATATTGAAAAGCGGTTACGTACATGTGAAGTGTATAGCCCTATAAGTTTAGTTCGAAACTTAAAAACTGTACGCTGGAAAAATCCAATGAAAATCATCCAGTTGCAAAAACATAATTTTTTTGATTTTCAGAAATCTATTTCACAATTCAAGTTCAAGGAAATTCCCTATACCAAGGTTAAGTGTTTAAAATACATTAAAAACCAAGACTTTTTTGTTGAATATAAAAAATCATTTCAGGACGGTACTTTCAAGAAGGTGAACATAGGTAGAGTTATAACCAGAAATGGTCCAGCACAAGAATTAAGAAGAACTTGCTTACTTCGCAAGGAACCTGTTATTTCACTAGAAAAGGTGAAAGATATACGAAGCATGTTGCAATATATTCCAGAAATTGAGCGTCAATATCTTAGGGTAGTTCTTAAAATGGGGAAAAGATCATCTACTTCTTTCCATCAGTGTGAAACACTAAGCAAAAAGAGAAAAACGTAAGACAATCAATTTGTGAAAACCATCTTTGTGTATTGTCGTTTTCCTGCGTGGGATAATTGTTTAAATGTGGTAGAAAAATTTTTGATACCAGTGCAATTTTTTTGTTCAAGAGTTCATAAGTTCATGAGATTATATTTTGAATTGTTTGTTAAGAGTGATTTGTTTCAGAATATATTATGTCTTTATTCCTGGGTAATAACAAGCAGTTATTGTACATTATTGCAAAATTGTTCCTATTTTTCTTGTGTGTATTTGTAAAACGGATTTCTCAATGACAGTTAACAAATATAACTAGCTGTGTTAAAAAGAAATTAATGAATTGCACACAGTTTACACGTAAAATTAATGATCTAGTATTTTCTAAAACTAGTATAAAACTAGTGTCGTCTTATAAGACAGTCATTTATGTATATATATATATATATATATATATATAGTATATGTAATTCTTACATTATATACATATAAAACATTATATTATGAAGTCGAGTGCTATGTCTTATTAACAGATCTTGTTTATCTGGGGACACTTGACCTGAGGAGAAAATGACATGTTTCAGTGTTTGAATCAATATTGTTTGTAAATATAAAAATCACAGTTCCCAGACCTGCAGTAAAGCCCCTTATTTTTGATTGACCTCATTGCAAATAAAAATGGGAAGTCTTCTTTGGCACAAATCTCTATCATATTTTTGTTAATAAATTGTATCATCATAATTTGAAAGGAATAATAAAGTTTTATTAGAAATTTTGAGTGTTCTGACTCTTACTGGATATTATGTGAATGTAAACATTTACAGGCATGTCCAAGATCATGCAAGCTGACTGGTGAACTTTCGGAGGAATTCATCCCCACAATACTTCTGAGTAGATTTACTTTTTAAAGAGGGGCCTCTGTGGCCGAGAGGGTAAAGTCGATGACTTTAACACTCACTCAGCCCCTCACCGCTCTGGGTTCGAATCCCGACAGGGTAATTCGATTTTCATGTGAGGAAGTTTTCCAGCTGACTTGCGGAAGGTCGGTGGTTTACGCGGGTGTCTCTGTGCATTCGGGGTTTCCTCCACCTGTAATTAGCTGGACGTCGCTATATGACTGAAATACTGTCGCAGCGACAGTAAACACACACACACACACACACGCTTTTTAAAGAAGGGATGTGAAGAAGAATTAAATAAACTAAAATAAAACGTAAATAAGATCAATAAAATACATGACAAAAGACATGCAGAGGCTTTCAGATATGATCCTCCTGGAATATAGGTTAAGTAGACAGATAAGATACCCATAGAGTTCAAGAAAGGATGATGCAACTGTAACTGGCTAGATATGCTATGGTTTAAGTGGACAAGCACACAATTGTTATACCAGTGTATTACAGGATATTTCCACTTCAATTTTTGGAAAAAAAATATAAAAAGAACGACAAAGCATGAACACAAGCAATATTTTATTCACAATTAATGTTTTATTTTGGTCTCCTTAATGTATATATATTGGTCCACTTAATGTACATATATATGTTGGTCACCATAAAGTAGGCAATACAGTTATATACATTAGGGGGACCAATATTTTTGTATATTGTGACTGTGTGATTTACACAAAAATGAGGCCATAGTCAAGGAAAGGATGATAAGTGTTGTTTGAATTAAAGAGTAAATAGTTACCAATGCACTATTACAAAATATACAAAATGGCCCCCTAATGCAGGAAAATATATGTGGTCCACTTAATGCCTAAATCATATATATATATATATATATATATATATTCTTATCAACTGATGATATAATAAAATAATTACACATTCAATTTTGAAGCCTATATAATTAAAGATAAGTACATAACTAATGTTACATGTACAAATGTATTGTCAGTATTTAAATGTATTTTACATGTGTTTGTGTCGTCGTCATAAATTGTATGACGCTGAACTTTATTTATATGTCAAATAAAGGATTTAATTGAACTGAAATAATATTTTAAAGAAAAATACACTAAGATTAGAACAAATATGGTAAGTGTCAGTTTACAATTTTCAGATGCTATCCTTGTTGAAGACCCTCATGGCCGAGAGTAAAGTTGAATTACCCAAACTAAAAATAGTATGACATAAGAGACAATACGGCTACTTCCAGAAGGTTTCATCACAGACAGGTGAAATTCATTTATATCTTCACCATCATAGACACGAGATGCTATTTTTAGGAACATTGTGTCATGAGATCGGCCATTTCCTGACATGTAATGAAACACAGGAATACGGTGAAGACTGGATGCAAGACACTTTAAATTTAATAATAATACAGGCTTACCGAAACAAATCAGACCTAAATGACTCTTTAAGGTACCAGATATGCGTTGAAGAACTTGGTACCAACTTCTGTAAACGTCTTCCTTTTCTATCTTGCGATGAGTGTGAAATATTGTAACCAAATTAAACACTAAATACAAATGGACTTCAATGTTCTCTGCAACAAAGTGTATAAAATTATTAGGTAACTGAAAAACGTGTTTGTTTGAAATAAAGTATATGTATTATTGTCATTAAATTTATAATATCTTGTATCCAGCATTCACCTTGTATTTTCGTTTCGACAAAGGAAGATATAAATAGAGTTAAATTTACATATTCAAAAACTTGAGATTTCTTTATAAATATTGATTCTCTTTAATTTCTCTCTCTTTCACAATGATTATGATATTATATGACTTAGTTTGATGTTAGAGAATGTTTTTAATATACATTGCTTTACCCTATGGACAATGATAATTCTAGAATGTAACTGGTTTGAAATATTGTGATTTATATTGGTTACTAAATACAGATGTTTGTTAATTCCCAAGAAGCATCTATAACCCTTAAATAGTTTAATATAAGCTCTAAATCAAGCACTAGTTAATGAATGAAAACAACTTACACGCTAATATAGTGATATTACGTGCGAAAATTTTCAGATCATATGAAGTTAATTACGACTTATAAAACACTATTAAAAGATTGTTATTGTATATTTATACATAATAATAAATGTCATACCATTTACTTTACCTTTTTACTCTTAAATCTTTGAATTCAGTGTTAACAATCCTTTATGATGTAGCGATAATTTTATGAATGTTACTGTCAATATTACTGTCAAGTTATTTTATATGTACCTTACAATATATGTTTACAATATATGTTTCTTCTTGGGTATATGTAAACACAGCTGATAAGCTAATAATGTGAAATTCTTAAATCAGTCATGTTTCAAAAACATTTGCACGTCTTTGATGTATTCTATCAATTTTTGGCTGTATATTTATATATTTATTAACATCTGTAAACATTGTTCATTGTAAATGTTTGTTCACTAAGGCTTTGGCCTTCTAGATATTTATAAATAAATTCTTGAACCTTGTAGTCCTTATGTGATCATTTATGGACCAGATCTAAGAAGATTTAATTTCAATCTCTAAATAAAATGTTTCGTCCTCATTCTTGTTCATTCATGATAAGTTCTATTAACTAAGATAGTGGGGGTCGGACCATTCATGAACGAACAAGATAGGAGGTGGCTGAATGTTTATGACTGGTAAGAAACCTCGTAGAGATATTTAATCTCCGATTTATAACATAGTAAATAATCAATAATATGAAATGTCCTCTTTCACAACTTATATCTTAATATCAGTGACTGTTAAGGTGTAAATCGATACTGTTCGTGATGGTGGATTGAAAGTTAACTAATCAGAAGTCTTATCGATTAACCAATGAGAATGTGTCAATCAATCAGATTCGATTAACCAATCAGAGAGGCCAGCCTCTGGACACGAACCAATCACTGACTATACAGCTGTCATTTTGTCTGAAAACGAGGTTCGAAACGTGTATATTATGGAGAACTTTTACTTTTCTAGCCACATTGGAACGAGAAAGGCAAAGACACATTTTTAACTTCCAAGTTAAATTTAATTCCACTTTTCATAGAATAAAGCACATAGTATAAATCCCTTTAAACTTGTCACTGTATGTTTTTAATCCCCCGCCGCGAAGCGGGAGGGGGGTTATAGGAATGCCCTTCGTCCGTCCGTCCGTCAGTCCGTCCGTCAGTCCGTCAGTGTGTCCGAAACATTTTCGTGTCCGCTCCATATCTCATGAACGCTTGGACACATTTTCTTCAAACTCAGCTAAAGTGTTAACCTCATTGAGCTGATGTGCAGAAGGGATGTGGGGTCAAGGTCATACTTGAAGGTCAAATGTTATTTTCGTGTCCGCTCCATATCTCATGAACGCTTGGACACATTTTCTTCAAACTCGGCTAAAGTTTTAACCTCATTGAGCTGATGTGCAGAAGGCATGAGGCGGTCACGCTGGCTCAAGGTAAAGGTCATACTTGAAGGTCAAATGTTATTTTCGTGTCCGCTCCATATCTCATGAACACTTGGACACATTTTCTTCAAACTCGGCTAAAATGTTAACCTCATTGAGCTGTTGTGTAGAAGGCATGAGGCGGTCACGCTGGCTCAAGGTCAAGGTCATCCTTGAAGGTCAAATGTTTAAGCCTCCACTTTTTCATGTCATCTCGATATCTCGTGTCATGTTCACAATCATACAAAATATGTCATGATATATAAAGTTTTTAATTGAGTTACACATGTATTTTGTGGTTACCTAACACATCCTATACTTCATTGATGTTCACTTTTTTCACTGTTTCCCATGTAAAACTTGTCAGTAAACTTTTAATATATGTGCCTCCAAATTCTGAGATTCATACATAACTCCGGAAAGTTAAATTGTCTTAAACTGATCTTCTATGTCTGCTACAACCATGCCAGGTTAAGGTGAACATAATCCTATGACCAAACAAATTCTAATATTTGGCCAGCGGCGGGGGATATAGCTGTCCTTTTGACTGCCTTGTAACAATCCTCTATTAACCTTTCTCATCAAATACTTGAGGAATTCAGTTTATATAGTATATGATCACGTGGCGTTATATAATTTTATTACCGCCACTTAAGAAAACGGAGCATAAAATACATAAAGTAACTAAACAAAGAAAATATTTTTGCCGCACAAAAAATGACGGAGCAAAATTAATGACATCAACAACATTGCTCCTTTCGTAAAGCACAAATAACTTGCCGCAATAGATGCAATGGCGTATAGAAAGTCCTTCAACATGGAGGAGCAAAAGTAGATATCAGTCTAACAAAAATAAACATACAGTAGTGAGCAACGTTAAGACAAACGTTAAAACTTTAATAATAACAATTCTCGTGAGTTTTCACGACACTCCCAACAGCCTGGTTGCGTGTATAGTTAACTTTTTTGTTGTCTTAAACAACAAATTTGAGTTACTGATTAATTGTTTTTAGTTGTATAAACTGAGTTATCTTGTTCATAACTTACAGTTTGCCATAATGGCTCCTTGTCTCTGTATGTAGTATATCGATAAAATATATGATTAAATGTCTCAACTACAGTTTTTAAGCTTCTTCTCTCCACATCCAATTCGTCGCCAGAGCCTGATATCGGGTACACTTCAGCTTGATGATTGTCAACGTCGACGTTAACGTCACCACTGACGTTGTCTTCAACATAACTCACGTTATCACTCACGTAGGTTTCACTGATGTTATCGTCAACACAACTGTCGTTGTTGGGCACGTACGCATCAATGACGTCAACATCTATGTGTTCTTCGTGGAAACTCACTGCTGCATCGATGGAGTAACTACGTTCAACACACACCTCTCCAATACTGCTAACACTGTCGGAATTATCGTGTTTCGGAACGGCGTTGCTAGGGTCCCCTCCTAGTTTTTCAAGGTCAAAGTTCAAAAGAACCGTATCTACATCTGAATCAGCCTCCTGAAGTAGGTCTAATATGTCATCATCTGAAGAAATGTCTTCATAATATGTCGGTTCGACGATCCTGTTGGTACGTTTTGCGTCTAATGCCATGCATCTAGCCTTTGACCTGAGTATCTTGTGTACACGTGTCAGATGCTCACACAGATAACTGCGTCGAATAAATGTTGACTTGCACTCAGGAACGGTACATTTCCAATGTTCAAGCTGAAAATGTTTCTCGATGACATGTCGTTTCAAATTCCTTCTATATTTATAAGTTTTTCCACAATGATCACAGCAAAACATCTTACAAAGTATCACAAACTAATGTTGCCTTTAGAAGAATTACTCGTACAGTGGGCTCTGTTGTAACAAGACAGAACTTTATTATCTATAGTAGGCACAAAATACACGGTGTACCCGTGCAGCACGGGTCTGTAATAACACACAGTTTGCTCCTGTAGGAATATGCTATATAAATGTATGCTCCGGTCGTTGAAAAGCATGATAGTTGGCACGGACGCGAAAAACTCGTGCACA